>CM017570.1:52933685-53358449 GCA_007844125.1 Sinonovacula constricta
AATTTTCGCTCCCCTTGTCTACTAAATGATTGTGATGAAGTTTGTTGAATTTGGGACAGCTTGTTCAAACAAGAGGGCCACGAAGGCCCTTAATCGCTCACCTGAGGAGACAGGATTTTAGTAAGCTCATATCTAGCATCAAGTAATTAAGAGTTATTTACTTTAGAAATCTTTGCTGAAGATTGGACTATTAGTGTGGCAACTGGGTTGATAATATTTTCTAGAATTTTACCTAGTAACCTACTGAATCCACATGACCTACTTCAAAACAAACATATGTAGGATTTCATACTGGCAAACGGTCTGGCCAACTTTGGTGAAGACTGTGCCATCATTGTGGTCTCTTAGACAAACAATCTGATCAAGTTTGGTGAAGATTGGACTATGAATGTGGCCTCAGTGTGTTCACATGCGTTTTCTACGTTTTGACCTAGTGATCTCTTTTTTGACCCCACGTGACCAAATAACAAACTCATTCAAGATTTTATGCAGACAAACATGTTGACCAAGTTTGATGAAGATTGGCCTGTATATGTGGCCTCTAGTGTGTTCGCAAGCTTTTTGTAAGATTTGATCTAGTGGCCTACCTTTTTAGCCCACATTACCCAGTTATGAACTCCTCCAAGATTTCATGCAGGCAAACATAGTGATAAAGTTTGGTGAAGATTGGGCCATAAATGGGGCTTCTATTGTGTTTACAGCTTTTTCTACGATTTGACCTAGTGACCTACTTTTTGACCCCCACGTGAACCAATAGCGAACTCATTTAAGATTCCATGCAGAAACACACTTTGACTAAGTTTCGTGAAGATTGGGCTATAAATGTGATCTCTAGTGTATTTAAAGCTTTTCTGAGATTTGACCTAGTGACCTATTTTTGACCCCACCTGAATCATCCAAGATTTCATTCAGACAAACATTCTCACGAAGTTCGGTGAAGATTGGAATATAAATGTCGACTCTAGTGTGTTCACACGTTTTTTCCTAAAATTTGACCTAGCGACCTACTTTTGACCCAAGGTGACCCAATAATGAACTCTTCCAAGATTTATGCAGAAAAATATTCTAACCAAGTTTGATGAAGATTGGAATCAAAGCTGTGGCCTCTAGCGTGTTCACAAGCTAAAATGTTTTCGACGGAAGTCGGGCGAAGCTGTATCAGAAAAGCTCACCTTGAGCACGTTGTGCTCAGGTGAGCTAACAAGAGGGTCTTTATGACCCTTAATCGCTCTGAGGACTCAGGATTTTAGTAGGCTCAATTCTGGCATCAAGTAATTGAGAGGTTATTTATTTTTAGAATCTTTGGGGAAGATTGGACCATAAGTGTATCCACTGGGTTGATAACATTTTCTAGAAATTTACCAAGTAACCTACTGAATCCACATGACTTACTTTAGAACATTTGTAAGATTTCATACTGGCAAACATGCTGGCCTAGTTTGGTGAACATTGGTTCATCAATGTGGCCTCTTAAGGGTTAATACAAGTTTTTTTTTTCTAGTATGTGACCTAATGACAGACTTCTAACCCCAAGTGACACAATAATATACTCATCCAAGATTTGATGCAGACAAACAATCTGATCAAGTTTGGTGAATATTAGGCTATAGTTGTGGCCTCTTGTGTGGTCACAAGCTATTTCTAAGATTTAACCTAGTGACATTCTTTTTGACCCCACGAGACCCATTATGAACTCATCAAAGATTTCATGAAGGTAAGCATTCTGATTAAGATTGGTGAAGATTGGGCCATAAATGGGGCCTCTAGTGTGTTCGCAAGCTTTTGCATAGATTTGACTTAGTGATCTTATTTTGACCCGACGTGACCCAATAATGAACTCATCAAAGATTTCATGCAGACAAGCATTCTGATCTGGTTTAGTGAAGTTTGGGCTATAGTGGTATGTGGTCTCTAGTGTGTTCACCAGCTTTAACTGAGATTTGACGTACTGGCCTACTTATTAACCCCACGGGACACAGTTATGAACTCCTCCAAGATTTGATGCAGGCAAACATTCTGATCAAGTTTGGTGAAGATTGGGCCATAAATGGGGCTCTAGTGTATTCAGAATGTATTTCTAAGATTTGACCTAGTGACCTACTTTTTGAACCAACATGACCCAGTTACGAACTCCTCCAAGACTTCATGCAGACAAACAATTAGACCAAGTTTCAATTCAATTCAATACTTGGTTTTATTTACCCTCGAAGTAACTATTGTTATAGGGCGAGCATTAATATATAGGCGTTTAAATAAAATATCACAGTTAGTTTTATTTAATGGCGTGAGGGTTGCCTAATGCCAGGAAGGTAAGAAAATTAAAATTAAAAATGTAAGGATGTTTATTGTATGGTAATGGATTTGACAATAAGGCACCTATAAAGAATGTGTGGATGTTCGAATTTTCTATGAGGTATATGTATGTTTTGTGATGTATATGTCATAAAAATTTTGTAAAATTTTAAGCTCTGCACTTTCTTTCACTGAACATTTTTGTTTCAGTACACCAAATTAACATAACATTATATAACCTGTTCGCCTCATTGTAGAACAATACAATATAGTGTAATACAGTGCCTCTCCTGGGACATATAATGGTTCTGAGAGCACCTCCTAAGTATACATAAACAATTAAAAAACAAGAAATGAGTTTGTTTTAAAATAAAAGTTAAAAAATAAATTTATATTGTTCTGTCCGATGCTTTTGGCGCCTTTTTAGGACAAGTTAAGAATATTTTTTAGTTTGACTAAGTTTGGTGAAGATAGGGCAATAATGTCGTCTCTAGTGTGTTCACAGCTTTTTTCTTTAATTTGACCGAGGTGAACTAATTTTTGACCCCAGGTGACCCAATAATGAACTCATCCAAGATTTTATGCAGACTAAACATTCTGACCAAGTTTGATGAAAATTGGATAAAAACTGTGTCATCTAGTGTGTCACAAGCTAAAATGTGACGACGGGCGACGCGGTATCACAAAAGCTCCCTTGAGTACGTTGTGCTCAGGTGAGCTAAAAATGGGTCCGACACGTGGACACTATATAGAAAATTAAAAGGCCAATTACTCGGTTAAAATCAAGTAACCAGAATGTGCAGACGATGCGACATATTTTACACTTGTTAGTAAAGCTTCCAACAAAGTATCATTGAATTCCAACTCGCGTTTGCTGAGAAATAGCCTGGACACAAATGAGTCTTATAATCACATTACACTAAAATTAGAAGGAGCATAACTCACAAATCGTTGAAACAGAATGCGATGACAACATGTGCATTTCATTGATTTGGTCAAATTTCTCATGAAGTTTGAATCAATTTTAAGCAGCGGTTCCTGAGAAACAGCCAGAATAAAGTCGCTGGACAAACAAATTGTATTTTACATTATATAGAAAATGAAAGGCCAATAGCTCTATGAAAAATCATTAAACCAGAATATGCTGATAATATGCACATCTGCATTTATTAGCGAAGCTTCTATAAAGTATCATTAAACTCCAATTGGCGTTTGGTGGTAAACAGCCCGGACACGAATGGCCCTATATCAACATTATACAGAAATCAATATGGGCAATAGCTCCATACAAATCATCGGAATGTAATGTGTTGACAATATGTCCATTAAATCGTTGTTGGTGAAGCCTCCCATAAAGTTTCGTTAATTCCAGCCAGCAATTGCTGAAATGTTGCCCAGACAAAAGCTCGACGGACCGACTGACTGACGGACAGAAGGACGGATGTTTGTACACTCCCCCAACAGTCTTCGATGAGCATAATAAATGTCTAAGTGGCAGTCTTCGTCATTAACCACTTGCCCAAAGCCTGGAGCAAATAATTCCGGTTTCGGGCAAGTAGAAATTCCTAGACACAAGCCTTAATGGGCAAGTACATTTTAAAGCGATTCTAATCCTATTACAATGCCCCTTTTGCAAAAATTACACAACACAATTCCCGAAAAGCATTAACCAGTGCCTTTTACATTTACAGTAAAAGTTGCGACACAATAGTTTCCGTGCACAGTGTCTAAATTTTAGAAGCATATTTTGTTTAATCAAGAAAGAAAGCGTTAACTATGTGCTAGAAATGTGATTTTGTTTCGTTCATAATAACACGTGTTAATCACGCAGTATACTCTGTGCCTAATTACTGAGATTTGGTCGTCTTATGAGTTCATCAACCTTATAGTTAAATATGTTGCCGGTTCATCTTATTATTTTCTAATGGTAATCCTAGTTGTCAATAGGTTTGTATTGTTTCAAGTTCTTGCAATACAGATTGTGAATTGTTAACACATTTATTTGAACAAATGGAATAAATTATTTGTATTAATTTTATAATTTGTTTGAGATGACTTATCACGTGATTTAGGTAAATATTTTGGTAAAACTTTTGGTATTTTCATGACAAGTTTGTTCGATAATTGGATTTATTTGAATAAAACAAAATCACTGTGTGTGCCAGAATTTATCTTTCAATGTGTTTGTTTGATAATGTGATTGTTAACGTCTTATATGAATAAAGTGAAAAAACGTTTGTATTATTTTCATGAAATGCCAGAATTCTCGAAAATATGATTTGATAAAAAAGTGTAGGTATTGATTATGCGATTGTTACAATTATACGAATTGTTTTTGTGTTGAATTTGTTTAACAGCGCTCCATGTAGTGGTGTTGATATAAGCTTATTGTGATTGTCTCTATTTACTGACTTAAATGATGTGGCCTAAACACACAAATGACACATATGTTATAGTTAATTGAATCAAATAACAAAATGTACCATTTTTGCTTCCAGCTAAGTTCTATATGTCACTTGGCTAAATTGTCGATATCCTAAAGCACATCAACCATTAGTCCAATTCTAACTCCTACTCCAAACTTTCCCAAACCGGACCCATATGCTTCCATTTTTAAAACGACAATATACTAATAGAGTTACCGGCCCTTGGCATTTCGGTATCACTTATCCAATATGCCTCATAAAGGAAGCACCCCACTTAGTAATCTGCGTTATACCGCCTAGCATATATGGTAGCTCTGTCTTTTATTTCGTTTCGAAAAGGCAAGGTGGGTGCCATTTACTTTTAATTGTCGGATACATCCTGAAATGTTAAATATTATTTTATGTTAAATATTATTATCTTATGTATTTTTCACCCTATTTAATCCTCGTCCAGCCTATATAGTGATCTTATCTGCCAGCTCCTATCTTGTATAGTGTGCTCATCTAATATTTGCTGCAACGTAGGAAATACATGTATTAGATATATACTTGTGACTTAAAAATCCATGTATATGCTTAGTACGTGTGTATGTGTTTGTGTGTGCGTGAGGGTGCGCGCGTGTGGTATGCGTCGGTGTATGCGGGAGCGCGCAGGGGTGCGTGCGTGTTGTACATGTTAGATATATATATACTATATATATATATAGATATAGATATAATAGATAGAGATAGATAGATATAGATATATATATATATATATATTATAGATATATATATATATATATATATATATATATATATATATATATATATATACATATATATATACTGCATGTTTGCTTATTTGCTTATTGTTTTACTTCTTTAAAACTCCCCCGCACTACCCTTTTAATATCTCAGTACACGGGAGTATAGCCCCGCTACTCAAACTATGTTATTTGTAGTGAACGTCGAAACATTGTGGTGTGACACCTGTATAAGTTTTATAATTTAGTGGGGTGATTCCATATACTCTTCATTGTGAAGATTATACGTTCGTAATTCGTACTCAAAACATTCGAACCATTGATATGCAGTGAACGTCATATACTTGTTATTGTAGATATTTTAAACTAATATAAGTCATTTTTTAAAATGATAGACTGATTCTTTATTCTGTACGTGCTTTTTGATCTGTTAAGAAGTTATTTCTATTTGTGTTAAGAATTTTGAATTTCTGTAATGCTAGACAACTTAGCAAAGCGTGACTTAACTTACCAAATAAAATGTTAAATTTGGAGTGTACTATTTAGGTTGTGTATATCTTTTCAGCCTTTATTAACATCTTCAAAGATACAACAATTAAAAGGATCGACTGTCATCGAGTGGTTCTTTTTTCTTTCATACACGGTTAACTAGCTGTGGGCCAGCCCAAGACAGCATATTGTTTACACGTATACATCTCCCATTAGAAATTAGGTTAATAAAATCTCAACGTTTCTAAGCAAAGAGATAACGTCGACAAACTGGAGATTGACGAATCCTTATTATTATTATTATTATGAATTACCAAACTTATATAGCGCCCTTTTCATACACACGTTCAAAGACGCTTTACAATGATATAAACTAATAACTTATGCAATTGTATGCATCAATAGTACACTTTTGTTATTTAAACACGGAACTAGCGCATTATCTTACATGCTTACATGCCTTACTTAAGGATGGTAACAGACAGTTTGCATATATTTCATACACGTACCAATGGATAGTTTTCACATCAGTGAAGATCCCTTATCTTGGCAGCCATCTTTTATGGCAACGTCAAGGGACTTTCAGATGAATTTTATAGAAGCTAACATTTACTTTCTTGTATTTTTTACATTTTTGGTCCAATATTAAAAACTAAACACCATTAAAAAGCTCTTGAAATTCCTGTTTTTAAAATATATAATTTTTAAAATTGATAAATGCACAAAGAATTAATGCACATAAATAAATCAAACTAATGGATTATCCTCAAAGCAAAATGAACAGTGTATCTTTTTGGTTATATTTCTTTCACCTTAAAAACTATAAAATATAGTTTAGATATTTAAAATACTTCATAAAAGCTGTCAATTTGATATAAAATTCAGTAAAATAAACTAAAGAATAAAAACACAGTGGTGAGTTTATTAAGCACATATTTCCAGATTTCGGCCTGCATTAGCTTCTGCCTTCAAAGATGGCTGCCTTAAACTGTCTTATCAGTGCCTATGACATCACATGGAAACTATCTATATCTTACCACCGCTTTGGGGAATTCGGTCATACTTTTGCATAAACCCATACTTTAGTCGTTATAAAGACGATTTTAAACACCAACTTTATTGTTAGGCTGTATACATCGCGAAAGACACTCTCTAAATGTTCAATCTTTCCAACTCTATAAAATTGCAACAGTGATCTTTGCTAATAATAGATATCGCCGTCAGAGCGTATTAACCGGGTGATTATATAAAAGTAAGTTGTCAAGTGTTTTTTGTAAGTTTGAAAATAGCTCAGCAGCGTGGCTCGGATAGGAAACACCTGTTTGCAATGACGAGTGGGGATTTATTATTGACTGTTCTCACAGATTTTTGACATTAATGAACAGCATTTTGCAAAACCTATTTAGGTACCAATGACTTATTTGGTTATTTGAGAAAAAATATGTGGACCCATGGTTCGTCGTTTACTTTTTTGAGAGCTGGACCAGTGAGTAGTACAGTAACTTAGACAACTTACTAGACCTGACCTAAACTGGACTAGACCAAAATGTAAAACGCATAATACACATACAAGTCATACTTAAATCAAATTGTTATATGAGTTCAAGCATTTTGCTGCAATAACATACCAATATAATTAAAAATGAGACATTTATGGCTAGAAAATTAGTATGAAACTTAATATTCTATTATTGCAACTTAGGTATGATTATACTTAATTTTCTAGTCTAATATAGGTATGAAACATTGGTACTTATATGACAAGAAAGTTAAGTATGACCATACCTACATGACTAGACGTTTTCACACAACTGAACATGCTAGACTCACATAATTGTCAACCTGCTTTATTTCCCTAGTATAGAATGCAACAAAAGTAGTGAGCGGTGTGCTGTACTTAAGATCATATTTTCGTTGGTGAGATATATGGGATTCAGATTCAGAATGCCCCTTTATATTATCGATTCTGAAATTGTCTGACAACAAATCCTCTACACTCTTGATACTCTCTGCATGTCTTACAAAACATAACAATGTTCTTTTCTTTAAAATCTAGCCAACTAAACTCATCTGTTCATTTTGAACAAATCGATTTGTTCCGCTTTGTTTTGTCATACGGTTTTTAAGCATCTTTACTCTTTCGTTTGGTATTGTCGATTTTTTTGTCGGACGAAAAACCGAACTTAAATAAATTGCTTGACATTTTTTGTGTTGTCTGCACAAAGAGCCTTATGAACAAACCGCATAAAAGTCTGTTATCGTAATACTTGGGATCCCAACATTACAGTATTCGTGCTTTTGTATCCCTCGCATGTTTATTTAAATAGTATACATAATAATAGGACAGTTCCGTTAACATTGGAAAATAAGAAGTTAGATGAAGAAATAAGCATTCGTATCCTTCTTAACAAAAATATTGCGACATTGGATATGTGACAAGTGCGTGTGTGTGTGTGTGTGGGGGGGGGGGGGAAGTCTCGTTCTAAAAACACCAGCCAATGAGTGAACTCATGTCAAGGTTGTTACTTAAAATACCGCTAAATATAGCACACGCTCGTTTCCCAAGGAACTGTATCGACAAGCGGCAATAGTTTGACCGAGTTTAACTATGATATTTTTTGATTTATTCATAGGCAGATTATCGGCGAACTTTGTCCGACTTAGAACACGACAAGTCGATCCAGCTAGCCTAGGACTTAGCTAGACCGCACCGCCGATCTACAAGTGAATGTCGTTCGGTCGGGCCTTAATGGCTTAATATATAAAAATCTGGCAACTTAGACCATAGACATGTAGCAAGATAAAGAGAGTATCACTAAATCTTGTTGTCTAAGTTGTACTCAAATACTATCCAAAGCGTTTAATAGGGTTAGTGGTGTAATGAAAATTACCACCGGTCAGCATTAGATCTAGAAATAATAAAGTATTTTACCTTGTGAGTCCGATAGGCGATCTGGATTCGGTATCCAAGTAAATATACGCTTAAAAAGGCCTGCTTGAACACAACAAGGTAGCCGTTATAAAGGTGATCTAAATTTTCACTGCGTAGAACCGATAGGTCCTTGGGTAATCGATAAACCTACACGATTAAAATTCACGCGCCGTTTAAATCAGGTAGTATAGGCGGAGTTATGGTGCGATGTGGGCAGGGTTAAACGTGTATCCAAATGTCTAAGTCTACCCAAAAATGCAGCAAAGGACGATAATGAATGTCCCGCAGGTAGTATCTGACAGTTTATCGTCATAAAATACACGTAAACCTGGATTGGGGCATAATTTCTGCTAAAGTCCAACAAAAAAAGATTTTAAACACAGTCTGAAGTGTAAGACATCAGAAATCGTGAAATAAATCACTCTTCAAGCCCATTTCTAAAAATATAAATGACCGTTGTGATTTCTGCCTAAAAATAGACATCGACATAAGAGCGGATTACCCGTATGGTTATTTAAAAATAAGAGTCACGTGGTTTTTCTTTATTTAAAAATAGCTAACTGTGCAGCGTGGCTTAGATAGGAAATGCCTATTTGTAATGACGAGTGATGTGTTATGACTCACTCTTCACATAGATGTAGAATATCAATAATCAACATTTTGCGAGATCTTTCCAGGCAACAAAAATTTGTTTTGTTCTTTGGGAGAAAAAACATCTGACCCAAACAATCGCTTACCACCTTCAATGATAAAATTAAACCGGTAAAACACAAAGATTAGGATTAAAACAGCTTCTCACAGAATAAAACGACTGACTGAGATGTAAATGTATAGGCTATACAAAGCTTAAAATGGTGTTTAATTACGTATTATACTTTGTTAGAATGTCCAGTGTGTACATGGTGTCCCGTGTGACCACTTAATGACGTAAACCATTTAAGCGACTCACCATTGAGGTACTGAGTAGAAAAACATGTCTGTTCCGTTTCAGCTTTGGTCGCAGTAGCAGAAAAGATACGTCAACCGCAGGTGCCCTCTGGTGTACGTTTTCCACATCCGGGCCCCATCCGAAAGTTGGCATTTACATCACTATTTAAATCAGATGGTTAAAAGGTTACTCAGTGTCCCCTATAACAACTCAAACTTGTACACCATTTAAGTCAGATGGGGAAAGGGTGGACATGTTGTCACATCTAACGACTAAAAGTTGCACACGATTTAAGCCAGATAGGTAAACGGTGGATATAGTGTCCTATGTGACCACTAAAAGTTGCACACGATTTAAGCCAAATGGGCAAACGGTGGACATGGTGTCCCATCTGACCACTAAATGTTGCACACGATTAAAGCCAGATAGGTAAACTGTGGACATGGTGTCCCATATGACGACTAAAAGTTACACACGCTTTAAGCCAAATGGGTAAATGGTGGACATGGTGTCCTATATGACCACTAAAAGTTGCACACGATTTAAGCCAAATGGGTAAATGGTGGCCAGGGTGTCCCATCTGACCACTAAATGTTGCACACGATTTAAGCCAAATGTATTTCAGTTATCTGGACATGGTGTCCATTTAAAGCAGATATAGTGCTGCCTTCACTGTGAATAGCATGCTGTGCTACACCTGGCATTATACCACACCCAGTCACATTATCCTGACACCGGGCCAACTAGTTGTGGAGCTACCCTTATATTAACTTGAGCATACCATTATCCTTTTAACGACTTTAGTATGTCGCTGCGCGGGATCGATCCCGGGGCTTTCCTTACATGGTGGTGACGCTCTACCTATTGCGCTACTGAAACATTCAGCCTCATGTTTATTGAAGCCGCAACCATTTGAACGTCATCGATATTAATTAAATCTAAGTGCGTCTAATCAAAGAAATTATTTAACTTTACCAATAACCACTGATCATATTTTTAGTATAAGAACATAAAACAAGTTAACTTTCTACTTCGTTGCAAGACAAGGGTTTTAAAGGTCTTGGTTATTCTGTCATTGTTGATATAGAAACCGTAACCCACAATTGCACCACAATAAGGTGTTATCGGTTCGAAGTCGGTATAACGGCAATAATGAAGGTCGTGTTTGTTTCCATTGCTTTTAGTCTTTCGGTTTACCTATAGTGTGTTTGTAGCCTTAGTCATGCCAGGTGTGTTCTGCTCTTTAAGTTGCATTGACAAAACATGCATAAAAGTTATATAATACAATAAAGTTTTCATTTCACCCTATGTTCTCATATATGATACACACTATCTTTAACAGAACATATAATAAGACCTATTGTATTGCGTATAAATTGTCATACCCGGCCAGTAAAATTGTATACAGTTTAAACAGATTAGTTTAGAATTCTAACACATGATATATTTTAAACAAAGAAGCATTCAACCATGATAAAATACACGATATATCACAGCATAAATCGGGACAATTTTCCTGTAATATAGTAGCTCCATTTACTTTTACAACCCATCTTCGTATTGTTGGCCAAGCTGACATATTGTGTTAAGTTGTTCTTTTCGTTCACATGGCCTTCCCCTGAACCTTTACCCTATCTAGGAAAGTAGCGGTTTCGTCTTACGAAAAACATAAATATTAATTTAAGATACCAATAAATAAATGCATGAATAAATAAATATGCAATTTCGTCGTTTGTTGATATTCTTTTTTAAAGAAAATCACCAGGAAATGAGAATAGAATATAACAGCCAAACAAGGTAAACAACTTAACACCATTGCGAAAATTGTAGTTTGCATTGTAGTTCGCATTTTCGTTCCTTTTAAGTAAAAATGTCTGGTAGAGCGTGTTTAAACGGAAATAAATTTTAAGTTTGCTTGATCTAAAGCCCAATATATTATGGGTTCCCGCTCAGATAGCCTAAATTTTATCACTCAGGTCTACGGCCTTCTCGATTTAAATAATATGCATCTGAACTCGAAACTGTGATATATTAGGCTATATATCACACAATCTTAAAATTAAAAAAAATCTTATCTTATTTCCTTAATAGACAACCAAGACATTAATGTGTTCATCATTTAACGCAAGGAAAAACCAACACATTAGTAGAACAATATCTTTCCGTCTTTTTTTTTATTTATTCTTTTCGTCTTGTCAGCTGGTGCAAAGAGTTACTTTTTATAAACCTACCTTTTGTAGCACCAGAAACTTACATAAGCTTGTGAAATATAAATTAAATGCAACACTACTTATCTGCGGAATATTACCTTTAAGGTAGGAAATTTTACATTTAGAGTGGCGAAGGCCACAGTGGTAAATAAACATCATCACAGCATTTTTTCTACAAGTCTTATTTAAAAGCTTTCAATAGAGCTGTCGACGTAATCAGTACTTTTAAATAGGTAGGAATATCTTTGACAAAAGAACATTTCTTAAGGCATTGAAAACATACCTGTGTTGCACAATGCCGTCACCAACGCTATACAATATTGACTAGGGCACTTCTATTATCAACAAGAAAACCGTTGACGCGAAGCGAAGGACCTAAGTCAACACAGACGATTAAAACACATTTAAATGAAATTGTGGCATACATTTTAAAACTCAATGAAAGATGGTATCAGGCAGGTTTCTTTATTCAAGTACATGTAAATAAATAATAAATTAAAATAAAATCAAAAATAGAACTCCATGTACCGAATTATGACCCATATCAGGGTTATGAAAGTCCGAAAAACAGAATTTCCCCATTTGCAAATTTCAGTGAGCATTCCATATATAGGCATCACGCTCTAGCGCATCGTCTTATTAATTTACAGAATGTGAAAATCAACCCAATCATTCAAATATGAAATAAGTTAAAAGTTACCCGAACGTATAAGCTATTCATTTTTAAAAGTACGATCATGCAGTGAATAATTACATCATGCATATGCCAGTAATTTCATAGTTAATTGTTAAATTCATTAGCCAACTGTATATAAACAGGGTACGATCCCGCCGAATTCAAACTTGCATGCAGTGCAATGAATATATCGATTGTTGATATGACCCTTATCTGCCAAAATCATTTTCCAAAGCACCACCCGTTCAACTTGCGTGCGTTCAAATGTTTGAAACAAAGTAAACAAACCGAAGACAAATCGTTTAAGAAAAAGCAGCTGGCTGCATATATACCTTATGCACACCTAAGACATAATAACAAAGGACTAATTATGTGATACTCAAATTATCTACGTAATATAGGGGACACTCAAACTCCTAACCAAAGACAATTTCTATGTATGCTCAAACAAATGTACAAAGTTATTGATTATAGTCATGAAGAATGTTAGATCAAAGGATACAGTGACGGTTTGAATTCACAAGGAAGAAGCGTCCATGTTAAAATTACAATAAGAGCATATGTTGTGTATCGATCTACTAAAACACAAATTAAATAGTAATACAAAGAGCAAATATTAAGTAACGACCCAAACGAAGCACCCATACCAAATAAATACAAAGTCAAACAGGTATGTATTTACCTTTAGAACCGCCCATATTAAAGGAATCTCGTCTCTATGATACATTATAACATTAGACCAAAACACATATCTGTCTTTGCTTAAAGGAATAAACCTAATTAAATTTTAGAAGCAGCAGCAGCAGCAGCAGCAGTAGTAGTAGTAGTAGTAGTAGTAGTAGTAGTAGTAGGAGTAGTAGTAGTAATAATATTTATGTTGTTCTTTGTTGTTGTTATTATTATTGTTGATGCTGCTGCTGCTGCTGCAGCTGAGGATAATGATGATAATGATGATAAATAACGTGCTAGTAGACATCGTTATGATGGCTTATTCTGGCAGACGTTATATTGTCCATGTGCAGCCGAGAAATAGGGTAAGCGGCATTGTTAACTTTAAAGAATATGCGTCCTGTTAGCGAAGGTTGAACACTTTTCTTCGTATGTTGTTACATATTTTTATTTGGAAATACACGTGGAAACGATGAAAACTGTGACAAACAGATGCATTTTAACATCCGCCGTTTAATCCGCAGAACACTGCCTTTAAGGTATGAGGGTTTACTTTTGAACTGCCGTAGGTCCCGTGGTGAAAAACATTGTCGGAGCTATTCTGCGACAGCTCCTATTGAGCAGTTTTAAATCAAGTTGCAATGAGTAAAGCAATTGCAACGAGCGAGTGGGTATATTTTAACTATCACGATTTGTTAAAGAATTGACAACATGACAGAATGGTACAATACAGTTGAATGTGCCATACAAGTTTGATTTGGTCAATCTAATGACAAAAACTCCTTTTTTGATAAACGGTTGAATCCGCCTAATCCTTTTGAAAGAAATTGTGTATTTTGACTGGCGTATCATTATACACCATCTCCATTCACTGTATTGTGAGAATAGAACCCGCGCTATTGTTTGAGCGTTAATGATTTGCTCTGGTTTTCAAGGCAGGTAGGGACATATCCTAATGGTCATTTAGGATATATTCACAAATACGTCGTTTTTGCTTTATACTTATATCGAGTTTGAACGCGCAGTCACTCACTAAATTAACACTTATTTACATTCGTTTGAACGCAACGCTATATATGCTTGATCAACTAATCAATTTTGGGATATGATATTATATTTGTGTCTGTACTTCTATCAAAACGCATCGTTTGGTTCCTTTACAGGTAGTTAAACCTGTTTGTAAGAAAACATATAACTGATTCAGAAATATACAATATTTAACCTGGCATAACTGCTTCCATGAATAATACTAATTAATTGCGATAAACACATGGCTGATTTCGTTATAAATAAAATGAAAATACGGAAAATATTAACATTGATCTTACTGTGACTAAGTGGTTTGAAATAATGATGTTGAAAAACCAAAATATTTAATGGTCTTAAATATTACATCCTAGCACTATTCTATAAAATACCGAAATATGTATCTAGAGCGACCGTCATTATACACAACACAAAACAAACAAATCAATTCTGAATAATTAAATGCCACAGATTACTTTAAATGTATTCCTTATGTCATGTCACCTTACGAGTTTTACAATTCTTATTTTAACGTTGTTCCATATATTGTTACATCTATCAAATTTAATCAAGCAAAATGTACGAATCATAAAACCAATGTTCACTCATACTCTTTACAAAACGCATGTAACTGCTGATTGTGGTAAATAATAAATTACTTCTGATTGTTTGACTAGGTATATAATAAATTGTTGTTTATTGGGTATATCGCCCCACCAACATTTTTAGTTATCTAGAAACGGAGTCTATTTAAAGCAGATATAGTGCTGCCTTCACCTTGTATAACCTGCTGTACTACACATTTTCATTATAACACACCCAGTCACATTATCCTGACACCGGGCCAACCAGTCGTTAAACTACCCTTATATTTGCTTGAGCGTTTGCAAGGGAGCTATACCACTAGCTTTTAAACGACTTTGGTATGTCGCGGCCTGGGATCGAACCCGGGCCCTCCTCTACCTTGTGCCGACGCTCTACCGATTGCGCTACCAGTTCGGGTGCGTACATTATACTAAAGAAAACACTTAGCCCCATGTTTATTGAAGCCGCTGCCATTTGAACGTCATCAATATTAATGAAATCTAAGTGTGCCGAAATTATCCACAAAAAGAAAAATGATTTAACTTTACCAAAACCACTGATCATTTTTTATCAAGGACATAAACCAAGTTAACTTTCTACTTCGTTGCAAGACAAAGGTATTTAATGTCTTGGTAGACAAACCGTAACCCACAATTGCACCCAACAGGGTTGGTTCAAAGTCGGCATAACTGCAATAATGAAGGTCGTTCGTTTCCATTGCTATTAGAGTTTCGGTTTACTTATAGCGTGTTTGTAGCCTTAGTCATGCCAGTTGTGTTCTGTTCTTTTACTGGCATTGACAATACAATTTTTATCTCACCGAATGAGGCAAACCCCGCGCTGATATATAATACACAGGATCTTTAAAAGAACATATGGTAAGACCTACTGTATGGAAGGGGTATATATTTTCTAACACCCAATCTGTATACCGTTGGAACAAATTAAATAAGGAAAATACATTAATTTGCCCATGCCAGGTTTAATGCCAGGAAAAAACAACAACAACAAATCATGAGTAGAAGAACATCTGTTTCCGTCTTTCGTGTTATTTATTCTTTTCGTCCTGTCAGCTTGTGCAAAGACTACTGTCTGTATAAGCCTACCCTAGCACCATAAACTTACATAAATATGTATAAACTTAAGTTTTTCAGTGTTTTGAAACAACAAAATGGCACATTGTTTTTCCATACTGATGAAATGGAGGACACACGTTTTCATTATTTTACTTTCACGAGAAAAGTAACCACCACACTTCATCATTTTTTTAAATTAAAAATGCAACTTTGATAATGCAGTCATAAGATTGAATATACCAAATGGTTTCCAATTCAAATAACTTTACCACTGGGCAGTAGACTTTCCCTCGCCACTGGCAATGACTTAAACTGATCTTCAGAAAGAATAAAAATGGTCCATTTAAATCTGTAAAATAGCTGATGTGCCTCGATTGAGAGGAAGTTATTTGATGAATTGTTTTAGCTAGGCACAGATTTCCTCCACAATGCTTATCCTATCTTGGCATAGTCACTATTCTTGCATACCCAGTCACCCAGTAATAACTAGGTAAATAAAAAATGTAAAACTAACCACAGATATCTCTACCTAAACTACCTCTAGACCAAGTCAAACAGAGTAAATGTAAACACAGCAAGAAAACATGTCAGCATAGGCTTAAATACCTTGAGCCCCTTTAATTGTCAATATTATGGCTTTGACCATTTCTGCAATTATATTATTATTATTATTATTATTATTATTATTATTATTATTATTATTATTATTATTATTATTATTATTATTATTATTATTATTATTATTATCATCATCATCATTATTATAATTATTATTATTATTATTATTATTATTATTATTATTATTATTATTATTATTATCTGTGAACTGATTTACTCATTAAATGTAACGATATTTGTCTAGGGGATATTGCCTTTAATGTATTAGGTTGTACATTTACAGTGACGAAGGCCATTGCAGTAAATATTCTCCGTAGAAGCTATCTTGTTTCATGTCTTATTGGGGAGTTTTCAATAGACCTGTCGATATTATCAATGAGCTCTTCACGACTTTTATTAGGTTGAAATATCTTTAACAAAAGAACATTCATAAAGGCAACACATACCATAGTTGGGCAATGCCCCAACAAACTCTGTACAATATTAGCCAGCCCACTTCAATTACAATAATGTCTTAGTAATTTACACACACGTGAACATCCGCCCAGTCATCCTGATATAAAATACGAAAAATGACATGTTAAAAGTTGTCGGAAAGTAAGTGTTATTCGTTTTTAAAAGTACGTATGATCATGCAACGAAATCTTACATTCCGCACCTATATGTAAAGACTGTTTGTTCCTTTTCAGACTTATTGGTTAAATCTATATCCTAAATAAATAAACAGTGTAAGACCCGGCCGAATTGAAACATACTCTAAGTGATATGAATGTACTGATGTTAATATAACCCTTATCTGCCAAAATCCTTTTCCAAAGCACCACCCGTTTAGTTAAGTTGTGTTGTGTGCGTTCAAGAGTAACGTCGTAAAAATAAGTTAAACAATCAAAGACATATTTACAAATCCTTTAAGAAAAAACATACACATAAACATACACACCCACATTCTTGTAAATACGTTTTTTTTCAGATGATAGTCACACGATTTAGGAACATTTGCATTGTCCAAAACGATGTTTTAACAGCTGGACATATACCTAACGCACTCCTAACACATAACAAAGAATTATTTATGTGATACTTAAATTACCTGCTTAATATAGGGGACACTCAAACTCGTGACCACAGACAATTAGTATATATGATCACACCAGTGTACTAAGTTATTGATTATAGTCATGAAGAATGCTAGATCAAAGTATACAGTGAATGTGTGAATATATATTCTCCATAGATCTTTATGCTGCTAAAATATACCATTTACGATTTGAAAATTGTAAGAAGAAGTATTCCTTGCCATATAAAACAAACCTTTTTGTTCATGTTGTCATTTAATCGCTGTTCTTGAAAAGCTCTGAAATATACCCTTTATTTTGATATATCAGTTAACAAGCCATAAGCAAATCAATATAATCGTCTGTTCATTGAACCAATAATAGAGGTATTCAAAGATAATCCTTTTGATAGATCTACACAAGGCGCCATCTGGACTTTTTACAGAGCTTTTATTTCATGTCGAATTTCAACAACTCCGAAGGTGTTTTTGTTCAATTTGAATGGCAATCCTGCATAACATTGATTTAGAAGCTATTCTAAACGCCCGTACCTGCATAGAAAATACCTATCTGACGGAAATATATTAATAATAACAATAAATTAAAATATATTTATAATGATAATTTTGACAAGAAAATCTGGCTGGGGAAGGAACTGTTAACTTTGGGGTTTCCCTTGATAAAACATTATTGACCAATAGATTGAAAACTTGCCAGAATGACAGAAAGCTATTAAAGTTGATATATGTCCCAAAACTTCTATGTATATACCCCTATACCAACACGTCAGTTACCTATAAAACGAACCATTGAATTTGCAAACAATGCCTTGGTTTAGGACTGGCTATAGAGTATTAGTCTTTATGTTCATTCGTATGCGAATGTGCGTAAAAACTAAATATATGATTTTCAATTTTCATGACGGTTACGCATGCTTTGATATTACATATTGTAGTCGCAACTATAAGGCAGCTAAAGGGGTATCTTATATTTACAGTTCAATGCAAATACAAATATATTCAATCACATCTTTAATAGATATATTCACTGGGTCAGGTCACATAACCCAGTAGGTCACATACATTCCCACGGATTGTCAGCTGTAAGACCACGGACTTAAGACCTGGTAGAACCACTGACACTCAGAGTGCCATCAGTATGATCCAGGAGACATTATCTGTAGAAATATAGGCCCATCTAGCGTCAGCTGTATGACACAAGACACATGATCTAGTGGTAAACTTGCCCACCGAATATCAAATGTAAGAAATTGGACACCTGGCGGGGAAAAAAACAACCGCCTCCTAAAGCGTCAGCTGTGAATAAGAATATATGACAAAGTCCTATGAGAATTGCAACATATACCAAACTCTGAAAAAGGCACAGATATGGGACGACTGGGGTGCTTAAACCGGTTTTACAGAGCTCTAACCTCGCACTTCCTGATGGGTTTCTCAAATGCAAGCAAAGAAAAGAAAACCGATCTATTTGAATACAAAATTTCCAAGCGCTGATATTTTATTTGATAAGTTATGACGAAAGTAGTGACGTCACTAAAAATGTCCACAGTGTTTAGAAAGAAAGAAAGGGGTATTTATTCGATTAAAAAAACTAAACATGAGTCCTAGAACACATGAGATGATAGAACAGCCAGCTCTTCGACCGTCAGTTTAAAAACACATGACACATGACAAATTAAATCCACTGTCCAACGAACGTCAGTTGTAAGTTTTGGGACACATGGCTGACAAGAATCACATACATTTAAAGCTTCTTCTCTACTGTCAAGAACACAAACCAGGTAGAACAGCTGTCACTCTGAGCGTTGGTTTGAAGACCCACGACACATGGACGGGTAGTTTCCAGGCTAAATAAACTCCAGCCTTGAGATCTAGAACACATGACTGCTTGTTAGCACATGTACACCAAGCGTCAGCTGTAAAACTAAAATAAATGACTGGAAAAAAACCCGCTGTAACTCAGACTGTCGGCTGTAAGACCCATGACACACTGATGGGTAGAATCATTTGCCAGCCGAGCATCAACTATAAGACCCAGGCTACACTCCTGTATGGAACCAGTAGCCCCTAAAATGTGTGCTGTAAATCCAAAGACACTAAATCTGGTAGCGTCTCATGCCAAGAGAGCGTCATCTGAAAGACACAGAACACATAATCAGTTAGTCCACATGCCCAGCGAGCGTCAACTGAAAGTCCCAGAACACATACTGGAATAGAAGCATAGTCACTCAGAATGTCGGTTGTAAGACTCAGGACATATAGACGGGTAGAACTACAAGGGTAAAGCAACTGACTCTCAAAGCGTGAGACCCAAGGCACATGAAATGTTAGAACGGACAGCTCTTCAACCGTCAATTTAAAGACACAGGACACATGACCGGTTACTTAACTGAGAAGAATCACAGACCATTCAAGCTTTAGCTGTACAATCAAGGACATATTACCTTGTAGAATCATATGTCCCCAAATCGTCATCTGTCAGACCACACTGATCTGGATGAACTAAAGGCCCTCCGAATATCAGCCCAAATATGTAGATCAGTTGACGTGTTAGATTTACATTTACACGCCATTTGGCTGAAAGTTAAAGGACAGATGACCTGTTATAATAACCTGCCTCCGAGCATCAGCTGAAAGACCTAGGACAAACTTTAAGTTCAGCCACGACACATGGCCGGTAAAAGATAAAATTATAATCAACAAAGTTAGAAATTAGAACGACTTAGTTGTTTTTTTCTGTTATGAACATGCCAGAGGGTGCCGTATGGGATCATCTAGGACGTGCAGACGCAGACAGACGAAATAGACGCTTGCAATTATAAAAGCTTTCTCTACTAAGATATGAAATTTATTCGCCGTCGTCGTATTTGAAGGCTTTGCCATAAAATAACATTGACGTACTATAAATTCTCAGCCAAACGAGTTAAGTGATAGAGATACTGAGTGGATTTTGTCCCACACTATTTTGTGTCTAATATTTGATTGTGAATCAGATTTACGTATTCACCTATAGGTATAGATATCCGTGGTATTCCATATAGATTTGGTAAACAAATACAGTTTTTAATGTGTCATTGTGTGACATGCATGCTTTAAAGCATATTAACATAATAGGTGACTAACGTCACTGTTAGGACATGCTATTTATTGGCTTTGTATTGTGTGGCTTTGGAATAAAAGAAACCAACAACTTTTTAGTTTTCTCTTTTTTTTTAATAACTTGATCCGGTCTTCGTCTTCCGGATTATGGGCAATTAATTTGCCAACATACCATTGGTTGTTGTAAATAGCAGCCAAGAAGCTATTTACTGGTATGTTATCCACTACGTCTAAAAGAAGCACATCTTTGTTTTGCGGCGAACCAGACTGTTGATTATCAACTTGATTGGTTAAGGCCAGTGGTTCTTCACCCGGCTGGTCCTGAATAACTCCTTGTGGTATTTCATGAGGTCTTCTCGATGGGAATGAAACTCGCCTTCATTAAAGCCCTTTGTGCAAAAGCAGGATGTGTTACGAACATCGATGTTTATACTGGACAATTGTACAACACTATGGATATCCATGGTCCCTAGAACGGGTCTCAAGTTGAGGGAATCTAGCTCTTGATGCGCTATCTCACATTCTTCCTTTAGAACAAAGACATATTTGGTGTGACTGTATTCCAACTTGCTTCCCCATTGAAAGTAGTCTCTTGCTGTCTGTATGACTGCTGTATGTCTTTTCACAGCAAGATCGGCAAAACGCTTTGATGACCCCGTTACACCATCACAGGGACCTGTCCCATGTCCTGCCTCCCAATATTGCTATGATGCCCTTGGACCAAATACCTTGTCATGGTTTGCCACTAGATACATCATCGTCTTGTTTCTGTATAGTGAAGTTGGGGAATCAGTTATGTAATGTATGCTATTGATATCAGGTTGTTTGAGTTTAATATCATCATTAATCTTCTTCATGAAGGCAAAGACCGTTCCTACATTGTGTGATGTGGTGTCAGAAACATAAATGTGCGAACAGTGTGTCAAAATCCGTCTGAATTCTTTGTGTACATCACAACAGGGTGTAAGGTTACCGAGCATTTGTCAAAGTATGCCGTCTGTATTTCCTCTGCATTGCCGCAAGAGTAATTTTCGGCAAACTCCATTTGACATATTGCGTGGCTCTTTGGCAAATTATCATTCAGTAACTTTATATGCTTGTAGTGAGTCTTAACTCTTTCTGTATGCTTGCGGAACTCTTTCAAATCACGCTGAAACAAACCAAAGAATCATTCTTTCGGTATATCAACAAGTTCGATCATTATACGCTTAGTAAGTTTGCCTTTGTGTTCAATTTCCTTTCTCCTCCACTCAGAGTATTTAATTGACTGGACATCACACGCCTTCACTTCCTGTATAATGGACTCATTTGAACACTGTCGTGTCAATATGTCTGGACTGTCTGTAGTCAGAGCGCCTAGTGATTTTAAACCTTTTACATTAAGGGCGATGTTTTGGTGTGACTGACACAGACAGGTTCTCATTGAGCTAAAGTGGACTTACTTCATGTAGATTTGACGGTAACTGGAAAATGTTGTGAAACTTACTGCTACATCTGGATTTTCTGACTTGAATTTAATTTTAAATGCAAGTTATAGAGATAGTCATTCAGGACCCTGGTCTGTATTGTTCCTACGCATGTCTTTGTGGCATCACATTTTCCACGCATCAAAACACTATTATCTTTCTTTTCTAGAAATTGTCGAACTTTGTCTGATAAGTGTTTTCTCTGCAGGACCTTCCTGTTTTTCTGTGATGTTCTTGCCTTTATTCGAATTCAAGAGCTGTCGATAGCTCACAGTGAGATTGTCAGTCTTACTTTGCTTGCCCTTGGACTTCTCAGATAAAGACCTTTGTGCCCGTTTTCTTAATGCATCATTTCTCTTTTTAAGGTAATTAATTCTTGCTTCCAGTAATTTTATTTTTATCCAGGGCTTTATGAAGGGATATACTCCGTTTCCAGTTTCCACGCCGTGGAAATTTCAAATCAACAATGAAGTGGTTGTTGCTAGAAGTAGTACTTGGAAAAACAAGTTTTTTTCTGAGCTGAACTGTTGGTTGTTGAGTCACAAGGCCCCTCTGCATCATCCGTTTCATTTAATACTTCAATCTCAGGCTCTTGTAAGTTAAAATTGACACCATTTGTGCCTTGTTTTAATTTCAATCTTTTTATTTGCATACATCGCCTTACTAGTTATCTCCTTATTCTGAGTTGATTGGGTCCAATTGTTGCTGAAGGCTTATAGTACACGTTCAGTCTCTTTGTTTAGGTATTGTTGACCTTCAGCAGCCTTCTTTCTATCTCTGTAAGCTATTTGGATCTCAGCTCGGGGTTTCACCATCGTTCTAAAATATCAAACAAAAAAGGTGAAAAACGTTACAATTTTATGACTTAAGACATTGTATAAACACACATAATACAATGAAAATGGCCTTTAACATGATAATCATCTAAAACAAAAAACAAAACTCACCTTCACCAATGTTTTGTCCCTTTTTTCTTGTTTTCCTAACTTTCGAGCCAGAAAAAGTATTTGTATACATTCACCGAAAAGAGTTTTCGGTGAAGGAGTAAAGTGTGGATCGCGCATTTTTACCTTGAACTAAGTATCAGTTGATGTAAAAAAAAAAAAGAAAAGTAATTTACCGTAACGTAAGTCACGCCATTGCTTTTTGGCACAAAAAAGATATGGCTTTGAAATGTTTCCAATAATATGTATTTTGTTTTTATCAAGGGGCCTATATACTTAAAATAACAACATATTGCCTTTATAGGAACACTCTTTTCCATGGCTAATGATGCAATCACGTAATTCACAATATATGGAGTTTTTATGGTTATTGTTTTGACGAAATGAAAACAGCAACAACTTTTCTTCTGTTTATAGAAAATATTCTCCCAATGGCATAAACTTTACATTGTGTATTTATTGGAAATATTCTCCCAATGGCATATATCTTTACACTATGTATTTATTGGAAATATTCTCCCAATGGCATATACTTTACATTGTGTAGTTATTGGAAATATTCTCCCAATGGCATATATCTTTACACTGTGTATTTATTGGAAATATTCTCCCAACGGCATATATCTTTACACTGTGTATTTATTGGAAATATTCTCCAATTGGCATATATCTTTACACTGTGTAGTTATTGGAAAAATTCTCTCATTGGCATATATCTTTACACTGTGTATTTATTGGAAATATTCTCCCAATGACATATATCTTAACACTGTGTAGTTATTGGAAATATTCTCCCAATGGCATATATCTCTACACAGTGTAATTATTGGAAAACGATTGTGACCGTTTGTAATCTTCTCCTGTGTTACCTTTTGGGAGAAGCCTTTCATAACAGTAACGTAATTCACTAGTTTTCGTGGACAAATCCATTATTTAACTGACATTAACCAAAGGAGGAGCAGCTTGAGCAGAAAATGGTATAGGAAGATTATACAATAACCTGTTATTTCAGATGACATTTAAAAATCTTCATGAACGGTTTATTTATTTTAAAAAAGCGCTAAACTTTGCAACCCATGTAATGGGACATTTTTTTCTCGGGGTTTTTATCTCTGAAATGTGCTAAAATTTCATGTTAAAACAAATTATGTGGATTTTTTCCTTTTTTTTTTCTTTGAAATCAGATCAAATGTTTATAAAAATGGACATATTTGAGGCTAAATGCTTATTTTCACTTTGATAAGCTGGACATGTATTTTGTCGATTTCTGACACTTAACTCGTTTTGACTGTACTACATGTACTCTGTTTTCCGAACATCATGGCATTTTGCAATTAACCATGACGCAACGCAGCATAGAGAAAGTGAAAATAGACGGAGAAAAAGATCTGCCACCCCCCCCCCCATTTATTCACCCACCCAGCATGTGTGGGCATCTGTTTTCTGATAAGCCAGGCTGCCACAGTCTGTCACGATGTGTCTGTCACACAGGTATTGTTCAAGATCATACAGTTATCAACCCACATTATCATTAATGTTTATGGCTTTATGTAAAACTAGCCTACTGCCTCACTTCCATACTAGCAAGTAATTTCTTTTGCATTAACCCATCAGAGGTTTTACGGTGAAAGATTAGACTATATTGGCTAAAGATTACCTGCAGCGACGACCAGCAATTAGCAGGTCTGGTCACAGCAGGTGTGGGCCTGGCTCAGTGGGATACTACATTCCAATCAAGATGCCTTTTACTACCGGTACTGCTCGGGCGGATAGGTATTTGACAGTCTGGGTGCCTTAGATACCCGTGATTATCTAACACGGTCTACAAAATTTGTGCGATTAGGCCATTTCTGAAGAAATACATTTGTATAGTCCTGTTTCATAACCATAGTTATCTCCCTTGGTAGAGTTATCGTTCGTCTTTTCGTACACCTTCCGGTAGGCAAACAAACAAAACAAGATGCCTATGAGAACAATGAAATCGGTGATCTGTGCAAATTTTCAAAACTATCAGTGCGTGAACTTAAAGACTTTCTTAGATAAAGAGGGGCGCATGCATCAGGGAATCGTCCGGAACTTATAATTAACGCTAGAGGGATAGAAAAGCTTGTTATACATTGGACATTAAGTGAAATTAAATTGGACGACGAACAAGACAGCATCAAACGCGAAGGAGAGAATTTTCCAATCTTGGCAATCTAGGACTTTTTATCAGCATCTTGAAACCAAAATAAAGTGTAATTAAGTATATTTTCACAACAGTCTATGATAATTATTTTCTTTTCTATAACTTTAACCAAGTAAAATGAATATCAACTACTGTATTAGCAGCTGCAACAGTATATTTTTATACAACTCTTCAAACTCCAGATAAGAATTATAGTGAATTGAGTAAAAACTCCATAAGACAATAACAATCAAGTATAGGAATTTTAAAGTTTTGTTTAAAATAATTGAATGAAACAAAGTTGTGTATTTTTTAACCTTTATTCTTTAAACTGCTCGAATAGGGTCTACTGCATTTACATAGTGAAGTGAGTGCGTTGTTGGGCTTTTACACTGGTTAAATACAGTAACCCATCAAGGGTGCAATTTCATTGTACTACTGATTCAGCCATTTAAGATAACCTTCACCGGTCATTTTTTGTAATAAAATAGATTATCAATTAGGTTACACACAACTATAAAAAGTTATGTAAATAAGATTTTCTGGGTGTATCTGCTACGTGAGATATTTTTAGTATATTTTTTAATGACTCAAATACACATATACGTCCCTTATCTGGAGTCCTGTTCAAACAACAGTGTATGATAAATACATTATTAAGTTAATTGTGTCACTATCTAGCCAGTAAATGTATGTTAATGGCTGACATATCAAACCACAGTTTGGAGATATTTAGATATATTGGTACATTGTGTTGTTGAGAAAAAAAAATGGTCTCAAAATAGAAAGTGGTGCAATACTATGATTCTCCATCCCTAAAGAAAACATATTTAAAAAATAGCATTGTTTCATATTACAACCTGCTCATACTGCAATATTTTGCAGTTAAACTAAAACAAGCTCTAAACAAAACAGTCAATCTTTCTCCAGGTCACTAAAATATTGCATGTTTTAATTTTAAAATAGGAGAAAGGGCTGAGCATTATCCTTTTTTTAACCGTTTTCTTTTACTTATTGGAAAGCCATTACAGCTTGTATGTAGAGACTGATTTTTCATCAGAATAGGAGACTATATATATCTTATTTGACAAACTGTTGACAGGCACACCTGCGAAGCGTGTGTTACTTACAAGTTCCCTCGTATCTATGATTGACTAAAATTATTCGTAATTAACTTTGTTAATTAATTGTCGTCCAACCAGCGGTCATCTTAAACTGACAATTCTTTCATTAATTGACATGTGATAAGCGGCCACTCAACAAAACTTGAAAGTCAATGTGTGACCGTCAGTTGTTTTTATAGCGGTCATGCACTAGAGGTGTGACTGTTAATGACATTTGTGCAAATTCGCTGCTGTTAGCGTCACGTAATGGTCTTTGTTTCAATTTGCTCGCGTAACCTATTAATCGCAGCCATTGTTTATACTTGTATAATAAATGCATCGATTATTTTTTTATCTTTCGACATTGTCATAGATTATACATTTTCAGTAGACAATTAAGTCTTTGAGACGCTTTGGAGTTTTGATTATGCCGTGAATGAAGCACACACAATTCCCCACCCACTTTTACAACTTTGTTTTCTACGACGAATCTGCACGGTATAGGATTCTCCTTGGTGTATTTGCACTCTAGAAATTGCTCTGAAAAAAGTCGATCATTCATCAGATTGCAAGTGGTAATTTGGCTCATTGTTTTAAGTCGACTTATATACAGTTTTCTCAGTTTATCGTCAGTTGGAAATCCGTGAATGGTGGCGTCCCCTGTTATTGCTACACACACAACAATAATGTCTCTTTTTTCAGTCGAGTTTAACACCTTTTCTACCATCATTGACATGTTTGATTTGCTCTCCACCGGAAATGAAATGCGAACCTCCACGCTAAAGAGCGTTTAAGGGAGGCAATTATTCAGGGGAGATAACAGAGGTTATTAAACAGGACTTTAGCCGTGAAAATGTGTATGCCCGGGCCAACGCCAACTGGGGGGGGGGGGGGGCGGGGGGGGGAGGGGGGGGGGGCAAGGCCCGCCTCCCCGGTAAATCCGGGTCTGATACAGGTCCTGTTTTTATAAATAAATCATCATCCAAATCTAGGATCCATAAAATATTTTGATACACGATAATTTACCCTATAATACTTAAGAAATTTTCCCGATGTTAATTCGTACCGATATTGTTGTGTATATATGTTCACTTACTTTGTATGTTTTTAACCAAACATGCACTTTTAGGGCGCATTTAAGTCGTTAATACTAGTCATTAAATGTAGACATATGTTAAACCATATATAGATGTATCTTGCTGTTATTGATAGCACAACAATTTCAGTAAGGCAGTATTCTATGTATCTGCCGTGCGTACGTTGCCCAGACCATGTGCGCACATGCATGTTAACGTAAGGCAGTATTCTATGTATCTGCCGTGCGTACGTGGCCCCGATCATGTGCGTACATTTATGATAATGTAAGGCAATACTCTAGGTATTTGCGGTGCGTATGTGGCTCAGTTCATGTGTACACATTTATGTTAATTTAGGGCGGTATTCCAGATATCTGTCGTGCATATGTGTAGATTATGTGTACACATTGATATCTGTGGTGCATATGTGGCCAAGTCCATGTGTAAACATTCATATAAATTTCTGCGGTATTCTATGTATCAGCAGTGCGTCTGTGGCTCATATTAGTTGTACACATTTATATAGATGTAAGGCGGTATTCTAGGTATCTGTGGTGTGTATGTGGCTCAGACAATGTGTACACAATCATGTTACTGTAAGGCAATCTTCCAGATATTCTGCGGTGCTACTGTTGGTCAGACCATGTGTCCAAATTCATGTTAATGTAAGGCGGTATTCTACGTATCTGCGGTACGTCTGTGGCTAAGATCATATGTGTACATTCATATTATTTTAAGGCAATATTCCAGATATCTGAGGTGCGTATGTGTCTCAGTCCTTGTGTAGACATTAATATTAATGTAAGGCAGTATTCTAGCGATCTCCCGTGCTTATGTGCCTCAGTTCATACGTACACATTCATGTTAATGTATAGCGGTACTCATGGTATCTGTGGTGTGTATGTGGCCCAGACCATATGTGTCTATTCATATTAATGTAAGGTGATATTCTAGATATTCTGCTTGCGTATGCTTCTCAGACAATGTGTACACATTCATGTTAATGTAAGGCGGTATTCTAGGTATCTGCGGTGTGTATGTGGACCAGACCAGGTGTGCACATTCATGTTAACGTAAGGAGGTATTCTAGGTATCTGCGGTGTGTATGTGGCCCAGACCATGTGTGCACATTAATATTAACGTAAGGCGGTATTCTAGGTATCTGTGGTGTGTACATGTATGTGGACCAGACCATGTGTGCACATTCATGTTAACGTAAGGAGGTATTCTAGGTATCTGCGGTGTGTATGTGGCCCAGACCATGTGTGCACATTAATGTTAACGTAAGGCGGTATTCTAGGTATCTGCGGTGTGTATGTGGCCCAGACCATGTGTGCACATTAATGTTAACGTAAGGCGGTATTCTAGGTATCTGTGGTGTGTACATGTATGTGGACCAGACCATGTGTGGACATTCATGTTGATGTAAGGCGGTATACTAGGTATATGTGGTGTGTATGTGGCTCAGACAGAATGTACACCATCATTTTAAATTAAGGCGAAATTCTATATATTCAGTGCGTAGGTGCCACAGACCATGTGTGCACATTGATTTTGACGTAAGGCGGTATTCTATGTGGTAGGTGGCACCGCAAACACATAGATACCGCCTTACGTTAACATATTCAGACCATGTGTATACAATCATTTTAAATTAAGGCGATATTCTAGATAAACAGTGCTAAACTCAGACCATGTGCACACTGTCATGTTAAAGTTATGCGGTATTCTAGATATTCTGCGGCGCGTATGTTGCTCAGACCACGTGTACACATTCATGGTAATATAAGGCGGTATTCTAGATATTCTGCGGTGCGTATGTTGCTCGGACTATATGTACATATTAATGTTAAATTAAGGCGATATTCTAGATATTCTGCGGTATGTTTCCGAGACCATGTGTACACATGTATGTCAATGTGGGGCTGTATTCTAATTATATTGCGGTGCGTATGTGACTCAGACCACGTGTACACATTCATGGTAATATAAGGCGGTATTCTAGATATTCTGCGGTGCGTATGTGGCTCGGACTATATGTACATATTCATGTTAAACTAAGGCGATATTCTAGATATTCTGCGGTATGTTTCCGAGACCATGTGTACACATTCATGTTAATGTAGGGCTGTATTCTAGATATTCTGCGGTGCGTTTGTGGCTCAAACCACGTGTACTCAAATTCTTGTGAACTAGACCATGTCTACACATTCATATTACGGTTAGGCAGTATTCCAAATATTACCTGCGTATGTGCGTATGTGATTGTTCACGCATATGCATCAGATGCATTGAGTATTCCTCCACTTGGATAGCTAAACATTGTCACTGAGAACTTCACTATGTTAGTGATATTAACATATTAAATATTCTTGTATATTACTAATATATACTAACAAAATTCTTGTTTCAATACTTTATATATCAATAGACACATATAAACTTGAATTCTATTAAGGACACATTGATTGTTACATCTTACAGCGACTGAAAATAAGCCAATAATTACTTAAATACAATAAACATTTTATTTTAATTTTAGCTGACTGATAGCAATTCAGAACACAAACCATCATATAAGTGTTAACAGTCAAGTGAATGACCGGGTAAAAGCACATGCCCTCCCAGTGTAAACTGCAAAATCCGGGACACATGGCCGGCTAGAACTACTGCACCTCCAAGCATTATTTGTAAGATCCGGTTTTCAAGACAAGATAGAACATCTAGACATATGACAGGGTAAAACGAAAGACCCCGAGCGTCAGTCGAAATACCTGGCTAAATTGCAGGGTAAAACTACTACCCAGCGTCTGCAGGACCCGCAATAAATGACCGGACAGATACACCGATACTCTAAGCATCAGCTGTAAAACCCAGAACACATAACCGGAAATAGTTACTAACTATCTGAGCCTCAACTGGAAGAACCCCAGACACATGACCAGAAAAAAACACCGACCCCACGAGCGTCACCTGTAAGAACCCTTATACATGCCCGGGAAGATACACCGACACAATGATCGTAAGCTATTAGGCCCCAGAGTTATATGTAAAAAATCCATCGACCTTCTGAGCGTCATCAACACCATGAGTGTCAGCTGTTAGATCCCGGAAATATAACCAGGAAGATTCATCAACACCATAAGTGTCAGCAGTAAGATCCCAGATATATATCTAGGAAGACCTATTAACGAGGAGTGTCAGCAGTAAGATCCCAGAAACATAACCAGAAAGACCTATTAACGAGGAGTGTCAGCAGTAAGATCCCGGAAATATAACCAGAAAGACCCATTAACGAGGAGTGTCAGCAGTAAGATCCCGGAAATATAACCAGAAAGACCTAATAACGAGGAGTGTCAGCAGTAAGATCCCGGAAATATAACCAGAAAGACCCATTAACGAGGAGTGTCAGCAGTAAGATCCCGGAAATATAACCAGAAAGACCCTTTAACGAGGAGTGTCAGCTGTAAGATCCCGGAAATATAACCAGAAAGACCCATTAACGAGGAGTGTCAGCAGTAAGATCCCGGAAATATAACCAGAAAGACCCATTAACGAGGAGTGTCAGCAGTAAGATGCCGGAAATATAACCAGAAAGACCCATCAACGAGGAGTGTCAGCAGTAAGATCCCGGAAATGTAACCAGAAAGACCCATTAACGAGGAGTGTCAGCAGTAAGATCCCGGAAATATAACCAGAAAGACCCATCATACGAGTAGTGTCAGCTGAAAGATTCCGGAAATATAACCAGAAAGACCCATTAACGAGAAGAGTCAGCAGTAAGATCCCGAAAATATAGCCAAAAAGACCCCTTAACGAGTAGTGTCAGCTGTAAGATCCCGGAAATATAACCAGAAAGACACATTAACGAGGAGTGTCAGCTGTAAGATCCCGGAAATATAACCAGGAAGACCCATTGACACGAGGAGTGTCAGCAGTAAGATCCCAGAAATATAACCAGGAAGACCCATTAACGAGGAACGTCAGCTGTAAGATCCCGGAAATATAACCAGAAAGACCCATTAACGAAGAGTGTCAGTCGAAGATCCCGGAAATATAACCAGAAAGACCCATTAACGAAGAGTGTCAGTCGAAGATCCCGGAAATATAACCAGAAAGACCTATTAACGTGGAGTGTTAGCTGTAAGATCCCGGAAATATAACCAGAAAGTCCTATTTACGAGGAGTGTCAGCAGTAAGATCCTGGAAATATAACCAGAAAGACCCATCAACAAGGAGTGTCAGCAGTAAGATCCCGGAAATGTAACCAGAAAGACCCATTAACGAGGAGTGTCAGCAGTAAGATCCCGGAAATATAACCAGAAAGACCCATCATACGAGTAGTGTCAGCTGAAAGATCCCGGAAATATAACCAGAAAGACCCATCACACGAGTAGTGTCAGCTGAAAGATCCCGGAAATATAACCAGAAAGACCCATTAACGAGAAGAGTCAGCAGTAAGATCCCGGAATTATAGCCAGGAAGACCCCTTAACGAGGAGTGTCAGCTGTAAGATCCCGGAAATATAACCAGAAAGACACATTAACGAGGAGTGTCAGCTGTAAGATCCCGGAAATATAACCAGGAAGACCCATTGACACGAGGAGTGTCAGCTGTAAGATCCCGGAAATATAACCAGAAAGACCCATTAACGAGGAGTGTCAGCAGTAAGATCCCGAAAATATAACCAGAAAGACCCATCAACACCATGAGCGTCAGCTGTTATATCCCGGAAATATCTCCAGGAAGACACATTAACGGGGAGTGTCAGCTGTAAGATCGGAGAGGAAGAACCTGGAAGACTCATCGACCCGATGATGTCAGCAGTTCGATTCCGGGGTTATAACCGGGAAAACCCATCGACCCGCTGATGTCAGCAGTACCATCCTGGGGATATAACCGGTAAGATCCTTCGACCCCCTGAGTTTTAGCTTAAAGACCCAGGACACATGACCTAATAGAGATTTCGGTCCACCAAGCCTCAGCTGTAAGTCTCATGACACCTTATCTAGAGCTAGCGGTCTTCCGGGCGTCAGCTGTTAGATCAAGGTCAAACATAACCTCGTAGAAACACTTGTCTAATGAAGGACCCAGGATACATGACCTGGTAGAGCTAACACCCATCCAAGGATCACCTTAAATCCCCAAAACATGACATGGTCAGGACACGTGGTAGGTTAAATCACAGGTGCTCCCAGCGTCATGCGAGACCCAGGGCTCACAACCTAGTATAATCTCCGGCCCAGCGAGCGTCAGATCTGAGAGACACGACAAATGACTTGGATGAACACTGCCCGTCCCCCCACCACCTGAGCGTCAGTTTTAATACTAGGGCCACATGCACTGGTTAAATCACGTATCAACCGAGGCCGACCGGGTTCAACCACCGGCCAACCGAGCGTCAACCGTTAGACCATACCAACATGACCTAGTCGAATGACCGGGCAGAGTCCCAATAGAAAACCTCTTACCCACATTCTCTCAGAGCCTCAGCACAGGGACGACTAAGGCCAACTGACCTAGAAGAACCACCAACCCTTCAACGACAATAAGACCTATGACACATGACCTTGTAGCACCGCTAGTCTTCAAAGCCAAAGGTGTAAGACCCATGATACATGACCTGGTCAGACTCACAGCCACTAGAGCGGCAGCTGTAAGAAACATGACCGGGTAGATCCACTGGCACTCAGAAAGACAGTTGTAAGACCTAGGACACATGTCCCTGTATAATCAAAGGTCCGCCAGCGTCAGCTGTAAGACCTAGGACACATGTCCCTGTATAATCAAAGGTCCGCCGAGCGTCAGCTGTAAGACCTAGGACACATGTCCCTGTATAATCAAAGGTCCACTGAGCGTCAGCTGTAAGACCTAGGACACATGTCTCTGTATAATCAAAGGTCCACCGAGCGTCAGCTGTAAGACCTAGGACACATGTCTCTGTATTATCAAAGGTCCACCGAGCGTCAGCTGTAAGACCTAGGACACATGTCCCTGTATAATCAAAGGTCCACTGAGCGTCAGCTGTAAGACCTAGGACACATGTCCCTGTATAATCAAAGGTCCACCGAGCGTCAGCTGTAAGACCTAGGACACATGTCCCTGTATAATCAAAGGTCCACTGAGCGTCAGCTGTAAGACCTAGGACACATGTCCCTGTATAATCAAAGGTCCACCGAGCGTCAGCTGTAAGACCCAGGACACATGACCGGGCAGAGCCACATGCCCACCGACAGTTGTAAGTCCTAGCAAAAAATAACCTGGTAGAACCAAAAAACCACCGAGTGTAGTATGCAACCGAAGACACAGACCAGGCAATCAAATAGCTTTTTAGCTTATTTTTTTTTATGTAAAAATGCTTTATATCGGCAGTACTAAATGCTAAGCTTTACATTTTGGGACTACATGTATACATGTACATGTTTACCGGTCAATATAAGCTTGACAGCACTTGGCCACCATAGCTTACCGTTGTTACAAGAGGTTAACGTAACCGTGTTCGGATGATCGAGTTATTAATTAAAATGACCAAATATTTTCAGTCGATAATACATTAACACAAATATCTATATACATTATGATTTTATTATGATTTTATTTTTGATGTTATCAATATGTGAATGCCAATAAATGTTGATTAAGTAACTGCACTGTTGTAAATGTATGTAGTTTTTATTGGGACCTCTATATTTACTACTTTGTTTAGTATACGCTTTAAATGACCCTGTTTCCAAAAACAATTACAAGCAAAACAAATAAAAGAGACCTACTAAAACGACTTTCTTATAAATAATATGACCTTTATGTTGTAAATTAATGAATTGTTTGTGAAAACGGGTTTTAGAAATTAAGTAAATTGTTTATGCATGGATCTTAAATTAAATTAAAACGTCAAAAATGTTAGCGAATTTTAACGTACTAATATGCTTATGATACTTTTATAATTGATGCATTTTTCTGGAAATCCATCCATTGCCGCACATATGACACATATGACAATCTCATATAAAAATTTCCACAACTATTACAATGCGAACTACCACAAGGTACTAAAAATAATAAAGTGACAAAATTATTGAGACGGGACATTACACTCCTACGATTATAACCAAGGATATCGATTTATGTAACATATACGTATTTCGTTATATAAATATTGATTGAATTAAATTAAACAATTCATTAAGTATAATGCATCTATTTACAATACAGTGGTTTTAATGGAACATTTTGCAACACGTTGCAATGATAGATTTAATACGACAGTAGATAAACACGTGTTACAACAGATACGAAAAGTTTTAATTTGGCTCTTTTTATATGCAAATTACTACGAAAAATACTTATGGGGTATGGGTTTTAATTATTGTTTTTATTATATCTTGCATATAAAATATCTAAAACATATTTGCAAGTGATAACGTTTGCATCGATGAACATATTTGGAATAGTTCACAAAATTCAGAAGATATTCCGTTGATATATTAAAGGAGTAATAAACCATAAACACAATGCACAAACATTATTTTTTATTAAATATTTAACAAATACATTTTATATTAACATTATAATCACAAGCAAGCTTATGATTAAATTGTGAATGCCTTGTTAATTAATGTTCTATTCCAAATGATAAACATGGTGTTATGTAATGAATAATACCATGGGTAACTAAAACCATGTATATTATACCTTAATAATCTTTCATGATAACTTTATATAACCAATTATAACATGTGTTACTAACAACATGTATAATATAACTTAATAATTTGGCATAATAACTTTGTCACCAATAATAAGATTTGTTACTAACAACATGTATAATATACCTTAATAATCAGACATGAAAACATTATGTAACCAATAATAACATGTGTTACTAACAACTTGTATAATATACCTTAATAATCTGACATGATAACTTTATGTAACCAATAATAACACGTGTTACTAACAACATGTATAATATACCTTAATAATCTGACATGATAACTTTATGTAACCAATAATAACACGTGTTACTAACAACATGCATAATATACCTTAATAATCTGACATGATAACTTTATATAACCAATAATAACACGTGTAACTAACAACATGTATAATATACCTTAATAATCTGGCATGATAACTTTATGTAACCAATAATAACACGTGTTACTAACAACATGTATAATATACCTTAGTAATCTGGCATGATAACTTCATGTAACCAATAATAACATGTGTTACTAACAACATGTATAATATACCTTAATAGTCTGACATTATAACATTATGTAAACATTCATAACACGTGTAACTAACAACATGTATAATATACCTTAATAATCTGACATGATAACTTTATGTTACCAATAATAACACGTGTTACTAACAACATGTATAATATACCTTAATAATCTGACATGTTAACGTTATGTAACCAATGATAACATGTATTACTAACAACATGTATAATATACCTTAACAATCTGACATGATAACTTAATGTAATCAATAATAACATGTTATACTATCAACATGTATAATATACCTTAATAATCTGACATGATGATCTCTGCAATGTTTATTGATCATATTCATACATCGGCAATGGTTAAATCAAAACAATGCACAATGCTATGAATATGGTTTATATAATCATAATTAATGACATTATAATTCTAGAATCCCATGAATATGGTAAATATAATCATAATTAATGACATTATAATTATACAATTACATGAATATGGTAGATATTATCATAATTATTGACATTATAATTCTACAATGCTATCATATGAATATAGTTTATATAATCATAATTAATGACATTATAATTCTCAGTATATCTACTAACCTTGTTTGGATATCGAGTGCACAATGCTATGAACATGGTAGGTATAATAATAATTAATGACATTATAATTCTTATGATCGTATTTACTTATCCGCGTTTATAAATCCGTTTAAACTGAAAAGTCCCATTCTTATAACATAATTATAATCATGCATTGTAATCTAGTTAGTCACTTTCTTCATTAAATTCGCGAAATATTGTAATCTAAATAGTCACATTCCTCATACAAATTCATGAATAGTTTCAATCTTTACAGTCACATTCCTCATACATATTCATGATTAATTTCAATATTTACAGTCACATTCCTCATACATATTCATGATTAATTTCAATCTTTACAGTCACAATCATCATAAAAATGATAAATAAGTTTAATAAAGTGAATAAGTCACATTCTTCATACAAATTCATGAGTAATTGTAATCTTAACAGCCCCAATCTACATACAAATGTATCAATATTTGTAATATAACTTGTTACAATCTTCATAGAAATTCATGAATAATTGAAATATTAACAGTTACATTTTTTTTCATACAATTCCTGAATATTTGTAATCTTTATAATCACATTATTTCTACACGTGCTCGATCCCATTTACCTTACACGTACATTGCCATTGCAACAAAAAACCTATTATTTTATATAAGTGCATGAAACATTATCATGTAAATAGTCCTATGATACATCTATGTCCATGAATTTTTACAACAGTAAAGTCACATTATTAATCTATGTTTATGAATTATTACAACAACAAGTCCATTATTCACCGAAGTTCATGAATTATTACAATAAAAGTCCATTATTCATCTATGTTTTTGAATTATTACAGTAAGAATACCACTTTTTCTACAAATTCATGTAGCATTTTAACACAAATTGTTCTATTCTTACTTTATGTTCACGGAATATTTTAAACCAAACATCTCAATTTCTTAATTGAGTTCATAAACCACTGTATTCCAAATAGTACCATTATTCATACAAGATCACGGATTTTAACGGATATTAATCATTAAAGATTATAAGTCCTATTATCAAGGTAACGAGTAATTTGAATTAAAGATAGTCCGATTATTCATACAAGTTCTTGTATCATTACAATTTAAACATAAAAAAATATTAATACAATCTCAGGAATTCTTGTATTCCAATCATTAACATTATTTATACAAGATCATGAATAATTGTATTCCAATCATTAACATAATTAATACAAGTTGAAGAATGATTGAATTCCAATCATTATTAACATTATTATACAAGTTTACAAATAATTACAATCCAATCATTAACATTATTTACACAAATTCAGGAATAACTGTATTCCAGTCATTAACATTATTTATACAAGTTCAAGAATAATTGCAATCCAACCATCAACATTATTTATACAAATTCAAGAATATTTGCAACCCAATCATCAACAATATTTATACAAGTCAATGGGTAACTAATTAAAGTACATCCGATATTTTAACAGTTCCATGCATCAAACTTTTTACAATTTAAGAAGTCCCATAAATCCAGGAATCGCACACAATGCATCTTGTCCCATTGTTCAAATATAATTCATTTTAAGCAAGTTTCGCCACTATTGCGACACTGTCAAACATCGATGCAGGAACTAGGCCCATATGTTCTTGATTTATAAAATAAAACTAGTCCCGTTACTGTCCAACCTAATAAATTTCAGCTAGGCAATTCGCTCCAACAGTTAATACATCCCCACAATGCATCTAGTCCCTTAATGCTAAAACTCAATGAATTTCTTCTAGGCAAGTCACTCGCTATTCCTACAATTTATGCAATGAACACATTTGAACTAGGTCAGATATACCTACAAATTACATCGCCACATTGTTATTATTCCTAACATTCCTACAATGCCTTACTTCAAAGCATAACAATAATTTTCACAATTCTGTAACTTATTGAATGCATCAAGAGTTGTTCCACTATTCCTACAAATGTATACATCCACAAATTGCAACTAGTCCAATTATTTCCAATAAGTCCTTACATTTCACCATTCAATTAGTCCCCTGATTAACATCATATCATGAAGTGATTTTAAATCTAGTGTACATAGTCATTTATTTAATATAATTAATATAGCAACTATTCAGTCATCATAATCCACGACTTTAAATGACCCCTGTATACATCCCATAACTTAAAGCAACGTAACTGAACAACATTACAAACGTTACATAGTGCCAATATACACGATAACAAGTGAATATTGTATACCTTAGTCATAAGTTAAAGATAATTACATTTTCATTACAGCTGTATACAGTACTTTTAATATTGGATGTTAGTAGTGCTTAACTCAAGTCGAGTTTTATTAAAACTTTAACTTAAGTTATATTTTATACTTTACATATTCATATATAATATGAAGTGCCACCATATAAAAGAAAAGGACAATATGCGACATTACCGACAAATGACATAAATGAGTTGAATGAATGAAATAAACAAACATCATTTTCCTACAAGTTATTCCCATTAACCTTCCTGATATCCTACGTCAGAAGTGTTTTAGGTGTTCATCACAATATGTACTGAATGATGTCACATACAATTACAGATAATTAACATAATTAACATAGAAAGTTAGCCTTTTCTTTTAATGATACGTCCATTGAATTATCGTTAGAACAAAACTGATATATTCTACTTATTTCAAACAGTATAATTTAGCATGGTATTAAGGTAACATACCTGAATAGCCATTTGTCGTTTTATAATCATTTACAACAGACGTGTAAGTTATACTCTTGAATAAATTATGCCAGCACATCAAATATTTACACAATAGGATGCGATAATTGAAACAACAACAACAACATATACATACTTTGGGCAAAAGTAATATCATTTGAATAACGTAAAATGAATACAAACGTACTGCAACGAATTTAAAATATGTCAATACAGTAACAAATAATTTAAATAAGTGAATATTTATAGTGAAATTAAATATATACTAACGGTAATTAAAATTAAAATGTCTTAAAAGTAATCAAGTACGTAAAAGAATAGATTAAAAAATTGTAATTTTAAGAATGAAATAATACCATAATAAAAAAGAAAGAACTTAAGTACTTGTTGTTTGGGCTGTAAACTAAGCATACCGTGTAAGACGTTAAACAATTGCATTAAGAACATATATACACATACACACTTGAGTTTATCATATAGCATGCATACACATATACTATGTATATAATAAAAGTGACAAAAACTAGACCAGGGACACATTGAATAAAATTGTGACAACCTTGATAGGCAATTTAAACAGATTTCTTGTAAAAAGTAACTGATATCACATTCAAAATACATTTAAACAATCAGAGAAAAAAACATTAATACGAACATGAATGGCAGAACAATCATCTTAAAATGTAATAATTAAAGCGACACTGAACTAAAAATAAATAATTAAAATCACAGACCCGACGGGCCCACCGATATATTGCAGCAATGGGGACAGGTAAGTGGGAAAACGGTTAACTATCGCTACCTGTGATAAGGATGTGTATTGTGTGTCATGACGTATAGGCAAATCCTACCAAATGAAAAACAAACGTATATAGAGAAAAGTCGTTCTTGCTGGATTCATTAGCAGTTCTGTTCAATGTAGAACAGTCTTCGTTACTTCGTTCTACATGTATGCACTGAATATATTCCATACAAATCGAGAGACGTGTCCTCAAGCTTAAGATACGTTCCTTCATAAAAGCTTCAGTATCATTTGTTGCATCCTCAATGTAACAGCGAAGAATTATCTCGGTGTCCTTGTCTAATCAAAGCTCTTTTATTGGTTTGTCCAACATTTCAATATTTTTTGCCAAATCTATTTTATATTCTCCTTTCGCTTGATGTACTGTGCAGGAAATATTTTCCATTATCAATACCGGCATAACTGTTTGCCTATGAAACACCCTTCATCAGAGAAACGATCTCATCATGTGTTGATAGCTTAATGTCTCTAACGACCGAGCACTTCGGAAACATGGCTAAGTCGCAGCTCTTTGAGTGATAGAGTCCTAAGTAAAACAGTTTTTAATTTGTTGTACTTTGATAAATCTATTAAAGATTCTTCTTTCGCTTGATGTTCTGTACAGCAAATTCTTTAAACATTTTAAGAAAAAATCAACTGTGTGCAAGCTTGAGACGCCATCCATCAGATAAAGTATATCCTAATGTGTTGATAACTTAATGTCGCTAAGATCGAGCACCTCGGTAAAGGAGCTCAGTCGCAGCTCTTTAAGTGATATGTGCATAAGTAAAACAGTGTTCAGTTCAATGTGCTTTGACAGATCAAGTTAAGTCATCAAGCATCTGATGTTCTGCGCAGGCAATATCTTTCATGGCTTAAATCTGGAGTGCATGCGTGTTTGGGACACTTCGCATCAGGGAAACTAATCATGCTTTGCTATTTAAATTTCTTTGAGAGACAGCTGTTGGGTGGCTGGGCCTATCTGCAGTCCGCTGACCGATATATTCGTTAGTGAGATAATTATTAATTCGACGTGGTTTAAGAGATCAAGCCAACAGTCATTTCTACTTTCATGTTCTGAGCAGTCAAGATTTTTTACGTCTAAAGTCCAAAGTGCATGCGTTTTTGAGATACTTTCCATAAGAGAAACTATGCCATCATATTTTACTAGTGTAATTGTATCGAGATTTTGAATTTGAGTAGCATGGCGTATCCGCACACCGCTGACAGATATCTTAGAAACTGAAACAGTTTTAAGTCCGGTGTGATTTGACATATCTAGGAAAGAGTTTTAACTCCCTTGGTGTTCTGCGCAGTAAATATTATCAATGGTTAAAGTTTTACGTACAAGCATACTTGATACACTTTCCATCAGAGAAGCAATGTCATCCTTGTTTGGCATTTCGATGTTTATGAGACGGAGACTTGTCATGAACGGCATCACTTTCAGGCCTCTTAAAGATACCTTATCAAGGGAAACAGTTTTAAGTTTTGTGTGGTTTGAAAGATCTATGAAACCGTCTTCGTTATTTCGATGTTCTGCGCAGTCAATGTTTTCCATGGTTAAATGTTCAAGTTCTCGCATGCTTGATACACTTTGTATCAGAGAAGCAATGTCATCCTTGTTTGGCATTTTGATGTTTTTGAGATGAAGTATAATCATTTCTGGCGTCACTTTCAGGCCGGTAACAGATACCTCATCAAGTCTAACCCATACAAGTTTGGTGTGGTTTGAAAGATCTACGAAACAGTCTTCGTTATTTCGATTTTCTAAACAATCAATGTTTCCCATGCCTAAGCATTTTAGTTCATGCATGCTTGATACACTTTGAATCAGAGAAGCAATGTCATCCTTGTTTGGCATTTTAATGTTTTTGACAAAGAGAACGGACATGACTGGCGTCACTTTCAGGCCCCTTACAGATATGTTCTCAAGTATAACCATTTCAAGTTTTGTGTGTTTTGAAAGATCTACGAAACAGTCTTCGTTATTACGATGTTCTAAACAGTAAATGTTTTCCATGTTTAAAATTTGTAGTTCATGCATGCTTGATACACTTTGTATCAGAGAGGCAAAATCATCCTTGTTTGGCATTTTGATGTTTTTGAGAAGAAGTGTAGTCATGACTGGAGTCACTCTCAGGCCGGTAACAGATACCTTATCAAGAATAACCATTTCAAGTTTTGTGTGGTTTGAAAGATCTACGAAACAGTCTTCGTTATTACGATGTTCTACACAGTAAATATTTTCCATGGTTAACGATTTTAGTTCATGCATGCTTGATACACTTTGTATCAGAGAAGCAATGTCATCCTTCTTTGGCATTTTGATGTTTTGGAGAAGGATAACGGACATGACTGGCGTCACTCTTAGGCCTGTTACAGATACCTTATCAAGTCTAACCGATTCAAGTTTGGTGTGGTTTGAAAGATCTAGGAAACAGTCTTCAATATTTCGATTTTCTACACAATCAATGTTTTCCATGCCTAACCATTCTAGTTCATGCATGCTTGATACACTTTGTATCAGAGAAGCAATGGCATCCTTGTTTGGCATTTTGATGTTTTTGAGATGAAGTATAGTCATTACTGGCGTCACTTTCAGGCCGGTTACAGATACATTATCAAGAATAACCGCTTCAAGTTTGGTGTGGTTTGAAAGATCTACGAAACAGTCTTCGTTATTTCGATTTTCTACACAATCAATATTTTCCATGCCTAAGCATTTTAGTTCATGCATGCTTGATACAATTTGTATCAGAGAAGCAATGTCATCCTTGTTTGGCATTTTGATGTTTTTGAGAAGAAGTGTAGTCATGACTGGCGTCACTTTCAGGCCGGTTACAGATACATTATCAAGAATAACCGCTTCAAGTTTGGTGTGGTTTGAAAGATCTAGGAAACAGTCTTCAATATTTCGATTTTCTACACAATCAATATTTTCCATGCATAACCATACTAGTTCATGCATGCTTGATAAACTTTGTATCAGAGAAGCAATGGCATCCCTGTTTGGCATTTTGATGTTTTTGAGAACAAGTGTAGTCATGACTGTCGTCACTTTCAGGCCGCTAACAGATACCTTATCAAGAATAACGTTTTTAAGTTTGGTGTGGTTTGAAAGATCTACGAAACAGTCTTCAATATTTCGATTTTCTACACACTCAATATTTTCCATGCCTAACCATTCTAGTTCATGCATGCTTGATACACTTTGTATCAGAGAAGCAATGTCATCCTTGTTTGGCATTTTGATGTTTTTGAGAAGAAGTGTAGTCATGACTGGAGTCACGCTCAGGCCGGTAACAGATACCTTATCAAGTCTAACCTTTTTAAGTTTGGTGTGTTTTGAAAGATCTACGAAACAGTCTTCGTTATTACGATGTTCTAAACAGTAAATGTTTTCCATGATTAACAATTGTAGTTCATGCATGCTTGATACACTTTGTATCAGAGAAGCAAAGTCATCCTTTTTTGGCATTTTGATGTTTTTGAGAAGAAGTGTAGTCATGACTGGAGTCACACTCAGGCCGGTAACAGATACCTTATCAAGTCTAACCTCTTCAAGTTTTGTGTGGTTTGAAAGATCTACGAAACAGTCTTCGTTATTACGATGTTCTACACAGTAAATATTTTCCATGGTTAACGATTTTAGTTCATGCATGCTTGATACACTTTGAATCAGAGAAGCAATGTCATCCTTCTTTGGCATTTTGATGTTTTGGAGAAGGATAACGGACATGACTGGCGTCACTCTCAGGCCTGTTACAGAAACCTTATCAAGTCTAACCTCTTCAAGTTTGGTGTGGTTTGAAAGATCTACGAAACAGTCTTCGTTATTTCGATTTTCTACACAATCAATGTTTTCCATGCCTAAGCATTCTAGTTCATGCATGCTAGATACACATTGTATCAGAGAAGCAAAGTCATCCTTGTTTGGCATTTTGATGTTTTTGAGAAGAAGTGTAGTCATGACTGGAGTCACACTCAGGCCGGTAACAGATACCTTATCAAGTCTAACCTCTTCAAGTTTTGTGTGGTTTGAAAGATCTACGAAACAGTCTTCGTTATTACGATGTTCTACACAGTAAATATTTTCCATGGTTAACGATTTTAGTTCATGCATGCTTGATACACTTTGAATCAGAGAAGCAATGTCATCCTTCTTTGGCATTTTGATGTTTTGGAGAAGGATAACGGACATGACTGGCGTCACTCTCAGGCCTGTTATAGAAACCTTATCAAGTCTAACCTCTTCAAGTTTGGTGTGGTTTGAAAGATCTACGAAACAGTCTTCGTTATTTCGATTTTCTACACAATCAATGTTTTCCATGCCTAAGCATTCTAGTTCATGCATGCTAGATACACATTGTATCAGAGAAGCAAAGTCATCCTTGTTTGGCATTTTGATGTTTTTGAGAAGAAGTGTAGTCATGACTGGAGTCACACTCAGGCCGGTAACAGATACCTTATCAAGTCTAACCTCTTCAAGTTTTGTGTGGTTTGAAAGATCTACGAAACAGTCTTCGTTATTACGATGTTCTACACAGTAAATATTTTCCATGGTTAACGATTTTAGTTCATGCATGCTTGATACACTTTGAATCAGAGAATCAATGTCATCCTTCTTTGGCATTTTGATGTTTTGGAGAAGGATAACGGACATGACTGGCGTCACTCTCAGGCCTGTTACAGATACCTTATCAAGAATAACCCCTTCAAGTTTGGTGTGGTTTGAAAGATCTAGGAAACAGTCTTCAATATTTCGATTTTCTACACAATCAATATTTTCCATGCCTAACCATACTAGTTCATGCATGCTTGATAAACTTTGTATCAGAGAAGCAAGGGCATCCCTGTTTGGCATTTTGATGTTTTTGAGAAAAAGTGTAGTAATGTCTGGCGTCACTTTCAGGCCGGTAACAGATATCTTATCAAGTCTAACCCCTTCAAGTTTGGTGTGTTTTGAAAGATCTACGAAACAGTCCTCGTTATTTCGATTTTCTATACAATCAATGTTTTCCATGACTAACAAATCTAGTTTATGCATGCTTAATACACTTTGTATCAGAGAAGCAATGTCATCCTTCTTTGGCATTTTGATGTTTTGGAGAACAAGTGTAGTCATGACTGGCGTCACTTTCAGGCCGGTAACAGATATCTTATCAAGAAAAACCCCTTTAAGTTTGGTGTGGTTTGAAAGATCTAGGAAACAGTCTTCAATAACTCGATTTTCTACACAATCAATATTTTCCATGACTAACCATACTAGTTCATGCATGCTTGATAAACTTTGTATCAGAGAAGCAATGGCATCCCTGTTTGGCATTTTGATGTTTTTGAGAAGAAGTGTATTCATGACTGGCGTCACTTTCAGGCCGGTTACAGATACCTTATCAAGAATAACCCCTTCAAGTTTGGTGTGGTTTGAAAGATCTACGAAACAGTCCTCGTTATTTCGATTTTCTATACAATCAATGTTTTCCATGTCTAACAAATCTAGTTTATGCATGCTTAATACACTTTGTATCAGAGAAGCAATGTCATCCTTGTTTGGCATTTTGATGTTTTTGAGAACAAGTGAAGTCATGACTGGCGTTACTTTCAGGCCGGTAACAGATATCTTATCAAGAATAACCGCTTTAAGTTTGGTGTGGTTTGAAAGATCTAGGAAACAGTCTTCAATATCTCGATTTTCTACACAATCAATATTTTCCATGACTAACCATACTAGTTCATGCATGCTTGATAAACTTTGTATCAGAGAAGCAATGGCATCCCTGTTTGGCATTTTGATGTTTTTGAGAAAAAGTGTAGTCATGACTGGCGTCACTTTCAGGCCGGTTACAGATACCTTATCAAGAATAACCGCTTCAAGTTTGGTGTGGTTTGAAAGATCTACGAAACAGTCCTCGTTATTTCGATTTTCTACACAATCAATGTTTACCATGCCTAACCTTTCTAGTTCATGCATGCTTGATACACTTTGTATCAGAGAAGCAATGTCATCCTTGTTTGCCATTTTGATGTTTTTGAGAACAAGTGTAAACATGACTGGCGTCACTTTCAGGCCGGTTACAGATACCTTATCAAGAATAACCTCTTCAAGTTTGGTGTGGTTTGAAAGATCTAGGAAACAGTCTTCAATATCTCGATTTTCTACACAATCAATATTTTCCATGCCTAACCCTTCTAGTTCATGCATGCTTGATAAACTTTGTATCAGAGAAGCAATGGCATCCCTGTTTGGCATTTTGATGTTTTTGAGAAAAAGTGTAGTCATGACTGGCGTCACTTTCAGGCCGGTTACAGATACCTTATCAAGAATAACCCCTTCAAGTTTGGTGTGGTTTGAAAGATCTACGAAACAGTCCTCGTTATTTCGATTTTCTACACAATCAATGTTTTCCATGCCTAACCATTCTAGTTCATGCATGCTTGATACACTTTGTATCAGAGAAGCAATGTCATCCTTGTTTGGCATTTTGATGTTTTTGAGAACAAGTGTAAACATGACTGGCGTCACTTTCAGGCCGGTTACAGATACCTTATCAAGAATAACCCCTTCAAGTTTGGTGTGGTTTGAAAGATCTACGAAACAGTCTTCAATATTTCGATTTTCTACACAATCAATATTTTCCATGCCTAACCCTATTAGTTCATGCATGCTTGATAAACTTTGTATCAGAGAAGCAATGGCATCCCTGTTTGGCATTTTGATGTTTTTGAGATGAAGTGTAGTAATGTCTGGCGTCACTTTCAGGCCGGTAACAGATACCTTATCAAGACTAACCTTTTTAAGTTTGGTGTGGTTTGAAAGATCCAGGGAGCAGCAATCATTCCGTCGATGCGCTGTGCATTCAATGTTTTCCATGAGTAAAATCTGAAGTGAATGCATACTTGAGACACTTTCCATAAGAGAGAACATTATATCATGTGTCAAAAATGAAATGTTATGGAGGAAGACATTTTCAGTGACTGAGCTTAATCGCAGATCTCTAATATATATGTTTGCCAGTCGAAGGTGTTTTAGTTGGGTGTGCTTTGACAAATCAAGTACAGATGCTTTGTTCGTTGATTGTTCAGAGAGTATAATTTTCTTACGTTTAACCTTGTCCGCGCTTACGTTTATGTCCCAATATGATATCATTCTCAAGTTTAACAAGTCCACAAAAAAACCACTTTGCAAAAGATGTAGTAAATCGCAAGGTTCTTGTTCACCTCTTAACCGGAAGGTAATAGATTGAAGGGACTTGGCTTTAGCAATACTCGAAATAATATCCATCATTCCTTCTGCCGTGCCGATTTTGACATCATTCAAGTAAAGATGAGACAGTGTCGAACTAAATTTTAAGGAATCGGCTTCTATATTATCTAGCCATAAACATTTCAGAATACAGAGTTCAGAAAAATCTAACATGAAGCTATCACTCCGGCTTTGCATAATGTTCTGTTGACACATGCTGGAAATTGAAGTAAAGAAATCCTCGCATTCAGTCCTCGGTGATTTCGATTTTTCGCTATTCAGAGGTAATCCCATGTATATTTCATAAAGGTTAGCATTAAAGTAAACATTTCTGAAATTAATTTTTAGACAAGGTGTGTTTTGATGTATACGTTCAATGTAACACAGCCTCAGCAAGCATTGCGTAAAAAACAGTTCCCTTTCGTCGTACTTGTAACAATTACCGAACATGTCTGCCATTATTCTTTCTAACAATTCGTCAAATACCAAAGGCCACATTCTACTCAGAAATATAAAATAATATCCTCTTTTAGACAGGGTTAAACTTGGTATATTTGTTCCAATGTCATTAAGAATGTTCCTTTTCCATCCCGTTTGCAACGCTGCAAAATACTCATGAAATGTTTCATGTGGAAACGATATGCTTGTCCTCTCACAGGTAATGTCTGGGACAGTGCATTTTGTTAAAATTCCAACTTTGAGACATATTTTCATTTGTTCGGCAGTAATACAATGGTTGACCGTTGAATAAAAAAACAATTGACTACCTTCCTTGTGCATTGACGTTTCAAATGCTAATGTTGCTACTGCCGACAATATAGCCTTATACCGCACACATGTTTCATTCTTTTTGAATACATCAGGTGTTGAAATAGTATCGTCAGAACCGATGTCAGCTATCTTTTTAAAATGTTTTACACCTTCTTTCTTTTCTGCGATCTTAAACCAAAGTTCAATAATATTGGTATATATATCTGTCTTTGACTTTCCAAATTCCTGGCCATTAAACCACAAGCAGATGAGGAACTTTAGAATGATCGGTATCTTACTCATCTCTGTCACACCAGTTCTCTGTAAGCAGTCCGCAAAGTCTTCGTATTTCTTATTCGTCTCTGTCCGATTGTTCAAACAATAAATCAGCTTTTCACCCAATTCAGAGACGTCTTGAATCCCAGTTACATTAATCAGCCTGTCAACTTCACTGTCTTTTAAACGTAACTCCTCCAGTTTCCAGGGTCGTGTTGTAGTTATAATTGTACATTGTACAGAAGGTTTTCTTCCTGGTATCCCATTGCTAATTGATGGCACTTCTGATGGTTTTGGTGCTGTCCATTCATCTAAACCATCAAGAATAATCAAGCATTTTTTAGATGAACTAAATATGTTCTTTAGAAGCTCATCTGGTTCAACACCCTGTAATGATTTGTTACTGACAACAATATGCCCCAGAAGCTGGGACTTTATCATTTCTTCAATATAGTACTGATCAGTTGCATTTCGCAGTGAGATATAGAATAAGAATTCATACCGTTTTAAAGTCGACTCGAAATCATTTAGTGTTTCAACTTTTTCATGTAGATTACACCAGGATGACAAAATATGTTTAGTAAAGGAGGTTTTACCCATCCCGGCATCTCCAGTGACGTAGATATTGTAAGGATTGTCACCGTTTCCGAAAATGTCTTTCAGGTTGATTGGCATTTTGTTTTCATCAAATGATGACTTACATAGAGCTTTGTGATCGAGCAGCTGCATCAGTGGTTCAGCATATATATCGCCAATATCAGTCTCGATGTTTGATGACGCAGTGGCGGTGATAGGAGACTTTATCAAATACTTTTTGTAATATTCAACCAGGCTGTCATGTAGCCCAGAAGACCAACCTGAAATATAAAGTTCGTTATTCAAAAGAGAGTTTCTTTTTTTTACATAGGGATATGAAGTGAATAAAGCAAATACATCGTATAAAAGGAATGTATAAAATGGTTCGCGTACAGTTTACTTGTTGTGTCTTAATATACATTCCTTCAAAACGTATTTATCTATCAGAAAAATTGTGTGCTTTTGTCCTAAATGAACCACGGGCAAACATGAATGGCGTTTTACATAATCATTTTTTTCTACGTTTTTTTCAAATTAATGTTTTCGTGATTTAGAACAGTATGGTATTTATGTATAAAAGGTACACGAAGTGACAATTTTCAATACAATTTACACGAATTTACGAGCTGATGAATATAACATAATTATACGTATAAGGCGAAAAAGATCCACGCATTTTATATATGCATCCACCCTTATATACACCGAACCGTTAGATAAACCTGACCACTAATCCAATTATTAACCTGTTCGTTTGCACAGTATTTATCCAACCAAAATAACAATATTCCACCTATACATACACTGACAAATGCAGCCACCTATACAAGCTCTGATAACCTTTTACATATCCTCAACATACATCCCTACATCCACACAAAATGCCTATTGTCGTTGATGACGTTTGTCGCGACTTTCACATGGCGCCGTGTTATATAATAGCAGAACTATATACCATGCGGATGTACAAATGCCAGACTACTTGGATACTTGTAATGCGCCATAGTATAAATCGTAGTAACGTCCCTTTATTTGTATGGAATGAGGATAGAGTGACCGCTTTTTATGTTTCGTTATCTCAGTCAATTGTAGGTTAGCCTTTTAATATACATGCACGTATTGTAGAAAGAACTTTACTTACCAACAGTTTCACACGTGTTGTTATAAATGGAATTGCGTAATGGTGGCATAAATTAACGCTTTCAACCCTTAATGATAAACATTATTGCGGCTGTTGTTTTGGTTCTCATTTGTTTAACATGCCGAAGTGTTTATGTTTTTAATCAAAACGATTGTATACTTAGTTGAGGTCACATAATATACGCCTGTATTTATTTGTGCATTTAATTCGAGGATACGGCCAGAATTACAGAATTAGACTTTCAACTAGAAGTCGCTGACATGATGAAATGTGTCAATGGAGTTCTATTAGTGCAGATATATACACGCAGGATTGTTAAAATGTTGAATCTCCGAAATACTTAGCTGTATTTGTCTATAGGGCTTTAACAATAAAACAAAGCAGTTTCCTCTCATAATGTATATAGTAAATGTTGACTATCAAAAATCGTGTCACTTATTTGGTCTCACCATAACAACATCATTATATATTGTTTACAAGAGCAACGTAGTGGAAAAAAAACACAGGTATAATAACGTTAATGACGTCGTTTTTTTTCCACTGGATATGACGTCATGATAAACTGAGTCACACGTATTTCACAGTGTGTTATTTTGTTTTTTATTAAATTCCTTTTCGCGAATTCTAACTGTAAAGATAACGGTGTACATTGAAATGACATAAGAAAATATCGAAGAGGAATTAGAAGTATGTTATAAAGACATTCGTAACATTCCATATCATAACAACATATCAGTAATTATTATCGCATCGTGACCTTATTTTGGTAATTTTATACGTAATACCATCATGTCGAACACATTAGGAAATGTAAGCGGCGAATTAACTGGGTAACTGTAATTCCTATAACAAAACAAATCCATCTAGGGGCGTAGCTAGACAGGATAAGATATGTGCGCATGGTCGCTTGTGAGTGTGTGCAGGGAGGCGTCTGGGCATACATGGACATGGAATAAGTCAAATAAAAAACAAACAATGCCGTTATCACAAACTGCCTTTTATTTTGTTTTCAGTAAGCCTTGGAACTAAGTACGTGCCAGTGCTTATTTCCTAAAGTATAAGACGTCATACTAACACCAAAGCTAAATGATTGCCTGTCAACTGAATACAGTAACCATTGTACATGTAACGAAAGATACAAATTAAATTGACAAAACTACCAATACAAGTATGTAAATGTGTTATCGTCCCGAGAACGGACTTATCTGAGATGTTCTATTTTAATTTATAAGTGTACACGTTCTTTACCAAAGACATGTGTAAGCGGAGCTACATAAAAGTTACCGAATCGATTGTGCAATTTTGCTTAATTTTTCTTGGTACTTGTTGATCGCAATAACTAAACACTTTGCTCCTGCTAGGTAAAGATATATTTTCAAGAGTTAAAATTTATTTTCATTCTAGGGGACAATGTGTAATATTCTGCGTACAAACAGCTATAGTACATGCCTGTCATTTTGGTAATTTACCTAGTAATAACCGCGTATCGATAACATACACCACATAATAACGTTTTTGGCAAAATAAATTTATGTCCGTTAAAAATAAAAGACCAAGGGACCAGGGTTCATCAACTTTGTAAAACCAGGACAAAAGGCAAAGGGTGTCCAGAAAACAGGCCTGCTACAAGAGGCAAGACATTGGGAGATGAAGGTGGACCTACGACAGAAGTTGGTCTTCCCAGATGTCATGCAGAGAAGTCTCCGCCCAGACATAGTCATCTCGTGTACAATCCCAAAGATGATGATACTCGTGGAACTGACAGTCCCTTGGAAAGACAAAACGGATGAGGCAAATGAAAGGAAACGGTCGAAGTACCAAGAACTGGCAGACTTGTGCAGGGAGAAAGGATTCTCTACCTGGGTCTTCTCTGTGGAAGTAGGATGTAGGGGCTTTCCTGCCAATCAGTTTGGAAAGCCTTGGGAGCTCTAGGCATGAAGGGCAAAACAAGGAAAAGCTCAATACGAGCTCTTAGTAGAGCAGCTGAAAGAGCGTCCAGTTGGCTTTGCTCCGACGTAATGAAGCCACGTGGAAGCCAGCACAGACAAGCAGTGCTTGATCCCCACTGCTGCCCCGCCATCACGAGGGTGTACCGAGATAAGGGGCGAAACACCTGTTGACTGATGAGCACTCGGCTGACGATGTCTGTGTTAAGCAGCAGAAGCTGTATCTAAGAACATGTTTATCTGGAATCCCCAGTGACCTCCAGGAAAGACTGGATGACAACCATGAAAGAATGGTGACGCTGGACAGACACATGGCAACAAGGAAAGACTAGTACAGGTGATATGTGAGCTGGCACCCCACTTAGCAGTCCCGTGAGGGAACAACCATCACCATCAGCAAGCTGCGACAACTGAAATAACACACACCCTGGGTCTCCCGAGAGGGGGGTGGAGAATGAGAAACCCAACAGGACGGATACATTGGAAACAACCCGGAACGAAGAACGGACAACGCCCGATACAGTTATCTGCCCATGTGGGAAAGTCTGCAAGAACTTCCGAGGGCTGAAGATTCACCAGCCGAGAAGCAGCTGTCAGCGAACTGAAAGTCTGAGGCAACGCAAAGTGTTACCTGATAAGACGAGGGAGAAGACTGGTCCGGTGTCCAACCATAGTACCTGCAGTCTCTCAGCACCAGTTCTTTCACTAGCTGGAAGAGGTTGCTCGCGTGAGGAACTCCAGTCATTAAAACCAATTATAGAGACGCAAACAACTGAGGGTGGAAGTTCAGACAGTGAACAGTCTCTGACTCCCACAACCAATGAAGAGTCACCGAGCTTTGGCCAATACAGAACAGAGGCATCACCAATATTCCCTCCAAGGGCCAGAGACAACCTAGAAGTTATCCCTAACCAAGACAAGGCAGGACCAGCATCGGCTACAGAAAGCAGAAAGGCACCCAACTTTACCAAGCGCCAGAAGGTAGCATGGCCAAGAACTCATGACAAAAAGTGGGATGTGTTTGATGAAGATCTAGAAGTTATTCTTCAGTCTACACTGCAAGGAAGGGTTGAAAGAAAGATCAACACCCTGACTATTATAGTCTACCCGATGGGACTTGAACAGTTAGGCTGTGAGGAAAAAGACAGGATACAGAAACCTGAACCAATCCCAAACAGAAGAGAAAGAGAAAGGAATAAATTAAGGGAAGAACTAAACTTCCTGAGAAATAGGTTCAAGAAGGCCAGCGCAAAAGAAAAGAGGGGACTGACAGAGATAAGAGAGCAGTTACGATCAAGACTGAAGACCTTGACGACAGTTGAGCGACTTAGAAGGAAACGGAGAGAACGAACAAGAAAGAGGGCAGCCTTTATCGCAAACCCCTTCAGGTTTACCAAGACTCTCCTAGAAGAAGAGAGAGGAGGAAGCCTTCAAAGTAGTGAGGAGGAGGTAGTCAAGTACCTGAGAGAAGTCCACTCGGATCCAGGCAGGGAACATCCTCTCGGTGACTGTGACAGGATATCGGCTGTTGACCCTCCCAAGTTCTCATTGAACATGAAAGAACCATCCCTCTAAGAAGTTAGAGATGTCGTCAAGAAAGCAAGAGCCTGTTCAGCACCTGGTCCAAGTGGAATACCATACAAAGTATATAAAAAATGTCCAAAATTGCTTAGAAGACTTTGGCTTCTCCTAAGAACTGTATGGAAGAGTGGCACTGTTCCAGATTGCTTGCAGGCAGCAGAGGGGTGCTTCGTACCAAAAGAGAAGCACTCGGAGAACATAAAGCAGTTCCGAACAATCTCACTGCTTAGTGTCGAGGGGAAAATATTCTTCTCTATCTTGGCAAGACGCCTCACAACATACATGACTGACAACACCTACATTGACTCATCAGTCCAGAAGGGTGGCATCCCTGGGTTTTCAGGGTGTGTCGAACACACAAGTGCTCTCACACAACTGCTACACGAGGCAAGAATCAACCACAAGAACCTGACTGTTGTGTGGCTAGACCTGGCCAACGCCTACGGCTCCATCCCACACCAGCTCATCCAAGAAGCACTGAAGCACTACCATGTGCCGGAGCAAGCACGAAGCCTCATCCGAAGCTACTACAGCAATATCCACCTCAGGTTCTCTTGCAAGAACTACACCACATCGTGGATATCGCTGGAAAAGGGCATCGTAACAGGCTGCTCCATCTCGGTGATCCTCTTTGTGATGGGAATGAACCTGATTCTTAAAGCAGCAGAGGAGGAGACAAGAGGTCCGCAGACAAACGCAGGAATCCGTCTACCAGCAAATAGGGGATTCATGGATGACCTTACCATCACAACGGAATCCCACATACAAGCTAAATGGATTCTGAAGACCCTAGATGAGACGGTGACGTGGGCTAGGATGGTGCTCAAACCAAAGAAGTCACGGTGTCTGGTTGTAAAGAAGGGAAAAGTCACTAGACAGTTCAAGATGTCCATCCAAGGGGAAGAAATCCCATCATTGATTGACAACCCCATCAAGTGCTTGGGAAAGTGGTTGGATTCTTCCCTCACAGACAAGAGCAGCAAAGGAAGACTTAGGCAACAACTGGAAGAAGGCCTACATAGAATCGACAAATCCGAAATCCCTGGGAAGTTCAAGACCTGGATTTACTAGCATGGCCTACTACCAAGGCTTGTTTGGCCACTTATGGTCAATAAAATACCAGTCAGCCTGGTTGAGCAGCTAGAACAAGCGGTAATCAAGCACATAAGAAGATGGCTTGGCCTACCCCCATCATTCAGCTCCATAGGGCTGTAGGGCAAGTCTAGTAAGCTGCAGATGCCACTCACCTCGCTTGTCGAAGAGTACAACGTAGATAAAACCAGACTGTACTTGACGCTACGAGACTCTGAAGATGAGAAGCAATGCAGTTGAACAAGCTAAGAGTAGTCTACAACACCAGGTCATAGTAGGAGCCACCAACAAAGGTCGAGAAGGACTAGGACATGGGCAACAACCGCGATGGAATAAGGCAGATAGCCAGGAGAGATGCAGCATGGTACAGCAGGAGATCAGAAAATTAGAAGAAGCGCAACGATCATCAAGATCAGTCCAGATGAGCCAGCAAGGAAGTTGGAACCGGTGAAACTTGCCAGAGAGAAAGTTAACATGGCAGGAGCTCTGGCAGTATGAACCCCTCCAGCTCTCCTTCCTGCTTAGATCGGTGTATGATCTGCTACCAACACCAACAAACCTAGAGAGATGGAAGCTGAGCGAAGACCCCAGCTGTCCACTGTGCAAGCAGAGGGGAACATTACAACATGTCCTAACAGCCTGCCCTACAGCTCTCTCCCAGGGTCGATACAGATGGCGACATGATCAAGTCCTCCGTGTACTAGCAGACATCCTGGAGAAAGAGAGAAGACAAGAACGACAGATAAAGACCAAGGGACCAGGGTTCATCAACTTTGTAAAACCAGGACGAAAGGCAAAGGGTGTCCAGAAAATAAGCCTGCTACAAGAGGCAAGACATTGGGAGATGAAGGTGGACCTACAACAGAAGTTGGTCTTCCCAGATGGCGTACAGACAAGTCTGCGCCCAGACATAGTCATCTGGTCTACAATCCCAAAGATGATGATACTCGTGGAACTGACAGTCTCTTGGGAAGAAAGAACGGATGAGGCAAAAGAAAGGAAACGGTCGAAGTACCAAGAACTGGCAGACTTGTGCAGGGAGAAAGGATTCTCTACCTGGGTCTTCCCTGTGGAAGTAGGATGTAGGGACTTTCCTGCCCAATCAGTTTGGAAAGCCTTGGGAGCTCTAGGCATGAAGGGCAAAACAAGGAAAAGCTCAGTACGAGCTCTTAGTAGAGCAGCTGAAAGAGCGTCCAGTTGGTCTGGCTCCGATGTAATGAAGCCACGTGGAAGCCAGCACAGACAAGCAGTACTTGATCCCCACTGCTGCCCCGCCATCACGAGGGTGTACCGAGATAAGGGGCGAAACACCTGTTGACTGATGGGCACTCGGCTGACGATGTCTGTGTTAAGCAGCAGAAGCTGTATCTAACAACAGCATCAAAAATCGGTAATTAGTATGGTATCAAAACCACATGTCGGTAATTAGTACGAAGTATTAACTTGTAATAGTGTTATGACTTTATTACGGTATTTTCTCAGACATGACAACTTTTGTGTTTGTAAATATTACTGCGCAAAAACTTCACGTCGGTTATGTAACATTTAAATAACATTTCTATTTGAAATTGCTGCGCATCATTAATTAATTTCTGTAAAAATACCGCATCATACTCGTATGTCGATAATTTGCACAGCGTAGTAACTTCATAACAGTACTTAATGCAAGTTTATTAATGTTGTTACGATATTACAGAGCAAAATTAATACTTTATCTCTGTAATACAATTTGTATAAATTATCATGTGAAATACAATTTGTATAAATTATCATGTGAAGTATGTCATTTTTATAGACCTTGGCGTGCACCCATAACACGGTATTTATAATCCAGATTTAAAATTAATGCATCAGATAGTTTAAAGTATTCACCAAAGAGGCTAGAATGATAGATAGACTCACGCCTGACGAAGAATGTGGCAACTGTTTATTTCCCAATTTAAATGGGGTGACCCTACTTATGCATACACATATATTTTTAGGCGTTAAGAATATAATTAAGGTCAGGAAAATCATTATGATTAATGAACAAAGGATCCTAGTAAAGCCTTGATGTATGCTTTATTTAAGGTGAATAAATGTGTTCAGAAATAAATATTATTCTCACAATACGAGAATTGTATATCGTGATTATGTCATTAATTAAGCATATTCAACAACCGTCCCAATTACACATTCTTTAATTATTTGACACATTTAGAAAAACAAGCATATTCATCATTCAACTTACATCAGGATACACGCACCACCTACATGTACACACACGCACACACACACAGACATACACACATACACACACACATACACACAAACACACATCTTGTTCGATCCATATGCAAGTTATTTCTCATGTCAATCCCATCTTATTTTGTACACACATTCTATCATACATATATATTCCTCTCATGCGCCCATATAATTACATCATAGATTCGTAAAGGTTAATGTCAAAAAAAAGTCTTTAAAGAGCTTACCTTCGAATTCAATTGGAACATTTTTGACACGTTTTAACTCAGCCTTCACTTCTTTTAATCCCGACTCAAGCTTATGTTCTACCTTTTCAACATGGTCTTTTATGTCACGTATACTAGAGTTGTTTGCCTCTGTTGTTTTCTGTATACATTGAAGACTTTTGTTTACTTCTTTGTAATTATCTTCAAAAGCAGACAATACATCATCAAAACGTTTCCATGTTTCAAACTTTTCTCTCATTCGTTCCATGTCTTCCTTGTTCACTACTTCTTCATTCTTTATTCCATCAGTAAGTTCACTGAGTGAGAAGGTGACGCGAAGTATCTTTTTACTTTTTAGAAGAGTTCTGTTGATGATCTCCCAATTCTTTGCGAATTCATCTCCTGTCATTGACAAGGTACTTACATGGCCATACAAACTGTTCCTAAGCATTCGTATTTTATTTACGGCTTCTTGTTTTACATTTTTGCGTTTTGCATATTTGCGTCTAGTGATGCAGTTCAAAATAATGCAACTGAGTAGTGTAATGTCAAAACACTCTATGTCAGCAGTTGGAAACAAATGATTAATTTGGTCTTGGCTTAAGATTTTTCCTTTATGTAAGGAATCAATAATATCTTTATTATGTTTTGCGCTTAAAAAACGATCCAATGTTCCTGGATTATAATTTTTCATAAAGAATTCCTTCAAAATTGTCCGACCTCCTTCCAGTAAGAATCTGGTACACTGGTACCAGTTGGTCCTTACCGGGTCTGTACCGGCTGCCATTCTGTGCTCCCTGAGATGGGATCTGAAAGTTCAATGCCAAAAATCAGAAAGGTTTAATGCAATAAAGACATTACACAACTTGTAGTAGAAGGACAAAACAAAATTCGTTTGAACATTGAACTGGCATAGAAATTTTGCTGGGTCCAAATCATAAACGGGCGAAGTACTATCAATTGCTCATTGCATGTTTTGCTTTATCTGTTGCACTGTTGAACTTAAATGCATTTATATTGTTTTTGCACAACAGACAATTAACAAACGTTATGGTAAAGAGCGGATGCGAGAGTAAGTATGACTGTAAATATTAATATATGAGTTGGAAATGTAACATCAAAACACTTCAAGAAATATTTTATATATTGTGGATATTATATCTATTGACTAAATGGTGCACACTTTATTCTATTTAAATTAAATGAATACAAATTTAAATTTTAATATATTCCATAACCAACCTGTCATAGTGACTGCTTTTCTGGTCCTAATGCGTGTTCCCAAGTTGATATAACTAGAACTTTATAATTTAAAGCACATGAAGTCTGAAACATCAATGTGCCAGATCTGGCCCTACACTTGGCTAAGGTCAGTACTAAGTCACACGTTAAGACAACAACGTACTTTTTAAATTTTGAAATACATCCGGGCAATCAATTATGATAATTATAATTAGGTTCAGCTTTTTGGTGGAGGAAGATCTCAAACACATGTCTAGGTAGAACTATCGGAGCACAGCAAGACAGCTGGCAGTCCTGCCCACCTTGTGTCTTTCTCCCCGAACGGGACTCGAATCCACGCCATGGTTAATCTCTACATTTGAATGGCCCGCATTAAATGGGAAATCTTACAATTAAGTCACATAACGTGTAAGGGTCAATAATTCTTTACGTCATCTTAAGACAGGTTTTAAAGCTCAACTCAAGTTTCATTACGAAGTGTTGCGATGCACGCATTGTCCAAACGTTTGGTGTTGGACTTGTCTGCTTGTTTAATTTCTCATAAAATTGCCGATTCTTAAGGCCACACTCCACTTAGAAAAATAAACACATTATTTTTCAGAAAATCACCATGTACTACATAATTATTTTTTATATTACTAACAAGTCTATTGCATGATATGATTACGCAAATTTTCCTATTTTTTATTCCTTTTGAATGTGTATTGTTGATGAAATCTTAACAAGCTTTGAATGTATCTGTCGTCATTACATTCATGACCATACACCCTTTTAGGATCCAGAATTACCTTTACGGTCTCACTTTGTAGAGATCAGTTACACGAAGCAGTTTAATTATATAAGACAAATGTGTTGTTTTAAGGCTTGAATTGTTGAAGCAGATGGTTAATTTAAATTTGACATAAAATTCTTATTTTCAATATGTCATCACACGACCATATAACCATGTCCTTTTCAAAATCCTACTTACTGTCACTGACACACTAAACAGAAGTTAGTCTTGAATGAACTTTAAAAGAATAAAGAGTAAAAAGAAAGGCTGTATAATCTACCTGGCTAAGACAACAAACTAGGGAATTTAGTCGATTTGGACAGGAATAATATACATTACATTCTAATTTTTTATCTCTTTCGAGTGGAACTAAGAGGAAGGGGTCTACAAACAGATTCCCTCATTTTTAAGCTCGCCATTAACTAATATTGATGTAATACTTTGAGGATTTTTAAAAGAAATTAATATGAATAAACATAAATAACTTTTAGAACTATAAAAAATAAATAGAATATAACACATTACCAGCATGATTCTAACGAAGTATATGGTAATTTTTATTTAATCTTAACTTACGACATATTTTGTTAAGATTATATAAATATGTAAAGAACATAAAATAGATGTGGTTGGTAATAAATTTTAACGGTTTTATTGCTTTAAAAAATAAAACATTATGAAGATCCAGTTGATAAAGATCAGTCGTGAATAAATTAAAAAGAATTTAATAAAATGAAATTGATATGAGGATTTCTGGATATTGTTAAGACTTTTTATCTGTATTTCATTAAAATTCAGAAAGAAATTATTTTATCTGGATAAAAAGTGTTCTCCATAATTTCCCTTACAAATACACATATGAAACAAATTAGGTCCTGTTTGAATGGATGCGACGACTCAAGCATGCAAATTTAAGTAAATGAGGAAAGGATACTTATATAAATTAAAAAAAACAACAAGTAAAATATCTTTTGAAAAAGGCCTTATCTTGTTGTTAAAATTATTATTTCATTAAAAGAAAATTCGTTTTATGTCAAACATTTAAAGTATTGGCGGCTTCAACAAGATTATCTCTTTCCTTTTGGAAATAAGCTTGTAAGAACTGAAACGCTTAATTTTCACCCACACATGTACACAATACTGTCACTAAAATTAGGATCTTCAAACATGTGTTTAGTTCATAGACAGTGAAGCTTGAATATTGTGATGTGTGTTTTTCTGTATGCATTTCATCCGAGGTAAGTTAAACAAAGGATCTAGTGATGTTCTATGCATTATAGCCTACACGGCAGTACCGTCGTGAATTGAGATTGTAATTTTATAACTTTATTACACCCGCCGACTTTAAATAATGCTAAGCCCATGGACATTTAACATTCACAGTAATTTATTTCATCTTTCCACTGAGGAATTAAATCAAATTAAATGTCATCAACAATTTTAAATAAATATGCAATAATAGTTACACTTAAAAACATTTGCTCGATCAAGGTTTAAATTGAGATCAAGCTTTCGATACAGGATAATGATACTGACATGTATTTAACGTATAATGAATTAATGAAAGACAGAGTAGAAAATTGAATATCTGAACTTGTAAAACCTAATCCATCAGTAACAAGACAATAGGTCTTATCAATATCAGAATATGATTGGCAGGATATTACAGTCGTCAGCTCAGTACCTGGTATAATAAACCGTCAAATAAAGATAAGGAAATATTGCAATTGCAAACCATTTTATTTGGTGTCGGATCAAAAAGGCCCACTTCCAAAACAGCACAGTCCAAAAAAAGCCCGGACCAAAAAGGCCCACTTCTTAAGGGTACCGGAACGACACACAAAAAGTCAATCAAAAAGGCCCATATGTGTGTTGTAATATGTACATTTATGTTACTGATTTGTTTAACTAGTTGGGTACATAGGGAATTGTGTAGGTATTAGATAGGCAGGTTTGTAAGTCGGTAGGTTTTAAGTGGGTATGTATGTAGGTAGGTAGGTAAGTAGGTAGTTGAAAGTGGTGAATTTTTATAAAATACATAAGCCAGGCGACACCACCACATGGTTCCTTCGAAAAGAATATAAACAGCATTTAAGTAAAAGCATTTAAGTAAAAGCATTCCTTCACATGGTTAAACAGTGTTTACAATAGTGCGTTATAGACAACATCGTTTAAAGGGTATAACTCAAAATAACTAACTAGTAAGATAAATATGCATGTAAAATAAGTTCATTTCACTGAGATGATAATCAAGTACTGAAATCAACTGTACAATGCATATATAGCCCTAAATTGTTAAACCAACTAAATCTAAAATTTACCCCACCATGTGTAGAATATTGACTCCTGAAAATCAAAATTAAGTTTATATTGAATTTATAAGAAAATTACCGACCCTAAAAAATTTATCCTCCAATATAAATTAAAAAAACAACAACACGACTCAAGAAAATAAAAATGGCTGTTTATAAAGAAAACATAGTAAAATCTTTCAAAAATTGACATCTTCAAACAAAAATGCCAGCTTTATATAGAGTATAGTAAACTCATTATCTGAATTCATGCCATTTACTACTAGTGACTGTGCCAGATATCATGGCTTTTGCACAAATGGTGAATTGATTCAGTATTCATTTTAAATGTGAACTTTAAATAACCTTTAAGAATGCATTGAAACAACATTTAATCTAGGTCCAAATTCTCTCCTCAGTAGCTACATGTACATCATTTAACAATGATCTGCACAGGCAGATCATGCATAAAAATAATAAGATAAAAAACGTGCAAAGAAAAATAGTTAAACTAAAACATAACGAAGGTTGACTTACTTATCGCTTCTGTACAGCTTATGACTCCTTAAATATTTTCCGCAATCAACGATAAGTATGTGCTTACATCACTAAACGTTGTTTGCAACTATCCCCTTCTTAGCTGTCTATGCTAATATGAATGTCTCATATCAACATTTGTTTACGCCCAAGTACATAGTTTAAGTCTTGTGATTGGTCCGATGAATAGACTGACAAGAGTTTGCACATCTTGTATACGATCATGTGACCTCTTGATGTGAACAGGGCTTACGCTTATACTTAACGTCAACAGAGTTTACAGATTTACCTAATTGCAGTAGGGGTAACATATTAACTTAGGGGTTACGGATATACTTAACGGTAATAAGGGTTACGCATGTACTGAACTGCAATAAGGGTAAAGAATAAATATCACTGCCGTAGGGGTTACATAACTGCAATATGGGTTTCGTATTTACTTAACTGCAAAGGGGTTAAGGTTTTACTCAACTGTAGATGCGGTTAGAAAAGTAGTTACAGTGTAACTGCAATAGGAAATACGAATTTACTTATTTGCCGTTGGAGATAAGGATCTACTTAACTGAAAAAGGGGTTACCGATTTACTTAACTGAAATAGGGGTTACTGATTTGCTTAACTGCAATATGAGTTACTGATTTACTTAACTGCAGTGTTGGATTACTGATTTTGGGTTACTGATTTACTCAATTGCAGTAGGGGTTACTGATTTGCTTAACTGCAATAGGGATTCCTGATTTACCTAACTGTAAAAGGAGTTACAGATTTACTTAACTGGAATATTGGTTCCTGATTTACTTAACTGCGATAGATGTGATTTATTATGGTTATGTAAAACATCTATACTATGTACCTGTAAGTATTCTCTGTCACGACAATGATCAACCGGCAAACTTCTTAACCCGGAAGATATCTAAAAAAGTACCGTTACCATAGTCCTAATATATCTTCTACATTATGGCAGTGTAAGTAAGAGATATGTCAGGGGCATGGCACAGTCTAATCATTGCTTATTCTCTGCTATTCTGGTAAAACTTATGTTAGAAATCATTGAAGACAATACACATGAACAGTAATATTTATACACAATTCTTACAGGTGCATATATATAGGGGAAAAAAGTTAGTGCAACTACATTACAAACAGTCCCACACCAGACATGTACCATATTTGTTTGTTCAGCTTAAAACGATTAAATTGCTAAAGGAACGGCACGACGCGTTTAAGTCTCGTTCCCTTATAATAAACTTAACTTTAAAATTACCATACAATCAAAATACAAGTACATCTTAAGATTAGATTAACATTGTGATACATTCTTTATAGTGCATCGTGGCTTATCATTTATTATTTTATTGTTTAACAGCGATATACATGCACAATGAAAGTGTGGCCAATTATCTTTACACATAACAACATTAAAGTCTAATGAATATGACTTGTAGCGCAATCGGCTGGGTTTCACCTTCCGGTACGGCCGGGTCTCTAAGCGATAAACCAAAGGGTTCCATGCCGGTTCGTCTCAGTATCGGAATGTTGTGACTGGGTATAATCTAATGCCAGACATTTACGGCCGAATAAACATAGTAAAGGCAGCATTATGTCAGCTTTCAGTAGACACTGTCTATAAATTGCTGAACTAATGTTAGTAATGATACACGCCAGGCCCCCATTCCCAAACACAAAATTATAATATGAAGGTAACTTTTTCATAAAAAAATATTTGTTCTTCAAATCCAATCTAATCATAACATGTTTAGCTTTTATTTGTTCAGGTTTTTTTTTATCAAAGGTATGTCGATAGAATTCGTTGGACAACACTTTATATCAAACTTAAAGAATCTCTACATCGAAGAAGTAGCTGATCCGATTCGTTTAGTTATTAACGAATCCGTTAAGAGGACCACACCCTATCTTTCCTGAAAGGTTATATTTAATACAAATAGAGACGAGTATCATATGCCTTACATGAATAATGTAAACCCCTTTCTTCTCGTTTTATTAGGGCGTATAAAATATATAGCTTCGTTGAACTAACTATTCGTCTTTCCCAAGTCTACATTCTCTTATCATATAAACACGATGTGCTTGGTAATCTAAAGCCTCTTTCAAAGAAAAGAAGCAGCAACAACACTGCAGGTGGCTTGACAGTTGGTGGTACATCACGGTAATATAACTCCAACAACGTCAACAAACCGGTCTATTCCGAATACGTGTACATTGGGTTATAGCGATGAAGAAATGAGCACAGAAGAAGTTTATTTAAAGAAAGATGTTTACGGATAGAACTGAGTTATTTCTTTAAAGGTACTGGGTTATGTTTGTATTTTACCACGAAATCCAGGATCCATATGTTTTCACAACTTTTGAAACAATAACATGACCTGATTATTTTGCTGGTGAAATGTAAATTGTTCTAATTTTGTGTTTGTCTATGATACATTCAAACTAAATATGAAATATAAATTATTTATATGCCATAAGAATGTCAGACGTAAAATATTACTTATTTAAAGATAAAATTATATATATATATATATATATATATATATATATATATATATATATATATATATATATATATATATATATATATATATATATATATATATATATATATAATTTTATCTTTAAATAAGTAATATTTTACGTCTGACATTCTTTTAAATCAGTAAAAACGATAACACTTAGAAATAATACAAACTATCAAATCAAGTTTGAAAATACAATAAATCAATAAGATATTTAGATAGTTAGCACTATTTTTTTAGTTTTTTCTGGATACAGACCACTTGGTGGGCAAACATTCCACAAGGTGTATCACCTATATTCAACTGACACCTTTGATCTTTACAATGGAGAATATATCACTCTCTTTGAAAGAAATCTTTAAGTTCTTCCACATCACAACCTTTGAGATAAATCTAGTTTTATGAGCATGAGCAAAACTGGTAAAGACGGAATGTTCCATCATATACAACGGGTCAGTTTGTGTATGAAAAGTAAAAATAGCTATGGAAGGATTTACAATTAAGTCTAGCAGACATTGGTAACAATTTCAAGAAAGAAAAGTGATATTTGACAATATGACTTCTAGTATCAAGATTCAGCACAAACCATTTGATGTCTGTTGTTGTTGTTGTTGTGTTGTGTGTTTTTGTATTATATCAAAATCAGAAGTCCATCTGTCAGCGTCATATATTTCATAAACTGGCTGATTTAAGTTGATGTGTTTAATTTTATGGTATCGTATTACCATCAGCAGTCCATCAGTCAGTGTCATAGATTTCATAAACTGGCTGATGTAAGTTGATGTGTTTGTTATGTGGGTATTGTATTTATTGCCATCAACAGTTCTTCGGACAGTGGATTCACCAACGCCACATTATAGAGGCTTTCAGTTTAACGTCACGCTATCTTGACTTTGTTCTTACTATATATAATCCTTTCTTTTCTCTAATGATCCATCTGATTTACCCCCCCCCCAGAACTTGCCCTTTATACAACTATTAACTGACATTTAAATGCAGCATTTCTAGACATTGATATTGCTATTTCCAATGACAACATCTCTACTAAAATCTTTGACAAGAGAGATGATTCATTTTGAGTATTGTGAATTGTCAATACCTTGACGGTGATTCACCTCGTCCTACCTCCTATGTTATTTCCTTATCACAACTTGCAAGGTTTGCACTAGTTTGCACAAAAGTAGAAGATTTCAATGCTAGAAACAGGTTTATTTCTTCTAAACAAGGCTTTCGTTCCTACAAATTAAGAAAGGCGTTTTCAGAGTTCTTTCACCGCAATGATTTTATTGCTTCTAAAGTATATAAGCAGTATGAAAACACTTATGCAGAAAGGCATAAGCTATCATGCATTTAATGGAAATGTTTATACAAGTTAAAGAAAATCAATGGTCTCAATAACTTTCCTGACCACTTTACAAAATTTTCAGAAAATATATTGCTGACGGTTACAACCGTGGAATTGTACTGTATTATCTGCAATTGACCCTTTTACAGACAAGAACTTGCTTTGCTTTTAAATTACACGATGGCCGGACAGGTGAGACCATAAAAAACAGTACCTTTAAGCCATATTTGCAGAGTCACTGATAGATTTCATATATCTTCATCTCTCAAGTCGTGCCCCATATAGCTGAGACACTTTGTTTAACTCTCGATGCAGGTGCTTACTGTTAGTTTTAATTTGACGGGATATTTTTATTTACACTGTTTGTTTGATGGAAAAACCTTAAGGAAGTGCGATGTTGGAGCGCTCCACAAACCAGGTTAAGTGGGTCATTTTTGACTGATTGTTCCAAGGCGGTAACTTATTATTTCTTTATTTTTTGTGTGTTATGTCTCGACTCTGTGTTTTTATACATTTACATTTACCCTGTTTGCCTTTTTCTAAAGGTAGATTCTAATTGGTGTGGAAATTATGATCGGACCGTTTCTTATTTATAAATAAATTTCTCATCTGATTTAGTAGCGCAATCGGCTCAATGTACGGGAAGGCCCGGATTTGAAACCGGTCCGCGATATACAAGTGTCGTAAAAATGTAGAGGTACAGCTCCCTTGCAAACGCTTAATCACATATAAGAATAGTTCCACGACTGGCTGGCCCGGTGTCAGGATAATGTGACTTGGTGTGGTATCATGTCACGTGTTCAAGACATGTTGTACACAGTGAAGGCAGCACTATATCTGCTTCAAGTGGACACCGTCTCCAGATAACTAAAGTACTGTTGGTGGGACGAAAAACCCAACAAACATAATTTCCTAAACTAGTTGATGTATGTTGAACTGTTTGTTATGTGAGTTTAATAATTATTACCATCATTAGTTCATCAGTCAGTGGTACGACTTTCCTAAACTGGCTTGGCCGATGTTGATGTGTTTGTTATATGGGTATCAAAATTATTACAACCAACATTTCATCAGAAAAAATTAATCTAAAGTCCCTAGCGGCTATATGGTTGTCTCATATTCAATACATATAATACAAGAAAATATACTTATCTTACTGAATTAGTGGTCGACTTTCACCAAAAAATGTTGTTTGTCCCGCCATTGGCACCACTCTCCCAGAAAAGACCGACTTAAAGCACCGATCTTCTTACTTTGGGTTAGACCCCTTGATTTTATTACAGTAAACGATACATTTTAGATGTTTCAAATCAAAATAGTATAACCCATATCTTGTTCAATAATTTTATGTTATCACACAAAAGTTCGTTTTCTGATTGCAAAACAATAAGTACATTGTGCGCCAAATGTGCATGCACGGGTTTATAAACAGTCTACAAAACCTGTACACATTAAAATGTATACAAGCTGAAGTTGGGTGTAAAGTAAAACATACCTGCAATAACTGATGCATTAAACACTCTTCATCTGCAAAAATGATAGATGGGACGATAAAAGCAGCTATAGTAAGTCTGGGTACAAAGTCGTTACATCTAAATAATAATGCTTAATGACGCTCATGGCCAGTAGACCGTATGATTACCTAGAAAGCTGTACAATTTGGGGATAAAGAGGCAAACTATGTATGCTTAGTTTGTAATTACGTGGTACGGGCCAATAAAGTATGGATTTTAAGAAAATGAAGTTATTTAGAAGTAAGATGTGAACTAAAACGAAATGTTTTATTTACATCCTATTTATAAGGGTCTGTTTACAAATCAATATGTTTATTGATTCCTAAACGAAGAAATCCCGGGTTTACACAAAAAAAAAACAAAAAAAACAACAACAAAAAAAACAATTCCGTGAATTCTACTCTCAGTCATTTCGACCATTCTTTTTTTCATTCCGAAATATACGGAAAGTAAAAGAGAACAAAAACAGAGGTTCGACCATTTAACTTACATTTTCAAAACAGCTGACAACATACATAGCATATTTATAAAGTCATTTTACCTTGAGTAACTAGACTAGAATCGTCTTTAATCTGGCTTAATGTGTTTAACCCGTCAGAAAACTGAGATGTCACATGTTTTAAGCTATTTGAAATATAGTCTTCTCACTGATTAAATATGCAGATAGACGCTCAATTTATTTGCTTGGGTAATCATGAATGAGACAGGGAGAAATCTCACGCTCAGTCACCATATCTAGATATGTATACCTTAACATGTATGTCTATATAATACAAGGAATAAATTGTTTCTGCGTCACGATCCAGTGAAAACCTTCTGCAGCAACAACTGTTTTACAACCTCTACTACTACTACTACTACTACAATTTCCACTCCTCCTTTTATTTCTCCTCCTACTACTGTTAAACTACTACTTCAACTACTACTACTACTACAACTACTACTACTACTACTACTACTACTACTACTACTACTAGTAGTAGTACTACTAATACTACTACCACTTTTAATACTCCTACTTCTACTTCTACTGCTTCTTCTTCCACTACTACTATTGCTACGCCTGCTTCTATTTTTACTTCTACTAATGCTACTACTACTATTAATTCATCTTCTTCCATTACTGCTACTACTACTACTACTACTACTACTACTACTACTTCTACTACTACTACTACTACTACTGTTACTAGTAATAGTCCTACTACTACTACTACTACTACTACTACTACTACTACTACTACTACTGTTACAAGTAATAGTCCTACTACTTCTACTACTACTACTTCTAGTACTGCTACTTCTACTACTACTACTTCTTCTACTACTAATAGAACTACTACTACTATTACTTCAACTACTATTACTACTACTACTACTACTACTACTATTACTACTACTACTACTACTATTACTACTACTACTACTACTTCTACAACTACTACTACTAATTCTGTAACTAGTAATAGTCCTACTACTACTACTACTACTACTACTACTACTACTACTACTACTACTGTTACTAGTAATAGTCCTACTACTTCTACAACTACTGTTACTAGTAATAGTTCTACTACTTCTACTACTACTACTGTTACTAGTAATAGTCCTACTGCTACTACTACACTACTGTTACTAGTAATAGTCCTACTACTTCTACTACTACTACTACTACTACTACTACTACCGTTACAAGTAATAGTCCTACTGCTTCTACTACTACTACTGTTACAAGTAATAGTTCTACTACTTCTACTACTACTACTGTTACTAGTAATAGTTCTACTACTTCTACTACTACTACTGTTACTAGTAATAGTCCTACTGCTACTACTACACTACTGTTACTAGAAATAGTCCTACTACTTCTACTACTACTGCTACTACTACTACTACCGTTACAAGAAATAGTCCTACTACTACTACTACTACTGTTACTAGTAATAGTTCTACTACTTCTAATACTACTACTGTTACTAGTAATAGTCCTATTGCTACTACTACTACTACTACTGTTACTAGTAATAGTCCTACTGCTACTACTACTACTACTACTGTTACTAGCAATAGTCCTACTGCTACTACTACTACTACTACTACTACCGTTACTAGCAATAGTCCTACTGCTACTACTACTACTACTACTGTTACTAGTAATAGTCCTACTGCTACTACTACTACTACTACCGTTACAAGTAATAGTCCTACTACTTCTACTACTACTACTGTTACTAGTAATAGTTCTACTACTACTACTACTACTGTTACTAGTAATAGTCCTACTGCTACTACTACTACTACTGTTACTAGTAATAGTCCTACTGCTACTACTACTACTACTACTACTACTGTTACTAGTAATAGTCCTACTGCTACTACTACTACTACTACTACTACTACCGTTACAAGTAATAGTTCTACTGCTACTACTACTACTACTGTTACTAGTAATAGTCCTACTACTACTACTACTGTTACTAGTAATAGTCCTACTACTACTACTACTGTTACTAGAAATAGTCCTACTACTACTACTACTACTGCTACTACCGTTACAAGTAATAGTTCTACTACTTCTACTACTACTACTACTACTACTACTACTACTACCACTGTTACTAGTAATAGTTCTACTACAACTACTACTACTACTACTACTACTACTACTACTACCGTTACAAGTAATAGTCCTACTACTTCTACTACTACTGTTACTAGTAATAGTCCTACTGCTACTACTACTACTACTGTTACTAGTAATAGTCCTACTACTACTACTACTACTGTTACTAGTAATAGTCCTACTGCTACTACTACTACTACTGTTACTAGTAATAGTCCTACTACTACTACTACTGTTACTAGAAATAGTCCTACTACTACTACTACTACTACTACTACTACTACTACCGTTACAAGTAATAGTCCTACTACTTCTACTACTACTGTTACTAGTAATAGTCCTACTACTACTACTACTACTGTTACTAGTAATAGTCCTACTGCTACTACTACTACTACTACTACTACTACTACTACTACTACTACTGTTACTAGTAATAGTCCTACTGCTACTACTACTACTACTACTACTACTACTGTTACTAGTAATAGTTCTACTACTTCTACTACTACTACTGTTACTAGTAATAGTCCTACTGCTACTACTACACTACTGTTACTAGTAATAGTTCTACTACTTCTACTACTACTACTGTTACTAGTAATAGTCCTACTACTTCTACTACTACTACCGTTACTAGTAATAGTTCTACTACTTCTACTACTACTACTGTTACTAGTAATAGTCCTACTACTACTACTACTACTACCGTTACAAGTAATAGTCCTACTACTTCTACTACTACTACTGTTACTAGTAATAGTCCTACTACTTCTACTACTACTACCACTGCTTTTCCTTCTCATTTTTCTTTTTCTTCTTTTTCTATTACTACCACTACTAATAGTACAATTACTTACACACTACTTCAACTACTATTACTACTACTACTACTACTACTACTACTACTACTATTACTACTACTACTACTACTATTACTACTACTACTACTACTACTACCGTTACAAGTAATAGTTCTACTGCTACTACTACTACTACTGTTACTAGTAATAGTCCTACTACTACTACTACTACTACTACTACAACTACTACTACTACTACTACTGTTACTAGTAATAGTCCTACTACTACTACTACTACTACTGTTACTAGTAATAGTCCTACTACTTCTACTACTACTACTGTTACTAGTAATAGTCCTACTACTTCTACTACTACTACTGTTACTAGTAATAGTCCTACTACTTCTACTACTACTACCGTTACTAGTAATAGTCCTACTACTTCTACTACTACTACTGTTACTAGTAATAGTCCTACTACTTCTACTACTACTACCGTTACTAGTAATAGTCCTACTACTTCTACTACTACTACTTCTAGTCCTACTACTACTACTACTACTACTACTACTACCGTTACAAGTAATAGTCCTACTACTACTACTACTACTACTTCTACTACTACTACTACTACTTCTACTACTTCTACTACTACTACTGTTACTAGTAATAGTCCTACTACTACTACTACTACTACTACTACTGTTACTAGTAATAGTCCTACTACTTCTACTACTACTACTGTTACTACTACTACTGTTACTAGTAATAGTCCTACTACTTCTACTACTACTACTGTTACTAGTAATAGTCCTACTGCTACTACTACTACTACTACTACTACTGTTACTAGTAATAGTCCTACTGCTACTACTGCTACTACTACTACTACTACTATTGTTACTAGTAATAGTCCTAGTACTTTTACTACTACTACTGTTACTAGTAATAGTCCTACTGCTACTACTACTACTACTACTACTACTACTACTACTACTGTTACTAGTAATAGTCCTACTGCTACTACTGCTGCTACTTCTACTACTACTACTGTTACTAGTAATAGTCCTACTACTTCTACTACTACTACTGTTACTACTACTACTGTTACAAGTAATAGTTCATACTACTTCTACTACTACTACTGTTACTAGTAATAGTCCTACTGCTACTACTACTACTACTACTACTGTTACAAGTAATAGTCCTACTACTACTACTACTACTGTTACTAGTAATAGTCCTACTACTACTACTACTACTACTACTACTACTACTACTACTACTACTACTACTTCTACTACTACTACTGTTACTAGTAATAGTCCTACTACTTCTACTACTACTACTGTTACTAGTAATAGTCCTACTACTTCTACTACTACTACTGTTACTACTACTACTGTTACAAGTAATAGTCCTACTACTTCTACTACTACTACTGTTACTAGTAATAGTCCTACTACTTCTACTACTACTACTGTTACTAGTAATATTCCTACTACTTCTACTACTACTACTGTTACTAGTAATAGTCCTGCTGCTACTACTACTACTACTACTACTACTACTGTTACAAGTAATAGTCCTACTACTACTACTACTACTACTGTTACTAGTAATAGTCCTACTACTTCTACTACTACTACTTACTACTGTTACTAGTAATAGTCCTACTACTTCTACTACTACTACTGTTACTAGTAATAGTCCTACTACTTCTACTACTACTACTGTTACAAGTAATAGTTCTACTACTTCTACTACTACTACCGTTACTAGTAATAGTCCTACTACTTCTACTACTACTACTGTTACTAGTAATAGTCCTACTACTTCTACTACTACTACTGTTACTAGTAATAGTCCTACCACTTCTACTACTACTACCGTTACTAGTAATAGTCCTACTACTTCTACTACTACTACTGTTACTAGTAATAGTCCTACTACTTCTACTACTACTACTGTTACTAGTAATAGTCCTACTACTTCTACTGCTACTACTGTTACTAGTAATAGTCCTACTACTTCTACTACTACTACTGTTACAAGTAATAGTTCTACTACTTCTACTACTACTACCGTTACTAGTAATAGTCCTACTACTTCTACTACTACTACTGTTACTAGTAATAGTCCTACTACTTCTACTACTACTACTGTTACTAGTAATAGTCCTACCACTTCTACTACTACTACTGTTACTAGTAATAGTCCTACCACTTCTACTACTACTACTGTTACTAGTAATAGTCCTACTACTTCTACTACTACTACTGTTACTAGTAATAGTCCTACTGCTACTACTACTACTACTACTACTGTTACTAGTAATAGTCCTACTACTTCTACTACTACTACTGTTACTAGTAATAGTCCTACTGCTACTACTACTACTACTACTACTACTACTGTTACTAGTAATAGTCCTACTACTTCTACTACTACTACTGTTACTAGTAATAGTCCTACTACTTCTACTACTACTACTACTACTACTACTACTGTTACTAGTAATAGTCCTACTACTACTACTACTACTACTGTTACTAGTAATAGTCCTACTACTTCTACTACTACTACTGTTACTAGTAATAGTCCTACTACTTCTACTACTACTACTGTTACTAGTAATAGTCCTACCTCTTCTACTACTACTACTACTACTACTACTACTGTTACTAGTAATAGTCCTACTTCTACTACTACTACTACTACTACTGTTACTAGTAATAGTCGTACTACTTCTACTACTACTACTGTTACTAGTAATAGTCCTACTACTTCTACTACTACTACTGTTACTACTACTACTGTTACTAGTAATAGTCCTACTACTTCTACTACTACTACTTACTACTGTTACTAGAAATAGTCCTACTACTTCTACTACTACTACTGTTACTAGTAATAGTCCTACTACTTCTACTACTACTACTGTTACAAGTAATAGTTCTACTACTTCTACTACTACTACCGTTACTAGTAATAGTCCTACTACTTCTACTACTACTACTGTTACTAGTAATAGTCCTACTACTTCTACTACTACTACTGTTACTAGTAATAGTCCTACCACTTCTACTACTACTACCGTTACTAGTAATAGTCCTACTACTTCTACTACTACTACTGTTACTAGTAATAGTCCTACTACTTCTACTACTACTACTGTTACTAGTAATAGTCCTACTACTTCTACTACTACTACTGTTACTAGTAATAGTCCTACTACTTCTACTACTACTACTGTTACAAGTAATAGTTCTACTACTTCTACTACTACTACCGTTACTAGTAATAGTCCTACTACTTCTACTACTACTACTGTTACTAGTAATAGTCCTACTACTTCTACTACTACTACTGTTACTAGTAATAGTCCTACCACTTCTACTACTACTACTGTTACTAGTAATAGTCCTACCACTTCTACTACTACTACTGTTACTAGTAATAGTCCTACTACTTCTACTACTACTACTGTTACTAGTAATAGTCCTACTGCTACTACTACTACTACTACTACTGTTACTAGTAATAGTCCTACTACTTCTACTACTACTACTGTTACTAGTAATAGTCCTACTGCTACTACTACTACTACTACTACTACTACTGTTACTAGTAATAGTCCTACTACTTCTACTACTACTACTGTTACTAGTAATAGTCCTACTACTTCTACTACTACTACTACTACTACTACTACTGTTACTAGTAATAGTCCTACTACTACTACTACTACTACTGTTACTAGTAATAGTCCTACTACTTCTACTACTACTACTGTTACTAGTAATAGTCCTACTACTTCTACTACTACTACTGTTACTAGTAATAGTCCTACCTCTTCTACTACTACTACTACTACTACTACTACTGTTACTAGTAATAGTCCTACTTCTACTACTACTACTACTACTACTGTTACTAGTAATAGTCGTACTACTTCTACTACTACTACTGTTACTAGTAATAGTCCTACTACTTCTACTACTACTACTACTACTACTACTACTACTGTTACTAGTAATAGTCCTACTTCTACTACTACTACTACTACTACTACTACTGTTACTAGTAATAGTCCTACTACTTCTACTACTACTACTGTTACTAGTAATAGTCCTACTACTTCTACTACTACTACTACTACTACTACTACTACTGTTACTAGTAATAGTCGTACTACTTCTACTACTACTACTGTTACTAGTAATAGTCCTACTACTTCTACTACTACTACTACTACTACTACTACTACTACTGTTACTAGTAATAGTCCTACTACTACTACTACTACTACTACTACTACTACTACTACTACTGTTAGAAGTAATAGTCCTACTACTACTACTACTACTACTACTACTATTACTGTTACTAGTAATAGTCCTACTACTACTACTACTTCTACTACTACTACTACTACTACTACTCTTACTAGTAATAGTCCTACTACTACTACTACTACTACTACTACTACTGTTACAAGTAATAGTCCTACTACTACTACTGCTACTACTGTTACTAGTAATAGTCCTACTACTTCTACTACTACTACTGTTACTAGTAATAGTTCTACTACTTCTACTACTACTACCGTTACTAGTAATCGTTATACTACTTCTACTACTACTACTGTTACTAGTAATAGTTCTACTACTTCTACTACCGTTACAAGTAATAGTCCTACTACTACTACTACTTCTACTACTACTACTGTTACTAGTAATAGTCCTACTACTTCTACAACTACCGTTACTAGTAATAGTCCTACTACTTCTACTACTACTACTACTACTACTGTTACTAGTAATAGTCCTACTACTTCTACAACTACTACCGTTACTAGTAATAGTCCTACTACTTCTACTACTACTACTACTACTGTTACTAGTAATAGTCCTACTACTACTACTACTACTACTACTACTACTGTTACTAGTAATAGTCCTACTACTTCTACTACTACTACCGTTACTAGTAATAGTCCTACTACTTCTACTACTACTACTACTACTATTGTTACTAGTAATAGTCCTACTACTTCTACAACTACTGTTACTAGTAATAGTCCTACTACTTCTACTACTACTACTGTTACTACTACTACTGTTACTAGTAATAGTCCTACTATTTCTACTACTACTACTGTTACTACTACTACTGTTACAAGTAATAGTCCTACTACTTCTACTACTACTACTGTTACTAGTAATAGTCCTACTGCTACTACTACTACTACTACTACTACTACTACTGTTACAAGTAATAGTCCTACTACTACTACTACTACTACTACTGTTACTAGTAATAGTCCTACTACTTCTACTACTACTACTGTTACTAGTAATAGTCCTACTACTTCTACTACAACTACTGTTACAAGTAATAGTTCTACTACTTCTACTACTACTACCGTTACTAGTAATAGTCCTACTACTTCTACTACTACTACTGTTACTAGTAATAGTCCTACTACTTCTACTACTACTACTGTTACTAGTAATAGTCCTACTACTTCTACTACTACTACTGTTACTAGTAATAGTCCTACTGCTACTACTACTACTACTACTACTACTGTTACTAGTAATAGTCCTACTACTTCTACTACTACTACTGTTACTAGTAATAGTCCTACTGCTACTACTACTACTACTACTACTACTACTACTACTACTACTGTTACTAGTAATAGTCCTACTACTTCTACTACTACTACTGTTACTAGTAATAGTCCTACTACTTCTACTACTACTACTACTACTACTACTGTTACTAGTAATAGTCCTACTACTACTACTACTACTACTACTACTACTGTTACTAGTAATAGTCCTACTACTTCTACTACTACTACTGTTACTAGTAATAGTCCTACTACTTCTACTACTACTACTGTTACTAGTAATAGTCCTACTACTTCTACTACTACTACTACTACTACTACTACTACTGTTACTAGTAATAGTCCTACTTCTACTACTACTACTACTACTACTACTGTTACTAGTAATAGTCGTACTACTTCTACTACTACTACTGTTACTAGTAATAGTCCTACTACTTCTACTACTACTACTACTACTACTACTACTGTTACTAGTAATAGTCCTACTTCTACTACTACTACTACTACTACTACTGTTACTAGTAATAGTCCTACTACTTCTACTACTACTACTGTTACTAGTAATAGTCCTACTACTTCTACTACTACTACTACTACTACTACTACTGTTACTAGTAATAGTCGTACTACTTCTACTACTACTACTGTTACTAGTAATAGTCCTACTACTTCTACTACTACTACTACTACTACTACTACTGTTACTAGTAATAGTCCTACTACTACTACTACTACTACTACTACTACTACTACTACTGTTAGAAGTAATAGTCCTACTACTACTACTACTACTACTACTACTATTACTGTTACTAGTAATAGTCCTACTACTACTACTACTTCTACTACTACTACTACTACTACTACTCTTACTAGTAATAGTCCTACTACTACTACTACTACTACTACTACTACTGTTACAAGTAATAGTCCTACTACTACTACTGCTACTACTGTTACTAGTAATAGTCCTACTACTTCTACTACTACTACTGTTACTAGTAATAGTTCTACTACTTCTACTACTACTACCGTTACTAGTAATCGTCCTACTACTTCTACTACTACTACTGTTACTAGTAATAGTTCTACTACTTCTACTACCGTTACAAGTAATAGTCCTACTACTACTACTACTTCTACTACTACTACTGTTACTAGTAATAGTCCTACTACTTCTACAACTACCGTTACTAGTAATAGTCCTACTACTTCTACTACTACTACTACTACTACTACTGTTACTAGTTATAGTCCTACTACTTCTACTACTACTACTACAACTACTGTTACTAGTAATAGTCCTACTACTTCTACAACTACTGTTACTAGTAATAGTCCTACTACTTCTACTACTACTACTACTACTACCGTTACAAGTAATAGTCCTACTACTACTACTACTACTACTACTACTACTGTTACTAGTAATAGTCCTACTACTTCTACAACTATTGTTACTAGTAATAGTCCTACTACTTCTACTACTACTACTACAACTACTGTTACTAGTAATAGTCCTACTACTTCTACTACTACTACTACTACTACTGTTACTAGTAATAGTCCTCCTACTTCTACAACTACTGTTACTAGTAATAGTCCTACTACTTCTACTACTACTACCGTTACTAGTAATAGTTCTACTACTTCTACTACTACTACTACTACTACTACTACTACTACTACTGTTACTAGTAATAGTCCTACTACTTCTACTACTACTACTACTACTACTGTTACTAGTAATAGTCCTACTACTTCTACAACTACTACCGTTACTAGTAATAGTCCTACTACTTCTACTACTACTACTACTACTGTTACTAGTAATAGTCCTACTACTACTACTACTACTACTACTACTACTACTGTTACTAGTAATAGTCCTACTACTTCTACTACTACTACCGTTACTAGTAATAGTCCTACTACTTCTACTACTACTACTACTACTATTGTTACTAGTAATAGTCCTACTACTTCTACAACTACTGTTACTAGTAATAGTCCTACTACTTCTACTACTACTACTGTTACTACTACTACTGTTACTAGTAATAGTCCTACTACTTCTACTACTACTACTGTTACTACTACTACTGTTACAAGTAATAGTCCTACTACTACTACTACTAATACTGTTACTAGTAATAGTCCTACTACTTCTACTACTACTACTGTTACTAGTAATAGTCCTACTACTTCTACTACTACTACTGTTACAAGTAATAGTTCTACTACTTCTACTACTACTACCGTTACTAGTAATAGTCCTACTACTTCTACTACTACTACTGTTACTAGTAATAGTCCTACTACTTCTACTACTACTACTGTTACTAGTAATAGTCCTACTACTTCTACTACTACTACTGTTACTAGTAATAGTCCTACTGCTACTACTACTACTACTACTACTGTTACTAGTAATAGTGCTACTACTTCTACTACTACTACTGTTACTAGTAATAGTCCTACTGCTACTACTACTACTACTACTACTACTACTACTACTACTACTGTTACTAGTAATAGTCCTACTACTTCTACTACTACTACTACTGTTACTAGTAATAGTCCTACTACTTCTACTACTACTACTACTACTACTACTGTTACTAGTAATAGTCCTACTACTACTACTACTACTACTACTACTGTTACTAGTAATAGTCCTACTACTTCTACTACTACTACTGTTACTAGTAATAGTCCTACTACTTCTATTACTACTACTGTTACTAGTAATAGTCCTACTACTTCTACTACTACTACTACTACTACTACTACTGTTACTAGTAATAGTCCTACTTCTACTACTACTACTAATACTACTGTTACTAGTAATAGTCGTACTACTTCTACTACTACTACTGTTACTAGTAATAGTCCTACTACTTCTACTACTACTACTACTACTACTACTACTACTACTACTGTTACTAGTAATAGTCCTACTTCTACTACTACTACTACTACTACTACTGTTACTAGTAATAGTCGTACTACTTCTACTACTACTACTGTTACTAGTAATAGTCCTACTACTTCTACTACTACTACTACTACTACTACTACTACTGTTACTAGTAATAGTCCTACTACTACTACTACTACTACTACTACTACTACTACTACTACTACTACTACTACTGTTAGAAGTAATAGTCCTACTACTACTACTACTACTACTACTACTATTACTGTTACTAGTAATAGTCCTACTACTACTACTACTTCTACTACTACTACTACTACTACTACTCTTACTAGTAATAGTCCTACTACTACTACTACTACTACTACTACTACTACTACTGTTACAAGTAATAGTCCTACTACTACTACTGCTACTACTGTTACTAGTAATAGTCCTACTACTTCTACTACTACTACTGTTACTAGTAATAGTTCTACTACTTCTACTACTACTACCGTTACTAGTAATCGTCCTACTACTTCTACTACTACTACTGTTACTAGTAATAGTTCTACTACTTCTACTACCGTTACAAGTAATAGTCCTACTACTACTACTACTTCTACTACTACTACTGTTACTAGTAATAGTCCTACTACTTCTACAACTACCGTTACTAGTAATAGTCCTACTACTTCTACTACTACTACTACTACTACTGTTACTAGTAATAGTCCTACTACTTCTACTACTACTACTACAACTACTGTTACTAGTAATAGTCCTACTACTTCTACAACTACTGTTACTAGTAATAGTCCTACTACTTCTACTACTACTACTACTACTACCGTTACAAGTAATAGTCCTACTACTACTACTACTACTACTACTACTACTACTGTTACTAGTAATAGTCCTACTACTTCTACAACTATTGTTACTAGTAATAGTCCTACTACTTCTACTACTACTTCTACAACTACTGTTACTAGTAATAGTCCTACTACTTCTACTACTACTACTACTACTACTGTTACTAGTAATAGTCCTCCTACTTCTACAACTACTGTTACTAGTAATAGTCCTACTACTTCTACTACTACTACCGTTACTAGTAATAGTTCTACTACTTCTACTACTACTACTACTACTACTACTACTACTACTACTGTTACTAGTAATAGTCCTACTACTTCTACTACTACTACTACTACTACTGTTACTAGTAATAGTCCTACTACTTCTACAACTACTACCGTTACTAGTAATAGTCCTACTACTTCTACTACTACTACTACTACTGTTACTAGTAATAGTCCTACTACTACTACTACTACTACTACTACTACTGTTACTAGTAATAGTCCTACTACTTCTACTACTACTACCGTTACTAGTAATAGTCCTACTACTTCTACTACTACTACTACTACTACTATTGTTACTAGTAATAGTCCTACTACTTCTACAACTACTGTTACTAGTAATAGTCCTACTACTTCTACTACTACTACTGTTACTACTACTACTGTTACTAGTAATAGTCCTACTACTTCTACTACTACTACTGTTACTAGTAATAGTCCTACTACTTCTACAACTATTGTTACTAGTAATAGTCCTACTACTTCTACTACTACTACTACAACTACTGTTACTAGTAATAGTCCTACTACTTCTACTACTACTACTACTACTACTGTTACTAGTAATAGTCCTCCTACTTCTACAACTACTGTTACTAGTAATAGTCCTACTACTTCTACTACTACTACCGTTACTAGTAATAGTTCTACTACTTCTACTACTACTACTACTACTACTACTACTACTACTGTTACTAGTAATAGTCCTACTACTTCTACTACTACTACTACTACTACTGTTACTAGTAATAGTCCTACTACTTCTACAACTACTACCGTTACTAGTAATAGTCCTACTACTTCTACTACTACTACTACTACTGTTACTAGTAATAGTCCTACTACTACTACTACTACTACTACTACTACTGTTACTAGTAATAGTCCTACTACTTCTACTACTACTACCGTTACTAGTAATAGTCCTACTACTTCTACTACTACTACTACTACTACTATTGTTACTAGTAATAGTCCTACTACTTCTACAACTACTGTTACTAGTAATAGTCCTACTACTTCTACTACTACTACTGTTACTACTACTACTGTTACTAGTAATAGTCCTACTACTTCTACTACTACTACTGTTACTAGTAATAGTCCTACTACTTCTACTACTACTACTACTACTGTTACTACTACTACTGTTACTAGTAATAGTCCTACTACTTCTACTACTACTACTGTTACTACTACTACTGTTACTAGTAATAGTCCTACTACTTCTACTACTACTACTGTTACTACTACTACTGTTACTAGTAATAGTCCTACTATTTCTACTACTACTTCTGTTACTACTAATACTGTTACTAGTAATAGTCCTACTACTTCTACTACTACTACTGTTACTACTACTACTGTTACTAGTAATAGTCTTACTACTTCTACTACTACTACTGTTACTACTACTACCGTTACTAGTAATAGTCCTACTACTTCTACTACTACTACTACTACTACTACTGTTACTAGTAATAGTCCTACTACTTCTACTACTACTACTACTACTACTGTTACTAGTAATAGTCCTACTACTTCTACAACTACTGTTACTAGTAATAGTCCTACTACTTCTACTACTACTACTGTTACTACTACTACTGTTACTAGTAATAGTCCTACTACTTCTACTACTACTACTGTTACTAGTAATAGTCCTACTACTACTACTACTACTACCGTTACTAGTAATAGTCCTACTACTTCTACTACTACTACTATTACTAGTAATAGTCCTACTACTACTACTACTACTGTTACTAGTAATAGTCCTACTACTACTACTACTACTACTACTGTTACTAGTAATAGTCCTACTACTTCTACTACTACTACTACTACTACTACTGTTACTAGTAATAGTCCTACTACTTCTACTACTACTACTGTTACTAGTAATAGTCCTACTACTACTACTACTACTGCTGTTACTAGTAATAGTCCTACTACTTCTACTACTACTACTACTACTGTTACTAGTAATAGTCCTACTACTACTACTACTACTACTACTACTGTTACTAGTAATAGTCCTACTACTACTACTACTACTACTGTTACTAGTAATAGTCCTACTACTACTACTACTACTACTACTGTTACTAGTAATAGTCCTACTACTACTACTACTACTACTGTTACTAGTAATAGTCCTACTACTACTACTACTACTACTACTGTTACTAGTAATAGTCCTACTACTGTTACTACTACTACTGTTACTAGTAATAGTCCTACTACTACTACTACTACTACTGTTACTAGTAATAGTCCTACTACTGTTACTACTACTACTGTTACTAGTAATAGTCCTACTACTACTACTACTACTACTGTTACTAGTAATATTCCTACTACTTCTACTACTACTACTACTACTACTACTACTACTGTTACTAGTAATAGTCCTACTACTTCTACTACTACTACTGTTACTAGTAATAGTCCTACTACTACTACTACTACTACTACTACTGTTACTAGTAATAGTCCTACTACTACTACTACTACTACTACTACTACTGTTACTAGTAATAGTCCTACTACTTCTACTACTACTACTTCTACTACTACTACTACCGTTACTAGTAATAGTCCTACTACTTCTACTACTACTACTACTACTACTACTACTACTACTGTTACTAGTAATAGTCCTACTACTTCTACTACTACTACTACTACTACTACTACTGTTACTAGTAATAGTCCTACTACTACTACTACTACTACTACTACTACTACTACTACTACTACTACTACTACTACTACTACTACCGTTACTAGTAATAGTCCTACTACTTCTACTACTACTACTACTACTACTACTACTACTACTACTGTTACTAGTAATAGTCCTACTACTACTACTACTACTACTGTTACTAGTAATAGTCCTACTACTACTACTACTACTACTACTACTACTACTACTGTTACTAGTAATAGTCCTACTACTACTACTACTACTACTACTACTTCTACTACTACTACTACTACTACTGTTACTAGTAATAGTCCTACTACTTCTACTACTACTACTGTTACTAGTAATAGTCCTACTACTACTACTACTACTACTGTTACTAGTAATAGTCCTACTACTTCTACTACTACTACTACTACTACTACTACCGTTACAAGTAATAGTTCTACTACTTCTACTACTACTACTGTTACTAGTAATAGTCCTACTACTACTACTACTACTACTACTACTACTACTACTACTACTACTACTACTACTACTACTACCGTTACTAGTAATAGTCCTACTACTTCTACTACTACTACTACTACTACTACTACTACTACTGTTACTAGTAATAGTCCTACTACTACTACTACTACTACTGTTACTAGTAATAGTCCTACTACTACTACTACTACTACTACTACTACTACTACTGTTACTAGTAATAGTCCTACTACTACTACTACTACTACTACTACTACTTCTACTACTACTACTACTACTACTGTTACTAGTAATAGTCCTACTACTTCTACTACTACTACTGTTACTAGTAATAGTCCTACTACTACTACTACTACTACTGTTACTAGTAATAGTCCTACTACTTCTACTACTACTACTACTACTACTGTTACTAGTAATAGTCCTACTACTTCTACTACTACTACTGTTACTAGTAATAGTCCTACTACTACTACTACTACTACTGTTACTAGTAATAGTCCTACTGCTTCTACTACTACTACTGTTACTAGTAATAGTCCTACTGCTACTAGTACACTACTGTTACTAGTAATAGTCCTACTACTTCTACTACTACTACTGTTACTAGTAATAGTCCTACTGCTACTACTACACTACTGTTACTAGTAATAGTCCTACTACTTCTACTACTACTACTACTACTACTACTACTACTACTACTACTACTTCCGTTACAAGTAATAGTCCTACTGCTTCTACTACTACTACTGTTACTAGTAATAGTCCTACTACTTCTACTTCTACTACCACTGCTTTTCCTTCTCATTTTTTCTTCTTTTTCTATTACTACCACTACTAATATTACAATTACTTACACACTACTACAACTACTACCGCCGCTGGTACTACTGCTGCTGCTGCTACTAGTAGTAGTACTGCTATTACAACTTCTACGACTACTACTTCTTTTTCTTCTCCTTTTTTCCTTCTTCTTCTTCTACTTCTTCTATAACTACTACTAGTACAACTACTCGCACGCTACAACAACTACTACCGCTGGTGCTGCTACCACTACTCTATTACTACTACTACCACTACTACTACTACTACTAGTACTGCTGCAATATACAACATATAAACAAATGCAAGGCTATTAAAGGAAAGAAACAATTTGAGTTGAAATAAAAATGACAGTTAAGACACTGAAGATTTACAAACACCCACAGAGTCTAAGCTTACTATCAATAGTTTTATTAAATATCAAAATATCAAAACTGTACAAAACCTCAAACGCAGATGTCGAAAAAAAAACAAAACACATTATTAATTAAAGATAAAAGTTCCGGGGACCGTGTGTTATAATATTTATAATGTGTATTCCGAATTGTTTTGTGGAACAAACGTTAAAAGACAAGGCCGATATCAGCTTTTAATGTTAAGAACATATTTTCTTGATCGAATTGAGGAGGTAAATCAAGTTTTGAATTAATGTGGACCAAAATGTCCAGTTGTTAATTTGCAACGTTATTTCTTGTGAGCTAATAAAGAAATTGACTCTGTGATGTTTACATCTTTTCACATTTGACTGCTACCTAACATGGTTTTAAATTACGCAAAGATTTTATTCATTTAATATATATTAGTAATTTGAGAAAAATGTTTTTAGAAGCTTTTAAGCCTCAGGTAATAAAAGTTATTTATTATTTGCATTCATCGAAATCAGGTGGCAGGTGGAAACATGGGTACACCTGAGAGGATGTTTAAAAGCTATGGCTCGGCGAATCTGCAAAGGATGGTTATGTTAATAATTCGTTAGAACAAAAGCTCAAAGTATCCAAATCATTGGGTGTGTAGTTCTGTCTGTTATAGTCCGTTCTTTTATATTCAGCGGTCGGGTGTTTCCCAACGGTCAATAATGTGTTCGTTGTATTATGTGGTCATAATATATATAGCTATCGGAGAGAGTCGAATGGAAAATATAATTTTCGTTTTGGCTTAACATATTATTTGATATGATTTGTATCATATCTAAGTTTGATTTGTTTAGTTATGAAAAAAAAATAAGCGCTCGGTTCTTTCCCAACGGCTCATGCCAATAATGTGTTGTTTTTTATGTAGTCATGATAATTGTATAGTTATCGAAGAGAATCGAAAGGGAAGATGATTTTCTCAGCAAACGTTTGTTTATACATTTTAAAAAATGAAGGCATTTCTAAAGACGCATTGCTAACGAACCACCGAACCGTGACCGATCCATGATTTTAGAGTTTTTTTTGCACTTGCGCTAGGTGCACAAACGGAATCAAGTGCAAGATGTGTCCACTTGCTTCTATCACGATTGCCCATAAGAAGAAAAAAAAAACGTTTCAAACTTCGCTGATGATAATTGAAGATAAAAATTTATCCGTCCGAATGCTGGTTGCTGCTTCAAGGCAGAAATGTACCATTTGTTTACTCTACAATAATTACTTTTACACGAAAGCAAGCGTTCCCTTGTTGGATTCATGGAAATTTCTATACTTCTATAAGCAATTATATGTAAACGGGGCATCAGATGTGCAAAAATGAATTTACTATACGGTTTACAACTTGTATGGGACACATGTGTGGGACGTCCTTAAACGCCATGATAGAGGACGACAGGCACGTAACTTCCGTGTACTTAGAGCGTTTGTGTTTGAGGATTGGATAATCGGGATCTTCCAATACACTGTGTCAATGAGGTGTCACAACAGTGCAGTTATCACAGCAGATGGTGGACATACAAGATATTGTGTTATTGTTTTTTACTTGTTACATCAAGGGGAAATACATATCAGTCCAAATATGTCTTTTATTTGGCAAATTTAAATGGATTATTTTTAAAAGAAACGTATGCAAATAGATTGGTCTAAAATGGTTTCCTATTTGGATTAGTTTACCTGCACTTCTTTAATAAAAGACTAAAGCATTTGGAGTTGCCACTTAGAAAAGTTGATGAGTGTATTTACATAACGCATATTTCGTGGCAAGATGTACCTTGTACGTCATACATTGGGAGTAACGTCTACATTGCTTATTAGTAACGTGTACATAATGCATCGTAATTTAAAGTGTAGTGCCCTGTACATTGTGCGCTTTTTTCTAGTTCATGACTTATAAATAGCGCATCATGTTTGTGCACATTTACATTTGCGCACATCACGAGATGAGATAATAGTGTTACTAATTACAACTTATCTGAATGTAAATTGAATAAGTGAAAATATATAAAATGTAAAAAAAGGGGTCTCTCATTTTTTCAAATTGTTTTCTGATTGCCTTTGTACGTTTATTTAATCAATTGTAAAACATGATAAAACAAACAAACAGTAAAAATTCATTGTAAAATAACTATTGTATTGTACATGAAAAATCGAATAAAAACGTTTCACATCGGGAGAAAAGCTCAGTACTGCTGGTGTCCAAATGTGCTCTTTCAAGTAGATAGGAATTACTTAGTTTTTTACAACACGCCCTTGGCTATACAATGGATTTGACTTTTAGCTTTATCTTAACACATTTTACCTAGCAATTTTAAGGTAAATTATAAGGGTATGCTACTACAGTAAAGTAAACACGGATACAATACATTCTTAAATTCTTAATTAGTGCTACAATAGGATAAGCCTAATTATGCATTTTTCAAATTTGCAAATTTATAAATAATAATGGTTATTCACCAAGTTATGCTAAAATGTCGAAAAAATCACGCACTGTGCCATGTTCTTATATCCTCTAATATACATATCAACTTTAAAGAATAGTGAATATCACCAGACCTGAATCCAGGTACGTGCTAGGCCGGTTTCAAACAGGACAGAGACAAACCAAATTTGTTAAAATTGTAGTGTTGTATCTATCTTTCAAACGCTTTAACAAATATAAGAGTTTTTTTAACGTCTGTGGCACTGTCAGAATATTGAAAATGATATAAAGATATAATTTAGGTTTAAGATTCACTGAGTACAATATCATGCAAGGCCTTAGGGTGTGAGATACACAGTTAGGCAGCACCATCTCGGCTTCACTTTTACCAGATTGTTGAAACAATGTGATGATAAGCCCATAAAAACACACACACACATTAATATGTCGAAATACTTCAGATGAAAAGATATTATGTTACGTATATGATCTCATTGTTCTTATCATAAACTTATCATTTAAGAGAAACATACACTATCCTTCCTGCAAGATTAAAGTTTCTACAAAAAGACGACAGACTCAGATAGCGAACATCTTTTATTGTGTTTTAACCTTATTTATGCACACCCCTTGCGATCTTTACTCGGTATTGCTAATAATATCTCTTCGCTGAATTGAAGTGTATTTTTATCTTTCCCAGATCTGCATTCTATTGTCATATAAACACGACATACTTGGTAATCTTAAGCCGGTTTCATTGAAAAGAAAAATACCACCACTGCACCTGGCTTGATAGTTTGTATTACATCTCGGGAATATAACTTTCCAACAACGGTGATAAACTGATGTGGGACTTCCCCGATTCATTCCTCTTACGTGTACATGGAATAATTGCGATGCGAAATGAGCACACACGAAGTCTGATTAAATGGAGTTGTTTACGAATAGATTTGAGATAGCGGTGTCAAATGAAACATGCACCTGACTGTCACTGTACTCATGAAAACCGGGCTGCGGTGTCAGGTGAAACATGCTTTTAATGGTCATAAAACCGATGAAAACAGGAACATGTACATGGCTGTCACAATACTGATGAAAAACCGAAGCGGTGTTAAGTTACACATTCACCTGAATGCCAATTATCTCATTAAGGGGTCGCTTAAGCGGCACATTTCATAAAATTTTAATTTTCAAAGTTCATTATTTTTTCATATAAATATTCATGCCATACATCAAACCAATGTTATAACATATTATATCATAATTTATTAAGATTACTTCACAAAAAAAGTGAAATTTGATGAATATTGATAAAACTACCATTTTTTGTTATGAGCAGTTTAGCCCAGGAAATATGTTTATAGACACAATTTTATTGTAACATAAGTTTGTTCAAACAATTTTCAACGTAGAAGCTCACTTAATTTTCATAGTGAGTGTTTAGAACATGCATAAAAACACACTTTAAAAATCAAGTGAAAACACATGTACTTTCTGTTTCAAAGAGGGACTACTTTTTTGACATTGAAAACTATGGTGATAGATTTATCAAACACGGTTAAGGTAATCAAAATTTTAAGCTCCATACTACCTCCATTAGGGTGTATTTAATAATTCTGCTAAATGTTGTTTTATATAAGCTTTGCTGTGAAGATGAACTTTTGCCCCCACAAAATGACTGAAAAAAAAAATTCTAAGAAAAGAAAACTTATTTCTAGGTAATTGTTCACGTTTATATTTTGCCATTCTGTTCTTATAGAATGTATACATAATTTTGGAAAGTTTTAGAAGAGTCGGACAAAAGACTTCATAGTTATGAGCATTCAAAATTTGGGGCATTTTATCATTTCACCGCTTTCACGACCCGTTAAAATGAGATAAAGTGAAGCAAACATCGCCAGTTTGAATGGATGTTTCAATGTTTAGGAACGTTATATCGTTTGTAAATACTGAATTTAAAGTAACATTCACAGTTTGTTATCCCATTTTTGTCTACAGAAGGTCATAAGTTTCATCAACCAATTTCATGAAAATGCAAAAAACTATAATATATCGTTTTATGTGCTTCAAAACTTTACAATAGTTTTGTGAAATAATCAATCGAAAAAGTCAACAGGTACTTCATGTTCCCATATTTCATAATTTAAAAAAAATGACCTGTTGACCTTTTGTCTTCTATCAAAGATTCGTACTTTATCAAAGCTACATTTTCTCAGTATTGAATAGAATTACATATATGAACACGGTTTTCTAATGTCATTATGCAATAGTTTAAGATATCCTAAACCTAGTGGGGGCCGAACATTTGACAATAAAATCGAGCCATCTTGGCGACAAGCAGTCTACAGTGAAGTCGTACCCATAACTATTTATATTCTTATTTATTCATAGTGAGACTTATTTTAAAGGTGTCCAATTTGATCGCTTTCATAATTTATTGCTTTTCATATTATACAGGTAACCGGAGCTTGTTATTGTTGCTATGTGGTTTGCTGAAATGTAAAGGTTGTTTATGGAAATGTTTCTGGCACACACACTATTATTTTGCAATCAGAAAAGCCACCTCGTGTGATTTCGTCAAAATTTTGCCAAGCAATGTTTATTATATTGTGTTGTTTTATACAGCAAAGCGTCGTAGTTAGTACTTGTATACAAAATCTAAAGCATTCTTGATATTGAGTAGTCAAGATACACTCAAGGTCGATTACACTCTGTGAATTTTGTTTAAGTGGAAAAATACCCGCTTCAAACTTTTAGGCAGTGTAGACCAAAGCAGAGTTCGTCTTGCCAAACGAGAAAAAATAACCCTTTATACAAACTTACACTTATTATGCTGCTTAAAACTACTTGAAAAAAGTAATAATGTAAAATACCCGGTATAAACTTATAGTACAGAAAATGAGATAACTAAATACGGTGTTGTAATCTTGAAATTAGGCTGAAGCATGCAAAAACATTTAAATTAAACCTTTGATTATTTAACTAAACTGCGGTGCGCCGGTGGTTCTACCTTAGCCCCGAAATCGCAGTCCATATATAAAACGTAACGCCATTAGGTTCTGTAGGTTTTTATTTGTAGTATTATAAGCAGTCATAACATGTTCTTGAGAATAAAATATATTCAAGGACACAAATCACAATTGCCGTAACTAAGAACATATAAATCATTTATTTAATATTGACATAAGAAAATATTTCCATCAGAGTTAAAATGTATATATATATATATATATATATATATATATATATATATATATATATATATATATATATATATATATATATATATATATATATATATATATATATATATATATATATATATATATATATATATTAAATAGTCCATTTGTTATGCCATTAACGATGATTGTTTTACTAGCAGACGTATTTTGATGAGTTTATTAGAAATGTTTGGCTAGGTAGTTGTATTTTGCCCTTAGTAAAATGTGTCGAGGCAAGTAAATGAGATTTTCCATTGTTGGGCAGAGTAAAGAATATGGATGTTTTTTATGAAGCCAAAATTCCAAGCTTTATTTGAAGCATGTCTGTTTATTATTGGATGTTTTAATTGAAGCTGCCAAGAACATCAATAATAAATTAAGAAAAACTTAATATTCTGACATCAGTAGTGTTAGAAGTCGTTTCTGGGTAAGTAAGTGATTGTTACGCTGTTTGTTATAAATTGGGCAAAATATTTGCAAAACAGAAGAGAGACTTTTTTAAATGAATGAAAATGGTATTGACAACAAGGTAGATCCATTTGTCACTTATTAAGTATGCTGACTCCTTTGTCCCACTTTGCAAGTATAAATGAAACACCGCTAATGCAAACACACCTGCTTACTTATCATATTACAAGGAAGGCAAACGGTTGTATTTTATATGCCAGTATTAACATAACAAAGGTGTTTTGATCCAGCCGAGCAGTGAATACTTGTCAACGTGATACAGCATAATATGATACTATATGCAGATATAAAGATGTGGGTTATTATTTGCGCAAGAATACATAATGACTAAAAAAGCTGTTAATATTTTAAAATAATTTATACCAGCTTGAAAATTTGCACGGGTTGTCTGAATATAAAATTAGTTGAAAATACTACACTTTTGGCTAGGCGTTTTACCAACACTTTCAGCATAGCGCTAATTATGAGCCAGAAGTAAATCGTTATCATATATTTCGATGGAACAATGTAAAAGACGCTGGCCCTTAAAGCCACCTCACTTCTGTGAAACAAAATATTCGATAGAAAATAATTCAGTTCAAGAAGTATTATGCGCAAATTCTGACCAAAAGAAAAAGTGCCGTCTAATCTTTTGTCCCGACTATAACACAAAAAAGTGAAAAGCGAATACCAACAAAAAAACAAAAGTATGAAACCGATCAAAATCATAGATTAGGTTGTTTGTAAACAATGTGACGCACTGTATAATACAACTGCAGAAAGCACACACTATCAAGAACAAGCGTTGCAGAGCATTGGACAAGAGGTTAAGTGTTTCAATCATACCCCATTTTTTACTTTTTCATATATACAACTACTAAATTTATCGACAAGTATATTTTTTTGTTTAAATTTTAAATTTGGGCTGTGACCAAATACCAGCTTAAGACTAATCTCCATAAATCTCCATATTTGGAATAATGCCCAATAACAGCTATAAAACTGCTCCTCAATAGCTTTCATATTCGGATTATGACCCAGTAATGACTATTAAAGTGACCTCCAAAAGTTACCATATTAGGACTAAGATCTAATTACACTTATGAAACCGACCTCCAACATCTCAAGTATTAAGGCAATGGACCAATAAGGCTATAAAACAGACCTAATTTACTTCCGTATTTTGACTCTGACCTTGTGACTTGTCTGGTTTTGTCGATAGATCCATCGTCAGCAACCACAGTACTTTCTTCCGTTACACTCCATACATACCGTGGGAAATTTGACTAGCAAAATCTCGTTTTCATGAATATGCATGAGGCAGGGGAGACCAATCTTCTTCCAATGAAATCGCATGTTACAATAAAATACTCTTTACTCTCAATGACGTCATACTAGGATTTTCTTACTAATAATAGAAACCAACGCACACGTTTACTCATGGAGGTCGCCATTTTGAATGGTAAAGCGAACCTTAGATGTAAAACGTAATTTCATTGGCTAGTTATCCGTGGTGGTTTCCTTATGGCACCAATGAAACTGCCTCATTAATTATGAATACGAGATTTTCCTAGCCAATTGTCCCACGGGTACATAACGCAGCATAGCGGAGTAATGTAACGTGGGATAACCGACGATGCGATAGATCCTGTTTTATCAAAGAAAAGGAGTAATAGATAATCCTTAACAAAACATTTCTTTAAATTGCTGTTGCGGATGATAATAACAAAATGATGTTGTGATGATGATGATAATTATTAGGATGAGAATGAAGTTTACAATGATGATGATAATGATGATGATGATGCTGCTGATTATGACTCTCCAAAACTGGCTATTGTAAGTTGAATGTGATTAGTTTTTGGGCATTGTATAACCATCATTTAAACACTGAACTTGGTCAACATTTGTGTCTGCATGAAATCTTGAATGATGATTTATTAACTTAGTTTTGTCTTCATGCAGTTTTGGAATAGTTTGTTACTGGGTCACATGTGGTAAAAAATATGTTATTAGTTTGAATTTAAGAACAGCAACTTTGGAACACATTCAGTGCTACATTTATGCCCCAGTCTTGACCAGTTTTTGTCAGAATGTTTGCATCTAATCTGGGATGATTTCATAACTGGGTCACCTAGGCGTAAAATCTATGTCATAATTGTTTATTGTTTATTGGGTTTATCGTCCCACCAACAGTATTTCAGTTATCTGGAGACGGTGTCCACTTGAAGCAGATATAGTGCTGCCTTCACTGTGTATAGCATGCCGTAAACACCTGGCATGATACCACACCCAGTCACATTATCCTGACACCGGGCCAACCATTCGTGGAACTACCCTTATATTTGCTTGAGCGTAAGCAAGGGAGCTATACCACTACCATTTTTAACGACTTTGGTATGTCGCGGCCCGGGATCGAACCCGGGGCCTCCCGCTATGGCATAAGATCAAATCACAGAAATACCCCGTGAACCACTAGATGCCTCATTTGTGCCCCAATCTCCATTGGTCAGAATTCTTGTCTGCATGAAATATTGGATGAGTTCTCAGAAGGTCCAGTACTGCAACAATCTTTGTCAGGTAACAAATAAATGATTGTTACCTGAAAAGTTCCAACAGATTGCTGTTTATTGGTAAAGCAAAACATTTCACTTGTCATTACAAAAATGCATTTCATATCTAAGCCATGCTGCATAGTTAGCTATTTTTAAACTAAAAAACACAACATGTTAACATATACTTTTGAGATCACGTCATATGATCCGGGTTGTCAGCTCTGACGTCGATATCTTGTTTAAGATGAAATCCATACCATGGTGTTTTACAGATTTAAAAAAGTGTTTATGTTTAAGATATTTGTTTATGTGACAAATATGTACAAATTGCCGAGAACATACGTAAAATGTTACATGTATAAGATATAGGCAAACGGTCAGATACCACCTTAATTGCTACTAGTGGTAGTTAAGTAAAGCATAGTCCACATGCAAACCTTGTAGTGTGGGTAATTTTTAATGCTCCTAAAATTAATTCTAATGATTTCAAAGTTAATAGGATCAAATTTTAGAAGAGAGGTGTGCTTTTTTTGTTTAGATCTGAGTCAAACCCCCTTATAAAAGTGTTTGTTTAAGTTTTTACAATACGTTATCTGTCTTATGTATAAAACACATATTACGTATACATAAGTGTACATGTCTGTCTTTGTTAAGATCTCAGTCAAACCCTCTAATGCAAGTGTTGTTGAAGTTTCTAAAAATATCATTTACGTAATTGTATCAGTCTTATATATGTGTACATGTCTTCCTTTGTTTTATATTAACTGCAAATGTAATGTCAGTTTGTACATTATTGATAATTTTGTGGCAAAACTTGATGTACATTTTAAATGGTTGTAGTGGTTTATGAATATAGTTCCGGATTGTTGTAAATTGATCTCGGCGAAGAAATGCAAAATAGCTGAAATATGTATCTCCCTCTTTGAATGTTTTTCCCTCTGACCCACTTTCTGTGTCTATCTGTCTGTCTCTGTATCTTCGTCTCCATCGCTCACACTATCTCTGCCATTTCCTGTCTTTTATGGATTTCTTTTAATGGATATTTTGCTATAGGACATCATGTTGTGTCAACAGACTGTATATCATCGTCTTAAGGTTTGGCTGCCATTTTACCGGGGCTACTTTTACCCCCATATCATTCTGAGGTCAATTCCTGAAAGTAAAATAGTTCCGATCTTCAAATGCATATACTTAGTTTTCTAGTAAATTATTTATGGCAATGGCGATGCTCTCCATCATTTTGTTTTGATAAATTATTTGTATATAATATTTTATTGTTTCTCTCCAGATAATCGCTCAGATTGAGAATGCGCTGAATAACAGACCAGTTTCCACAATAACAGATTCAGAGGCACTAGGTTGTGTTATACTATAGCTCTCAGGGGGGACAACTGATATAGCCAGGAAGAATAAGAAATAGAAAGTTGTCTTGTGAATGTATAAAGTATTTTTGTTCTAAGTTCACAATCATGGTTCAATGAATGATTCCTTATGTAAAATGGTTGCGTCAAAATTATTTTTCACAAAGAAGTTTTATTATTTTTAGTCAACCATTTGATTATATTCAGTATAAGTTTTAAAATGCTTAGCTAAGTGATAATAAATCAGCGGTAATGAGGACAATAGAACATTTTAAAAAAACACTTTACCTAATTTTCTTACTGATGGATATAGCCGTTATTAAGAAGGCATGTTATCTTAGTAAATAATGCAGTCTGAACTGACAGCTACACTTCTTGGATCAGTGAGTTCATGAAAACAAGTCAAGAAACATTAAAAAATGTTTGACTCTGTTGGATCCAATATTCACTCAAATCCTAGACGTGCAGCAGACATGTTTAGATTTGCCTCAAACACAATGTACGTATTATTCAACTCTTTGTCAAAGCATTGCCATGTATTAAATACATTTCACACACATACCTGCCCTTAGATGCAGTTTCATTCACCTGCGGTGACGTCACATGCTAAATCTAGTATGCCGCATGTTCGCCTTTTATTACATGCAAAGTAAGAAAGTTCAACACTGCATTTGTGTTTCTACAAAGTTACATTGATATCAAAGTTTTGTAAACTGAAATGTGGTCGGTATATATACAAAACCAATGCATAGCTGTCTCCATCTACTTTCTTTAACAAGTTTTACGAATGTAGTTATTAGTACAAATTACTATGTTGCTGTCAATTGTCGAAAGCATGATGAGTTTATATAGTGAACATGAATACCATTACACAAGTCAAAGCTTGTTATGTGTAATCCACTACATATGTTTATGTGCCAAAACTCTATCGATGTATACATAATTTGATCGAAAAATAGTTTTGGTAAATACAAAACAATATTATATAAATTATGAAAAGTTACAATCGCTATTATTGGTTAAAGAATAGTACAACTCACATAGGCAACAAATTTTAAGTTTGCGTGAACTAACGCCCAAAATATGTCAAGCATGTAACTTTTTGCATAGTTCATTTGTTTTCACTGCTTGTAAACATACTAGAGACCTGACTGAGACGCCATGTAGACTGTATTGTAAAGATGACATAAATACAGATAGTTTATATTTAATACATAGAAGGATATTATTCTGGTAACATTTAATTTTAACAATTTGCGAAGTATAATTTACTTACATAGTAACCAAGCAAAAACTGAACATTATACATTTTAAACACATATATCTATATAAAACTCATGTCTTTGGTACAATGATGGTCTACAACAATGCGTACTAGTTTCAACAATGTTCAGTCCATGACCATAATTTTAATATTAATTGTCAATACAATTATTTAAATGCTTAGATTGTTTCGTTCTATGATCAAACATTTACAAACATTCGGGAAAGTAATCAAAGATTTTTGTATATGTTTCTACAAAGTTACATTGATAACAATGTTTTGTAAACTGAAATGTTGTCAGTACACATGCAAAAACTGTGCATAGTTCTTTGCATCTATTTTCTGTAACAAGTTATTACAGATGCAGTTGTCAGTACAAATCACTGTGTTGCTCTAAGTTGTCGAAAGCATGATGAGTTTATATACTCAACATCAATAACATAACACCAGTCAAAGCTGGTTGTGTGAAATCTAAACATGTATATGTGACATATCTCTATCCATGTTTACATTATTTGATTGATTGTTATATTTGGTAAATACAAAATAATATACAAATTATATGACATAACAATCTCTACAGAATAATGTTACTGATTATGGATATTTGATAACTTTTAGTTTCTACACGCTATTTAATTATGAGATACCAAAGCTACATATATAAATGTTCCTCATCAATTACAAATGGTCATCTCATAGCTACATCATTGTTCATACTAACGTTCTTATTGCAATAACATAACAGCGCTATATCCGTGGATACGTTTATAAACAACATCATTCACGATAATGTACCAAAGCTAAAGATCGATATACAAACCATTTGATTATGGAATTGTTAATACTGTCAACCTGATTTAAACGTCACCAATCATAATCCAAAAACACTTTAGAAAGAATTGTAAACACATATTTTAAACAACAGACTTGTTTTAAATACAACAGTTTAATAAAAGGAAAGTATTAGCCGTAACCATACTGTTTAGTCGCACTTTGTTACGATTCCTTTGTAAGAAGCGTAATTAATTATGACTTTTTTATTTCTTCAAGAAAATCGATGTACATGTACTATGTCGTTCTCTCGTGTTGGTCGATATTGCCTTATACTTTCTTTTAGATACATTTTTATTTGCGTCGGCTTGCGGATCGGGAGGTCGTGGTGGCTTCCCTCCTAACGCTCCTGGCTACGGGGACAGCAATACGTCTGACTCGTCGGTGTCAATATAATGGACCTGCCGGGTTCAGTCCCTGGGCACCTCATAAGTACCCCTGTGCTATAATGACAGAAATGTCGCTGCACAGTATCGGCAAAAATGCAAGCAAAGCCCATCCCATCACATTCTTTTTTCTCTCAATAGAAAATGTGAAACATAGAAAAAAAGGTTACAGTGATCTTTTGTGATATGCCTACCCAATATGGAGAAAATGTAATGAGAGTAATGTTCTCTATACAAACTGTTTATGAGGTTTACAAGATGCGCTCAATCTCTCCTTGAGTCAGATGGTCGGACAAACATTATAACACCCAAAGGTTGAGAGTAAACTCCCTATTGCTATATAGTTCTTATTGCAACAAGCTCGTCATAGCAAAACTGCATCAGTTAACAGTTCACTGTCATAAACTGTGACAGCCATACTCAATAAGCAAAAAGAAACAAATTTAACTTTGAACTATTTACAGTCTTTACCTTTATTTGTTACATGCACAATTTACCGCGTGTTGTTTGAAAGATTGATGCTATGAGTAGTTCTTATATTTACAGTCAGTTAATCAAAACAAAGTAAACATTATCAGAACAGAACAGAGTTTATTCATTGGACTTGTACATACATTCATTGTCTTTGATACAAAAAACAAACAACCCTGACATACTGTCACCGTGATGTAGGCAAAAAATCAATATGAATAATAACTTATATATTAATGTTTTCTTATAAGAGGAGAGCAATGTTTCTTTAGCGAAGAAATTACTAAAATGTAATATCAATCTACAGATCCATTAAATTACTACAATGACTTCTTACTTTAAATGCATGCTTAACAAACTGAGCAATATTAATAAGAACTTTTCTATTCCCTGAACTCATCATGCAACAAAATTTATGAACTGACGGTCTACAGTAAATGCTAGATTCTAGGTACTTTTACGTAGGTCATTATACAATGGACAAATAACTACAAAATGATATATATCTTCAACATCTCCTGTATTACAAAATGAAATGAGCATACCCACTTATTTCTCGGTAAATAACTGTTTGAATATCGACCTGTTTGCACTCTTAACGAATGTGCAGATATAGGTATACGAGTAATGTAAAAACGTAGATCTTATGGTACTAAATCCAAATAAGGTTCGTATTTAAAGCCTGATTTAAAAAAATTATATTCAACTAGCACTTGGCTGCTTTCGACAGATGCTATCCAGCCTTGTATAAAACAATCGACAACAACACTTTTAAACAGTTTCACAAATATCTTAGAGTTAAAATCATAATTGATATCAAAAACATACGAAAAACCAACATCTAGTATCTTCTTGCCTGCTTCAACCCAATGTCTTTTCCACCATAACAATAAATAAATAAGAGATTATAACACTTCTTTAAAATGACATTTTGACTACTTCTAACTTTACACAAATATTTTATTATTTTCACATATCTAACAATGTACAGTTGATATCGTTCTAACTCCTCATACACCCCTGTAGAGCCCTAACATACCCTAACATTTAATATTTGTTTACAGAACTTTAAGTGAATTCTCTCAACAGATTTAGTCTTAGAAAACCCCCATATGTCAGATGCATAATTTAACGTAGATCCCACAAACGCATCAAACAGCTGACACATTATTTTAGGGCTGACTGGGACCTGTTTACAATTACACACTAAAGTATTCATCACCTTAAGTCCTTTAGCTGTTATATACTCATTAAGCCCATCGAAGGACCCCGTATACTTAAAAACTGTCCCTATGTAATTAAACTTATTCACAACTTCGACACTTAAACCATTATTAGTCCACTTTTCGTTTGCTGATACACTATCTCTTTTCCTAAATACCATTATCTTGATTTTTATCACAATTTAACTCTAAACCCCATTTGCAAAAATAACTATGAAACACCTCTAATATTTTTTTGGTAACATTTCGGGCGAATCCCCCAAAAACAACCATATCATCTGCAAATAAAATCATACTTAAAGAGAAATTATCAATATGAACAACAGATCCACCATTTGATTGAAAAAATAATTCTAATTCCTCTGAGTATAGAGAAAGTAACAGCAGTGATATTGCCTCCCTTTGTTTCAAGCACATGATTTCACACACGATTGCACTGATGCATACATACATTTTAATATTCTTAAAATTCTACCGTCTACACCTAAGCCGCAAATTTCAATCAACAACCCATTTCTATAAATACCATCATACAATTTTCTCAGGTCCATGAATGCAACATAGAACCTTCTGTTTCTACTTAGAAAAATATTAACCAACGAATTCAAGCCAAAAAAAAGCATCAACTGTTGAATAACCTTTCCTAAATCTAAACTGATTATCGGGAAACTTATTATTATTAATGCAAAAATCTACAATTCTATCAATATTGACACAGCTTGCATGGCTTAATACTAATACATATGTCCTTAATTATCAATATCTGGATACCAAGCTAAGGCAAATTAAGTTATTATAGATTGATATCGTTGTCACAATATATTGACAAACAATATGATAAAGGATAAACATGTGTTCATAACCTTATTGATACAAAATATACCATATATAGCCCGCATTGCAAGATTACTATTGCCACTATTCGTTGTAACTATATTTGCTAATAAAGTTGAGTTATATGCATTTTTCCTTTCGTACGACCTTATTTTATTCGACTGTACACAGTAATAGTCATAACACATACATATTATACCTTATACAACATGGAAACAGAGACGGTACAGTGGCGTAGTTCCTCTTAGGTACTGAAGGCCCCGGGTTAGCAAATTGTGAAATATGCAAAATCCATTCAATTGCGTATCATTTAAAGCATGACAAAGATGTCAACGTTATAAGGAACGTTTCTCACCTGTGAAACGCTGTTATGGCAGTGTTATATATTCCTTTCCATATGCTACCTTTAAGTTTATTTTTAAGATGACACTGTTTCGATTTTATTTCGGTTTCAATATAGTGTATTTGCTATATTCGGTCAATCATAGTTAGTTTAGTTGAAGAAGGTACCTTTAGTCTACCGTACAAATTGTGTCTTCAAACACACACGATGACATAGTAAGTATGCCGAGGAGTTAGATTAACTTAAATTTTAGAAGGAAAAAAGTATGCTGAAATTCAAAAGCTCTATCAATGATGTAATTTAAAAAATAGGATTCAAATGCTAATTGTGTTCTTGCTAAATTCTAGCATTACATATAGCGATTATTCAATCTAGTAGCAGAGGGGCAGGGGACACATTGTTATGCTGCCACTTCACTAGCAAAAATAAACTTTTAATAAAATACATAACATAATTTTGATTTTAACCCACCTGAGGAAATGTCTTGGGCTTGGTCCAAATTTATATCAGAACATCTCCGTCGTTTAAGAAATGGATATTTCATGTAGAGCATGAACCAAGACTCTTTATTAGCAAATGTGTACAATTGTACACAAAATTAATACCTAACATTTAAGGAAAATCCACTCGTACAGTTTGGGATATAGTATGACAGGTAAAATGGCAAAAAGTGCCAAAAACAATAATAGGAACATGTCTTTCATGTAAAGCATGAACATGGAAACTATAATTTGCTAACATTTTTGAACATTATTTTTCGGAATGTTTGGCCCGAGATATGTGGGAAAACGCTCACGTGTAAGAACACCCTAAAATTCCTCAAGGGTGCATTCCCCGGATCCCACCAGTCTCAGTCCTACCAGTCGCAGACAGTACACCAGTTTAGGTCCAGCTGCGCCCCTGACAAACAACATGTCATTGATAAGTGTTAATACACTCTTTCACAAACAAACAATATTGTAATGGTAAGCAACTAGATAAAATCTAGGTTATATACGATTCCTCTTACAAAGTTTACGTAACCGTAATTGTTAATGTAAGATAAAACCGTCACTTTACTATTTACACACCTGCATTTTTATGATCAAAGTCTAATTGAATATGAAGTTGTCATATCTCGATAGGGGATTGACAATATCTTTTCTCAGTCAGGTTTTCATAGATCTAGCTATAACACGTTTCATTTTACAACATCATCACTGATATTTCACTGCTGATGGAACTGTAATGAATAATTTCAAATTATTTATATTTATATCTATTCTTTGTTTGTATTCGGCATTGAACATTCTCATTTTATTTTTGCCACAAAATTGAAGGCTTGCTTGTCGCAGTCACAATTGACAAAACAAAATAATAGTTAAGTGGACTGATGATTTACCACCATTTAATTGTCAGACATTATTGCATTTATGCACATACCTTCAGATACACCACGATTGTTAACAGATGTATCCAAGAGAACATTGCATTACATTAAGTATACTATATTATATTTCATATCATATAAAATGATGTTACAATCTGGAGAGAATAAATATCAGCTGCCCGTCCGTGTTGACACATACAAGACTTCTCTTGTACTCTGTTACATACAGTCGGTCACCGGGACTGTTCTGGGCGACTGCTGAGATGTCAGAGGTTGTCTGGCCGTAAGTGTTCTTGAGGCAGATCTCCCGCAGCTTCCGGCCGTCCATCAAGCCGTGTTCGTACAAGGTGATACCATCCCACCCAGCTGCACAGTTCAGTATATCGCCGTGACCTTGGATACTGTTGGTCTTATGTCCCAGCACGACAGTCCGTGTCCGGGTCAGACTAACTACGTACAATTGCACTTGGGTATAACCACAGGCAAACTGTAAATACAGAAATGTAGACCAGAGTTAAACATTAATAATGTACTGATTGTGATGGTGACCAAATACACGTATGCCTTGTTAAATATAGTTGATAATGTAACCTGAAATAGGGGTAGAGGAAACAGTGCACTAATAAACGCTTTGGTGTCGTGGTGCAGTCAGTTTGCGGTGGTGTAAACATTGCCAGCGAAATAATCGTACACACAACACTCTGAAATATATAAATATGAATATCAAGGCACAAGTTCCTTTAACAAAGTAAACATGGCCGGCAACCAGGAAATTCAGAAATGTAAATCAGGTAAAAAGATAAAACAAACAAAAGTGTAAACAGTTACTAATTTAATGACAAACGTCGGTCAGGGTTGGTAAGCATGTTAGTGGTGACTGATTCAGTGAGTTGGAACAATACGACTCATTTACCACCGGGATATAGAGATTTTGACACTAGACACGCCCGCTGTCATTCTTGCTCGTTTGAACCTTTTTTTAAATACATTGTGATCATTATAGCTACCTCCAGCTATGTGGTGGAGGAAGACCCCAGACACATGTCTGGGTAGCACCACCGGCGCACCGCTAATCAGAATCGCATCGACCGGGACTCGAGCCCACGCCGTGTAAGGCTAAGCAGTCAGATAAGTTACAAATGGGCGGTTCAGCTATTGAGTTTCCATTTGTGCCTGAAAGTGTGAAAATGTAAATACATGGACATTTAGCTTTTACATGGGAAACATACATGAAAGACAATTTTGAAGAGATTTCATCCATGTCTTGTTATCTAATTGCAGTTTACAGTAGACTTAATGAAACGTGCAACATGCAATTAATCTAACTAACGAACTTATATTAGGATCATGTTTAGCAGTTTGTAAACAGTATGTAAATTGTAAATTAAGATAAGGCAATATGAAATTGCACATTTGTAATAAGTATTGTAATATTAATAAGAATATATAGGACAAAGTCCTAAGAGCATTGCAACGTATACGAAAATTGAAAAGACACAGGACAAAGGTATTCAAATGCACGCCAAATGTAAAAGTGAGAACAAATCTGTGATAAGTCATTAAACAATAAGCGCAAAACCGACAGTTACCGCCTTTGAACGGTCAGTTGGCAATATGGACTTATACTTAACAAGACTTGTTTTGACATATTCCCACTAGACTCCTCGCCAAACCCATTTCACACTGGCTAGCTTCGTGAACGCTCAACATGTTGTTTTTGTTTTTGATAATTTAAGACGTCATATTTTGTCGCGAGATGAATGGAATGCTTACATCAGTTCGAATACATGTACGTGATTACATGTGTTCGACAGTAATTCCTATAAGATCATTGAGTGCACGTTCTGAGTAATATATCCTGCTTATTTTTAATTGTGTCAATTTTATTTTTAGGCCACGTGAGAAAAGTATTTTGTTTACCGTTTATCACAATAAGATATATAAAAAATATCTGCACACGGACTGTCACATTGGAAATAGGTTGTATATCCCTCTATACGTTTTTAGAATCCTCTCACAGACGGTGCGTTTGTGAGGTAATTTCTTAAGTTTGGATTCTTCCTAAAGATTAAAAACAAATTTGTTGAGTGTAGCGTAAGCTCAAGAACGGAGGCAACTGATGGTAACTGTATAGATCTAGATTAGAGTAATGACCACGTATTAACGAAATGAGGCAGTCGATACCATCAGTAGAAAATACTACGATAAAAACAGCTCCTTGTTTTCCAACAAAATCTCTAACCAGGGCCATGTTTGCTTAAAGATGGTATATATACTTTAACATTCTAACCCTGTTCTTTAGAATTTCTTGATTATTTCTATATAGACTTAAGTAATTAATATCGCTAGAAATGTCCACTTTTTCAACTATTTAAATAAGCAGGATATGAATTTCAGCATGGGGTCACGTGGTTTCTTTTTTTTAGATTAGGTTGCATGAGATATTGCTATTACCAAACTGTCGGATACCACCTTATTTAAGCAAACAATAACAAATATTATTGTTTTAGCGTGTCGTGAAATCAACAGTGACCTTGACCAGACTTTACCCTCAAACCGACCACAAACGTCCACTTTCCACTCTTCTAACTCCCGAATTCCTGGCAAATGACGGCCGCAGCCAAGTAATGGTCAACTCAGATTTAAAATACAAATGAAGGGTATAAAATATGTTGAATATTTTGACAGAAATGTAAATTTACATGCTCTAGTCATTTGCGCATTTTCCTTTTATCCGGTCGGTCGGCAGCCCCACCCTCTCTTTCTCTCTCTCTCTCTCTCTCTCTCTCTCTGTCTGCCTGTCTGCCAGTTTGCCTCTCACTCTCAGGTTATTAATACTGTATCCATCTTCCTTATGACCTGCTCATTGAGTCGACTTCACTATACTGTTTCTGGGATGTTTTTATTATACAATTTAATCTTTTTCGAAGGTGTTTCGTCTTTTGTAAAATATTTCTTTGTCTCTCTACTGCTTTCCTTCATCAAATAATTCATTTAATGTGTCATTTCGTTACAGATTAGTGTCGACAAGAAAATCTTTGTCGATATGAAGGTTATACAAACATTTAGAAAGAACATAAATTGGTTTAGGTATTGAAATATAGCGCGCCTTCAATGAAACTATTATTAAAGCGCCTAGGACACAGTTGGGCTAAGTTACTTTTCTATTCGTTTTGCATAAATCCGAAATATTGTTAAGTCATAAATCATTATGAAATAAAAATTAAATTTGATTTACGTATGTTTACTGGCCTTGAAATCTCATGTCTTCGAAAAGTTAGGAACAACAACCCCAGCCATCTAATGCATAACTAAACAGCGCTTACACGAAAACACATCATGTGCATACATCATGTATAAACAACTCAATGATTTGAGCAAGTACATCACAATCACGAAGCGTAGAAGGAGCGAACTAAGCGATAAAATGATTCTCATATTTTTCTCTTCTTCCCACAAGTCTTTCTTATATTTTCACTCTTCTCAATTCGTTATTTTCCTTTCATCACCTTTATATTTCATTGATGCCTTATTTTTTTCAATTTGCAATGTTGAGTGTACGTTTGGTAAATATTAATGGTAGCTGGCTTTTACGATAAGGGGAATTCGGATTTCTGTCATTTTATTTTATTAATCTTTTTGTAAAGCAAATAACTATTCAAATAAATGATACTTAGCAGTGGAGAGAGCTACAAAGTTGAAGGTCGGTGGACACTGACAGAAAAAGTGTACTATAAAAGTCCATTGACATATTAAAAATCAGACACAGTCAAGGCCGCTTTACACTTTAACTGATTGCCAAATATAGTAAATACTGTAAACGCTGGCGTATTGGTTTTCAAATATACAAATATACTACGAAACAGATGACATAGATTGCTTTCATTTATTTGAAATAAAACGCAATATTTTAAAAGTCCCAACTAATTATTTGAACGGAAGTTAAAAATCATAAACCCTACATGTGCAATTAAATACAGACAACTCATTTTAGTGCTAAAATAAAATTGATGCATAATTATCTCCCATGTGTTGTACAAATATTGTGTTTCTTCACGAAAACCTGCAAAATAATACTATGTACGTAGATTTAAGGGACAGTAATCGGGAAAAATTATTTCTGGCAGGTAACAACTATGACCCAAGTTTCTTTCTACGGTTGGGGCAGAAATCTTAAACACGAGCACTACTGCACACATGCATCCCTTGCTTAGGTACAAAAGACTTATCAACACATAAAAAGACATTCCATAATGAAACTTGGTAAGATGTGAATAAATAAAATATGATTACACTATTCTAGATCCCTATTTCATGACTCCCGAGATTTATGTCCGTATCAGAGTCCGTATACGTGTGTTGGGGAGGAGCTAGTTCCCATAAGCAGACTGAATATGTCTTGTAATATAGGAATCAGAGGAAGACAATTTTAGCTGTCTCAGAAAAGTTTAATCAAATTCATGTTTAATGTGGATACGTTTTTAAATATATAGATTGCACTTGTATTAAAATTTTCCAAATAAAGAAATATTGTTCAGCACATCCCCTTGTTGAGATCGACGGTCGATGTAGTTCGCCAATCTATCAATGAGGTTTCTTCCGATGAATAATTTCTGCCCAAAACTAAATCCGAATGGGAAGGTTTTTTTCCTCAAATAAAGCATTTGCATACAAATAAAATGTTTGGTAATTGCCTGACAACAATTTATATAAAATATATGATTGTTTTTTTTTTTTTTTTTTTTTTTTTTTTTTTTTTTTTTTTTTTTGTTCCTTTAAAGACGCTAGAAACATAATGTTTTCGACCCGGTTTTGCATGTACCTTAGTGAAGCTTTCCAACAATTTGCCAACCATAAATAATTGTAACATTATCTTATCCCTGTTTTATGGAATCGGGACATATATTATGCATTATTATTAGATAATTGCTTCTGTAATGTCAGACAACTGTGTTCAGTTTCAAAGCTCTACCTTGAACTAGGTAAGAGAGAAAAATACTGTGATGATGTTTCATCTGGTCTTTCTTTTGGCCTATCAACTCGTTTCTCTTCGGGTTTTTTCTACTCGAGGTGTTTCGTCTTTTGTAAAATATTTCTTTGTCTCTCTACTGCTTTCCTTCATCAAATAATTCATTTAATGTGTCATTTCGTTACAGATTAGTGTCGACAAGAAAATCTTTGTCGATATGAAGGTTATACAAACATTTAGAAAGAACATAAATTGGTTTAGGTATTGAAATATAGCGCGCCTTCAATGAAACTATTATTAAAGCGCCTAGGACACAGTTGGGCTAAGTTACTTTTCTATTCGTTTTGCATACATCCGAAATATTGTTAAGTCATAAATCATTATGAAATAAAAATTAAATTTGATTTACGTATGTTTACTGGCCTTGAAATCTCATGTCTTCGAAAAGTTAGGAACAACAACCCCAGCCATCTAATGCATAACTAAACAGCGCTTACACGAAAACACATCATGTGCATACATCATGTATAAACAACTCAATGATTTGAGCAAATACATCACAATCACGAAGCGTAGAAGGAGCGAACTAAGCGATAAAATGATTCTCATATTTTTCTCTTCTTCCAACAAGTCTTTCTTATATTTTCACTCTTCTCAATTCGTTATTTTCTTTTCATCACCTTTATATTTCATTGATGCCTTATTTTTTCAATTTGCAATCTTGAGTGTACGTTTGGTAAATATTAATGGTAGCTGGCTTTTACGATAAGGGGAATTCGGATTTCTGTCATTTTATTTTATTAATATTTTTGTAAAGCAAATAACTATTCAAATAAATGATACTTAGCAGTGGAGAGAGCTACAAAGTTGAAGGTCGGTGGACACTGACAGAAAAAGTGTACTATAAAAGTCCATTGACATATTAAAAATCAGACACAGTCAAGGCCGCTTTACACTTTAACTGATTGCCAAATATAGTAAATACTGTAAACGCTGGCGTATTGGTTTTCAAATATACAAATATACTACGAAACAGATGACATAGATTGCTTTCATTTATTTGAAATAAAACGCAATATTTTAAAAGTCCCAACTAATTATTTGAACGGAAGTTAAAAATCATAAACCCTACATGTGCAATTAAATACAGACAACTCATTTTAGTGCTAAAATAAAATTGATGCATAATTATCTCCCATGTGTTGTACAAATATTGTGTTTCTTCACGAAAACCTGCAAAATAATACTATGTACGTAGATTTAAGGGACAGTAATCGGGAAAAATTATTTCTGGCAGGTAACAACTATGACCCAAGTTTCTTTCTACGGTTGGGGCAGAAATCTTAAACACGAGCACTACTGCACACATGCATCCCTTGCTTAGGTACAAAAGACTTATCAACACATAAAAAGACATTCCATAATGAAACTTGGTAAGATGTGAATAAATAAAATATGATTACACTATTCTAGATCCCTATTTCATGACTCCCGAGATTTATGTCCGTATTAGAGTCCGTATACGTGTGTTGGGGAGGAGCTAGTTCCCATAAGCAGACTGAATATGTCTTGTAATATAGGAATCAGAGGAAGACAATTTTAGCTGTCTCAGAAAAGTTTAATCAAATTCATGTTTAATGTGGATACGTTTTTAAATATATAGATTGCACTTGTATTAAAATTTTCCAAATAAAGAAATATTGTTCAGCACATCCCCTTGTTGAGATCGACGGTCGATGTAGTTCGCCAATCTATCAATGAGGTTTCTTCCGATGAATAATTTCTGCCCAAAACTAAATCCGAATGGGAAGGTTTTTTTTCCTCAAATAAAGCATGTGCATACAAATAAAATGTTTGGTAATTGCCTGACAACAATTTATATAAAATATATGATTGTTTTTTTTTTGTTTTTTTTTTTTGTTGTTTTTTTTTTTTGTTCCTTTAAAGACGCTAGAAACATAATTTTTCGACCCGGTTTTGCATGTACCTTAGTGAAGCTTTCCAACAATTTGCCAACCATAAATAATTGTAACATTATCTTATCCCTGTTTTATGGAATCGGGACATATATTATGCATTATTATTAGATAATTGCTTCTGTAATGTCAGACAACTGTGTTAAGTTTCAAAGCTCTACCTTGAACTAGGTAAGAGAGAAAAATACAATTTTGACAAAACACTTAATGAAAGGTGGACGCCCGTACGCTAGAAACGACATAGTCGAATCTAAAAACCAGGATCTTACTAAAGAAAACCTGGTTACAAAGAGAAAAGCCAAAACGCTGTTCGCATCACCGTTGTTGTTCCGGTTGTTGTTCTGGTTGTTGACGGCATCAATGCAATCTTTGGTTCCTAAGCAGTTGTATAAATCACAGCCACACAATTCTAATTGTAAAAATGCAGAATAACGACACGGCTTTTCTTGTATGAAGAATTAAGGTATGCAACCCACGGTTATACATTTTCCATTAATCATAAGTTAAGACGCAGCCCAATATATCGTTAAGAAAACCCCATCCTACTTAGTTTATTTATAATAACATAAATGACTTGATCATATACACATTACCTTATTTAGTATAATGTGATTTTAATGTGATAATATATCAATGTGCGAATTGATATTATGCATACTATTATACATCACAATTTTAATGCCAATGACAGAAAATAGACTTACTCCTTTCTCCTGTGGACCAATACAGCATCCAGTACTTGTTTACTGTGCCGCTTGATGGGCCTACATGCTTTAGTCTGTTGTTGTATTTATCTGCAATCACCAGATAGCCGTCACTGGGGCGACAAATGTCAATTATACTACAATTCCTCTTATCCTTTAGTATAAGGGGGCGTTGATCCGTCTTAATTACTTAAAATTGTAAGGTGTTTTTTTCCTGTGATGATGTTTCATCTGGTCTTTCTTTTGGCCTATCAACTCGTTTCTCTTCGGGTTTTTTCTACTCGACTGGCTCCTGGTCTGTCTGCTGTAGCATGTACTGCCCTATCTATTGCTTCTCCCACAGCATCCAGTGAACTGATGTCTTGTGCTGACATCTTTGACGAGGTAATTAAAGCTGTGAAGAGAGTCATGAAGTTCCTGTATGAATCTGTCTGACTCGTAAAACAAGCATTAACTCTTTGTGTAATAATCTGACAATTTTTCCTCAGGATAAACATGTTTTCCCTTCCTTTCTCAGTTCCTCGATACTTAAAGGAGAAAAGCCAAACGGCTGGTCGTATCAGCGTTGGGGTTCCTCGTGTTGGCGGCATCAATACAATCTGTAGCTTCCTTAGCAATTGTATAAATTTTAGGGACATTTTCTGTGTCCTTGCAAATAATGTATCTACCATGTGTTACACAACCCAGCGTACAGAAGTCCGCCGTGACAAGCAAGCTATGTGGCATGGCCCAGCTCAATGGTTCGTGTCTTGGGCATCCTCACTGCGCTGATCACGTGGATTTGTGTAGAACTTAATGCTACCTAGAAATACGAAAATGTAGACCAAATATATGTTATAAATGTACATATTGGTTTGGTGGCAAATACACGTGTGTATTGATAATCGTCTATGGTGATCCTACTTAAAAGTAGATGGAAGAAAAAAGGCACAAATAAAGTGCTGATGTCGTGAACCAAGTTCTGTTTGTTTACTGTGAATAATTGTCTATGCAACAGCCTAGAAAAAAATATACGGTAAAGCAGCTTAACATGTAAAATATAATATGTAAACAAGTGCTTGTAATGTGGCAAAAGTCAGGCGTTCATAAAACAAAACCTTTTGATGGGTTGGAAAAAACATCCCACATGTTGTTGGCAGGATGGACAACACATTCCATGTCAATTTGAAAGGGTGGACAAAACATCCCACATGTTTTTGGCAGGGTGGACAACACATTCCATGTCAATTTGAAAGGGTGGACAAAACATCCCACATGTTTTTGGCAGGATGGACAACACATTCCATGTCAATTTGATGGGTTGGACAAAACATCCCACATGTTTTTGGCAGGGTGGACATCACATTCCATGTCAATTTAAGTCAAATATATGTTATAAATGTACATATTGGTTTGGTGGCAAATAAGCCACTATATATTCTATTATTTGACTAATTAAATGTTTCACAATCATTTTATTTAATTGAATTTAACTACAATTAATTATTGTAAAAGCGTTTGACCATAACTTGATTACAAAGTGCCGTTTTCAGTTTAAAAGTTGTATATGTAAAATATTTGTTTATAATATTTTTTCATGGATTTTTTTCTCTGTATGTATATGTATGTCGCATTATTAAAATTTGACTTAATACTTATTGCTTGTGTTTTGCTTCTGTGACAAACAATCTTATTTAATATTTAATCAAACCCAATTTGCACTCACAACACCCATTAACGGCACATTTACAGTGAGAAAGCATGCTATTGGCAATACAAAGTTATTTGGATTTTAACTGAAGAACAAAGTTTGCAGGATTCGAAACTTTCTGAGTGTCCATGTTGACCAAAAATATAAGATGTTTTGTTCACCCTGTCAAAAACATCTTGGATGTTTTGTCCATCCCCTCATAAATGGCATGGGATGTTTAGTCCTTAGACTGTTCTGTTCGGTTCCCGGTCCGTACTGTCCCGACAGGACACTGCATTTGAACAAGTCAACTTAATATATACTTAAAAATATAGATATATACACTTGATATACCCGCTTTTCTCCTGGCATGGGTCAGCTTGATTAGGCGGGAGAGTCGCTACTTTTGCCTAAATGTGTGGACATATAGATGCATGAACATGTATATTTATCATTTGAAACATAGATATAGACGATAATCATTTAATTATAGAATATTAAGATTGCATTTACGCTTTGCTTTCATGTTCGATTACAGATAAAAGATTACAGTAGATTGATTCAAGGAATTGTGAATCCTGCATCTGTAGTGATCTTTCCATCTACAAGAAAAGAAAAATGGAGACATAATTGGAGCTATGGTTTTAAACTGTTTTTTATTAGCAAATAAACATTGGGCGTTTTAAAATTGCATAAATTGCATAGATATAAAATTATCATTTTAATAAACAAACTAATACTACAGAAGATACTGTATCATTTTCAAGTATTTTTGACTTCATATTTAGTTTACACGATGACCTTTGTGTGGTAACGATACTTAGAAGACCAATGAGTGCAAGTTGTGAATAAAATATAATGTTTATGTAAAATGTTATCGATATGAGAAAGGCGTTTTGTTTATCATGATGCGGTATATGTACACCGTCTTCAAAAGTGCTGTTAATTGTACATTGAATTTTATGATTACCTAAAATGTAAATCAGTTTAATTCTGTTCAAGAGTCTTGTCTTAGTGGTGGGGTTAATTTTGAAATTTGTTGTAAATCTCTCTATAGATGTATGGATATGTGGTCTTTGTACAATGTGTTCATTCTAAATGTAGTATCTAAATTTGGGACCTAAACTGACTATAAAAGTCACAACATTTAGTGCAGCGTATCCTCAAAACAATACCCAGAGCTATGGCAACTTTACGTAACTCTATTAATCTCGGCTTGAATGAATGTCACGTATAAACGAAAGGAGGGAACGATTATCCCAAATAGATTATACTTTGAAACGAAAGAGCCGTTATATGTATCTCCAAAACAATATTTTCGCTGATCATGGACATGTTAAATAAAAGCAAAAGAGAGCTGTCATCACTGGGATAGCATGTCGTTAAATCTATCCTGAATAACATTGACATGGCTAGATTGACCCCAAAGCGGCATGTATACTAATACATGTATATCTTAATTCTGGCCGAAGATTTAACAACCACACAATCCCTTCTAACTTCCCGAACGGCTGCCAAACGGCAACCGATGCCAACTAATGGTCAGCTGTTGCTTGAAAACATCGCGAAAGGCATTACTTTATAGGATATTTTGAATATGTCTAGCCAGAAAATGTGTTTAATATTATTATGTTTTCCTTATAATTAATAATATGTATTACTTACCGTTCTCTAAGTCAAGAAAAGGAGACATGAAACTTAAATAATGGCCTGTAAAAGTTGCCTACATGTCATGATGTGTCATATCTTGTCGCTGAATATATATACATACACTAAACGAGAGTACATGAATGTGTATGTGTGTGTGTGTGTGTGTGTGTGTGTGTGTGTGTGTGTGTGTGTGTGTGTGTGTGTGTGTGTGTGTGTGTGTGTGTGTGTGTGTGTGTGTGTGTGTAGCTTGAGGTAGAGGGGTTCTCGGACATTTTCATTCCTAGGACGCCTGTAGGTGCGTACATATATAATTCCAAAAGTCAATGGTATTGCAGGTTTAGTTACATTTAATCTTCGTTTACATGCTTTAACAGAAATATGTTGTTGTTTTTTGGCTCGTTAGAAGTGTGTCGAGTATAGAATCGATGTTAATGCTGGAATCTTTAAGGATATCAGATCTGTCAGACGATATCTTAAAATACATCATCGTTTGGGCTGTTTTATTTCGAACTACTGTCTCATTTGCAAATTTGGCTTTAGGTTGCCGAGGCTTTTTCTTTTTGTGTGCTATGTCTCGTCTCTGTGATTTTGTCACTTTTCATTTAGCTTGTTTACCTTCGTCTCGTTTTTTTTGGTTTAAATATCTGTGGTAATTTTGATAAGACCTTTTCTTATTTACCTAGTAGTAAAACTTAGCCATTTTGGCGAATGTATCAGAGGAATATATTCTCTCAGGGTCGTGCTGCTTTTAGTAAGGAACATTTCGTCCCAGCCGGCCCTATACCGACAGGAGTAGCAATTAAGACTGAATGCGAGGGTGTACTATCAGTTCTTCGCTCCCCGTTATTTTTTTAATTTTTTAGTTTTTCCATGTAGTCCATGCCTCATTCTTGTTAACATGACAGTCTTTCTGTCATGTCAAATCTTTTATACTTACAGGCCCAGTAACTCCTTCATAAAGTAGTACTTTGTTTTGACAATAAGGCAGAAAGTCTCTTCTGTCCACGCTGGAATTAAAGTGCTTTTCACTGCAATGTTGATACAATTCTGTTTATTTTCTCTATTTGATATTGCTTTTTTTGGCAAATACGCCACTCTGGTGTTGCTATTCTAGAACTCCAACAAACCTACTACCATCGTCGGACAACAACGACCGATCCATTCAGTTACTCTCCATTCAACGTCCGTGGGATATTTCACTTTTCGCCGTTTCTGGTAATGGTATTTCATTGGTCACTCCCAATAAATATTTCAGTTCAATGATAACACTCGTTCTGTCATTGTTTCGACTGACTTATCAAAATGGCGACGTCATTGCTATACTTCTACACTCTACGCTGCAGAGTATGGATTTTGTAAGCAGTTTATGATTGGCCAATTCTTGTTCTATTCGGTTCGATAAAACGGCAGAAAACCTACCAATAAACCCACGGTCGACGAATGTAGTAAAACGGAATCGTCGAGTGTGGGTATCCGTCTATGACCTCCTATGCACTTTGAGTCATGGTTTGAGTCATGGTTGACCATTGGCTCATGTCATTTCTCCTTTACTGAAAACATGACACATTAATCATTAACCGATGTTTTATTTTAAATTTAGCATTTAATCTTGTTTAGACTCAGTATTGTTTTTGTCTGTTGCAATTGTTTTACCAAATCTAAAGCAAACATGGAATTTGTAACAAAGGAAGTAACTCCGCTTTAAATCCATCACAAGGCTAAGCATTTACCTCCCTTTAAATGCTTCAAAACCTGCCCATTGGTTTATAACATATATATTGTCTGAGATGAATACCCCAAGAACAACCACTGTCCGAATAAGTAATTCGACACTTTCTTTATTTGTGCATATCTATATCGATGCCTGCCTGCATATCTATTAGTTAAAAATATATTGTTGATACGAAGCTAATTTACTGTCCATGACTTTCAAGTTATTAACGCGCCACGTTACCTTTCTCCTTCTCTCCGTGTTGTTATGGTACCAAATCCTTACGGTCTCGTATTTCTAGTCTCTTTGCAAGAGATGTGGTTTGCATAGTTTCCATTTATACCATCGCTCGATGCATAACGTTCAGTATGTCATCATCATCATCATCATCATCATCATCATCATCATCATCAACATCATCATCATCATCATCATCATCATCATCAATTTCTTCTTCTATGCTGTCGTGGTCAATTCCATATATCCTGCGGTGTGTCTGTGGCTCACATTCATATTAAAGCGACTCTTTCCGATATGGCTAAAAGCGACTTTTAAAAAATGTTTTTACATCCAATTTACTTTTATACTGTAACAAAAGCCTGTAACAAAACCGGATTACTGATAACAACTATGACAAATAACACTTTTTGGTAGGTTGTTCTATTTTTAGCGCGAGCTGTTTTGACAGGGAACTCCGATTACTTTTCAACACATGTGCAGCGAAGCACAGCTGTGTAAACGGATCATCCGATGAAAAACAGACAAGGGGGGAAATATTGTAAATCTAATGCGGCTTAATAAGTTTTAGCTTAAAAAAAGCAGCTTGGGAGCAGTAATTGGCCAATGCAATGCAATCTCAGGTTGGCCGCCTGTACCTTAATGACTGCGGAAGTCGCTACAGATTAGACAGATTCTAATCAACTGGTACGTGCACAAGGGTGCCCAATGTGTAAACAAGCATTTGATCAAAATGAAGTTAAAAGTTATTTTGACATTCACTGCCTTAGGGGATTTTTCAAGTGTATGGGATTGTTACGCCATTGCGCTTTATTAAAAGTTGTAATTGCATCGGCAGACAAAAGAAACTCATGACGAGGTAACCAAAGATAACAGGATACGTTTTGATGGTCAGATACTGAGCCGTTAAACCTCTAAGCTGTCCTTATCTGCTTTAATTATAGATCAACCGAAAACAATACTGAAAGGTTTTCCTGAATAAGCTAGATTGCATAACCAGACAGAGGTTAGACTTTCCACAAAGAACCTATTCATGCATTCATAAATATCATTTATGATTGTTGTGAATGGCTTAAAATGGTCTTTTAAAAGTACTGTGTGACCTACCACATATAACATACTGGTAAAAATACACAATTGACATATCCTGATATATATTGATAGTTTTCACAACACAATGTCAGTTTAGGATAGTGTTACACTTTTTTTTTACTTTTCTATTTTGTGAGTTAAACAATATGATGTGTTTATTTACAATTATACATTTTTTTTCAGTATGAGAGAAGAGTTAAGATGGTGTAGCTGTTAGAAAGCTATATCAAGGTATTTATAATGTTTTTCACAGATGGTATACATGCACATTGCCAGAATAATAGGCTGTTAAAAATTGAATAAAGCATCATATTCAAATATTGTTGTTAGACTTTTAATCGGGATTTATTTCTGGGTTTTCTTTTATGTTTTTTTTTTAAAATTACTGCTTTATAGTACTTTAGTCATTAATTATTTATCCAACTAAATTATTTACAAAACACAGCTTTTTATTTTATTGACAGAACATATCAGCTGAATATAATAGTCAAACTACTGTCACATCATATAAAGCTGGATAAGGAACAGTAATGTTTGATTTTTTTTTCTTTTTGTATATTGTGGGGCGCCTGTGACAAAGTGGTTGAATCAACGAGTGTTATCGTCTGACTGCTTAGCTTCTACCATGTGTGTTCAAGTCCCATTCGGGACAAAGAACTTAATGTCGGAAGGTCTTCCAGCTGTCTTGCAGTGTGCCGGTAGTTCTACATAGACATATGCCTGGGGTCTTCCTCCACCAAGTAGCTGGACACCACTAATGTGATCATGATATGTTGCTGCTATGTGTTTCAAAAACAAAACAAACAAAAAATTATGTTACCCTATATTACCACACACAATTATAATTGATGTAAATGGATAACCACTTTGCTACTAACAATCAAGGTCAGACAGTATTTAACGATCTGTCGTAATTTTTATTTTCTCTGTGTCCCGGTTTGGGACTAAAGTAGTGAGGTCTTACAGCTGACTTGCAATGATACCGATAGTTCTTTGTTTGAAATGTTTTATGTCCTCTTCCGGGCAAAAGCTGGACTTCACTTTTATGACTGTTATTGTGTAGTTGCAATTTGTTGTTCTTTTCTTTAAGGGCTGAATTATATACTTCAAGGCAGCCATTTTGAGCCAACAACTGGTCAGTAATATTCCTTCAGGTGATATTGCTATGCACTGGGCTTGTTATCTCAGACATCAAACACGTACTTTTAGACAAGAAAGAAAGACAAACTCACAGTGAAAGCTTGTAATCCTATTTCAGCTGAGTCAGCAATTGCCAGGACAACATTACAACAGCTGAGATTTGAGGCAGGAAGAACAAACCAGAAATGACATGGCGATGCAGGAGAACAATTAATGTTGATTGACATAATATTATAAGTGGACCATACATACATCACGTTTACAATTTAAAGAATTAAAAATTGCTATCTAATAATTTAGGTGAAATAAAACAATAAATAATGTGAAACAATGCAACAAGTATATAACAACTCAAAACAAGAAATACATGGCACGGAAGCTGTAAAGCCGTGTTGCTTGGCAAGAGTTGTTTGGCAAGATTTGACACGAATGCCATAAGAAAACATTATGAATATCCAAATGGTCCCTGTGAATATCGTGGATATTGTCAACATGAGCTACGAAATTTAGTCATTTAAGATTTACCTGCTGATAGCCGGATCTGGTTTCCTGACACCTCAGCCTAGACTTTGGTATACTATAAATATGATAAGTATCTACGGTTATCATTATTTTTGTCATTGTCCTCCAGAGCCTCTTGGTGAATGTGATAGCCGTTGAATGGAGCATGTGGCAAGTCTAGTGCATCGGATGAGTAATGACCATGTCCCTTTCCTGAAATATTAAACATATATTTAAAACTTCATAATGAATGTGAATAAAGTTCATAATGGATTTGAATAGTCTCATTTTCTTATCCATTTAAATGGTGCACAATGAAAAGTGGCCATTTTAGACAAGGGTATATGTTACTATATATTTCAGTGTTCCCTCTCTGAATGAAAATGGGTTAAAAGTATGTATCCAATAGTTTGGTACAAGTTTCCGCCCTTAAACAACCAAGAAATATGTTACCTGAAATGATCACATGAAGTACTGTTTAATGACATCCTACAATTATGTGAAAAATCATATCAGCATCCCGGTAATCTGCTCTGTCACTGATAACTTTTTTAAGCAAAAAGTCTAATCCCCACCCCACCCAAGAATGGACCTTCAGAGCAATTATTTCATACTTTTGCACTGTCTAACAATTGAGGTAGTGTTCTAAGGTCTGAGTTTATACAAAGATTATGCAAAGAGTCCCCCAAACAGTGGGAAAATTGTGTTTTTTGCTCTTGATATTTAGCAAACTATATATCATATATATATATATATATATATATATATATATATATATATATATATATATATATATATATATATATATATATATATATATATATATATATATATATATATATATATATATATATATATTTGTGGCTTACTCTTAAATGTTGAAGTAACATGACATGGTATAAATGTGTATATGGTATTAAAGAGTAAGCCACAATTTGAGCTTGTTTATTGGGTTTATTAGTTCCACTAATAGTATGTCAGATATCTGGAGACCACTTAAAGCAGTATCCACTTGATAAAAGTAGAGAGCTGCCTCCACTGTGTATAGCATAATGTGAACACCTGGCATGATACCACACCCAATCACATTATCCTAACACTGGGCCAACCAGTCTTGGAACTACCCTTATATTTGGATAACCCTTTCATTCATTGTACATGTATATGAGTTTGAAACTTTACTTAATTTTAAACAATTTTATTAAAACAGTTTTAAGTATTTAATACATGTATGTTTCATCATTTAATAATGAATCCATGGTCAAACCAATCAACACACAAACACTAAGCAGTGCAGATTTTACTAAAGATAAGACTGATAACTGCGGTTGCTTCAGATAGGCGTATAAAGGCAATTGCATGAGTGAAAGGGTAAAATAATTTTAATTCACTTCTAACGATCACTGGCATTTCTGTGGTAAACAATATAAATAATTGAACTATTATACACTTACCTGTCTTCAAGTGACTATACATAAGTTATACGTATATTGAAGCATTACTATACAAGATTGCACAAAACAACACAGTTATTGTAATTATGTCATACATGCATGAAAGACACTTGAAACAATATATAAGCCATGTGATTTATAGACAACATGAAGAATGACACACTGATCAAAACATAATTCATATTAATATATTTGATTTAAGAAAATTGTATTCTTACTCGTCACAAGCATATTACGACAGGCACACAGAACCTGTGAATCTTTTGGGGAGGGGGTGGGGGCATCTGGTACTGACACACCATGGCAGGACACCTTCCAATCCAGAGCCAGGTGGACACAAGAAGCCCATCCGGAACACTACTCATAGTCATTTGGCAACCATTTCCCTAACCCCTTCCCCAGCTCCTCTGTCAGTTGGTTGATACATGTCTAATAATAGAACAGAATAGCAATTAACTGACTTATAAGTTGTTAACACTATGCACTTTTAGGCTTATGGCATAGGTTTGAGTGGTGGACATTTCAAATGGAGGTCAGAGATCCAACATATGTCATGAGAAGCAAGTGTGCACATTCATGTTAACGTAAGGCAGTATTCTAGGTATCTGCGGTGTGTATGTGGCCCAGGCCATGTGTCCACATTCATGTTAACGTAAGGCGGTATTCTAGGTGTCTGTGGTGTGTATGTGGCACAGACAATGTGTGCACATTCATGGTAACGTAAGGCGGTATTCTAGGTGTCTGTGGTGTGTATGTGGCCCAGACAATGTGTGCACATTCATGTTAACGTAAGGCGGTATTCTAGTGACTGCGGTGTGTATGTGTCCCAGACCATGTGTGTACATTCATCTCAACGTAAGGCGGTATTCTAGGTGACTGCGGTGTGCATGTGTCCCAGACCATGTGTGCACATTTATGTTAACGTAAGGCGGTATTCTAGGTGTCTGTGGTGTGTATGTGGCACAGACAATGTGTGCACATTCATGTTAATGTAAGGCGGTATTCTAGGTGACTGCGGTGTGTATGTGTCCCAGACCATGTGTGCACATTTATGTTAACGTAAGGCGGTATTCTAGGTGTCTGTGGTGTGTATGTGGCACAGACAATGTGTGCACATTCATGTTAACGTAAGGAGGTATTCTAGGTGACTGCGGTGTGTAAGTGTCCCAGACCATGTGTGTACATTTATGTTAACGTAAGGCGGTATTCTAGGTGTCTGTGGTGTGTATGTGGCCCAGACAATGTGTGCACATTCATGTTAACGTAAGGCGGTATTCTAGGTGACTGCGGTATGTATGTGGCCCAGACTATGTATGCACATTCATGTTAACGTAAGGAGGTATTCTAGGTGACTGTGGTGTGTATGTGGCCCAGACCATGTGTGCACATTCATGTTAACGTAAAGCGGTATTCTAGGTGTCTGTGGTGTGTATGTGGCACAGACAATGTGTGCACATTCATGCTAACGTAAGGCGGTATTCTAGGTGTCTGTGGTGTGTATGTGGCCCAGACTATTTGTGCACATTCATGTTAACGTAAGGCGGTATTCTAGGTGACTGCGGTGTGTATGTGTCCCAGACAATGTGTGCACATTCATGTTAACGTAAGGCGGTATTCTAGGTGTCTGCGGTATCTATATGGCACAGACAATGTGTGCACATTCATGTTAACGTAAGGCGGTATTCTAGGTGTCTGCGGTGTCTATATGGCACAGACAATGTGTGCACATTCATGTTAACGTAAGGAGGTATTCTAGGTGTCTGCGGTGTGTATGTGGCCAAGACCATGTGTGCACATTCATGTTAATGTAAGGAGATATTCTAGGTGTCTGCGGTGTGTATGTGGCCCAGACCATGTGTGCACTTTCATGTTAATGTAAGGAGGTATTCTAGGTATCTGCGGTGTGTATGTGGCCAAGACCATGTGCGCACATTCATGTTAACGTAAGGCGGTATTCTAGGTGTCTGTGGTGTGTATGTGGCACAGACAATGTGTGCACATTCATGGTAACGTAAGGCGGTATTCTAGGTGTCTGTGGTGTGTATGTGGCCCAGACAATGTGTGCACATTCATGTTAACGTAAGGCGGTATTCTAGTGACTGCGGTGTGTATGTGTCCCAGACCATGTGTGTACATTCATCTCAACGTAAGGCGGTATTCTAGGTGACTGCGGTGTGTATGTGTCCCAGACCATGTGTGCACATTTATGTTAACGTAAGGCGGTATTCTAGGTGTCTGTGGTGTGTATGTGGCCCAGACAATGTATGCACATTCATGTTAACGTAAAGAGGTATTCTAGGTGACTGTTGTGTGTATGTGGCCCAGACTATGTGTACACATTCATGTTAACGTAAGGCGGTATTCTAGGTGTCTGTGGTGTGTATGTGGCCCAGACAATGTATGCACATTCATGTTAACGTAAAGAGGTATTCTAGGTGACTGTTGTGTGTATGTGGCCCAGACTTTGTGTACACATTCATGTTAATGTAAGGAGGTAATCTAAGTGTCCCCGATGAGTGTGTGGGCCAGACCATGTGTACACATTCATGTTAACGTAAGACTATATTCTAGGTGTCTGCGGTGAGTATGTGCCCAGACCATGTGTGCACATTCATGTTAACGTAAGGCGGTATTCTAGGTGTCTGCAGTGTGTATGTGGCCCAGACCATGTATGCACATTCACGATAACGTAATGCGGTGTTCTAGATGACAGCGGTGAGTATGTGGCCTAGACCATGTGTGCACATTCATGATAACGTAAGGCGGTATTCTAGGTGTCTGCGGTGAAGTATGTGGCCCACACCATGTGTGCACATTCATGTTAATGTAAGGCGGTATTCTAGGTGTCTGCAGTGTGTATGTGGCCCAGACCATTTGTGCACTTTCATGATAACATAAGGCGGTATTCTAGGTGACAGCGGTTAGTATGGGGCCCAGACCATGTGTGCACATTCATGTTAACGTAAGGCGGTGTTCTAGGTATCTGTGGTGTGTATGTGGGCCAGACAATGTGCGCAAATTTATGTTAATGCAAGGCGGTATTTTAGGTGTCTGCGATGTGTATATAGCCCAGACCATGTGTGCACATTCTTGGTAACCTTAGGCGGTATTCTCGATATCTGCGGTGAGTATATGGCCCAGACCATGTGTGCACATTAATACTAATGTAAGGCGGTATTCTAGGTGTTTGCAGTCAGTATTTGTGGCCCAGACCATGTGTGTACATTCATGTTAACTTAAGGCGATATTCTAGGTGTCTGAGTTGTGTATGTGGCCCAGACCATGTCTTCACATTCATGTTAACGTAACGTGGTATTATAGGTGTATGCGGTCAGTATGTGGCCCAGACCATGTGTGCACATTCATGTTAACGTAACGCGGTATTGTAGGTGTTTGCGGTCAGTATGTGGCCCAGACCATGTGTGCACATTCATGTTAACGTAAGGCGGTATTCTAGGTGTCTGCGTTGTGTATGTGGCCCAGACCACGTCTTCCCATTCATGTTAACGTAAGGAGGTATTCTAGGTATCTGCAGTCTGTATGTTTCCCAGACCATGTGTGTACATTCATGTTAACGTAAGGCGGTTGTCTAGGTGTCTGTGGTGTGTATGTGGCCCAGTCCATGTGTGCACATTCATGTTAACCTAATTCGGTATTCTAGGTGTTTGAGGTCGGTATGTGGCCCAGACCATGTGTGCACATTCATGTTAACGTAAGGTGGTATTCTAGGTGTCTGCGTTGTGTATGTGGCCCAGACCATGTGTTCACATTCATGTTAACGTAAGGCTGTATTCAACGTATCTGCGGTGTGTATGTGGCCCAGACAATGTGTACACATTCATATTAACATAAGGCGGTATTCTACGTATCTGCGGTGTGTATGTGGCCCAGACCATGTGTGTACATTCATGTTAACGTAAGGCGGTATTCTAGGTGTCTGCGGTGTGTATGTAGCCCAGACTATGTGTGCACATTCATGTTAACGTAAGGAGTTATTCTAGGTGTCAAAGATGTGTATGTGTATCTTTAAATTTGACCAGAAAGACACTCTGAGCATAAGCTATAAAACATAGTAAGACAAAGGTATTTAATGTCTTGGTTTTTCTGTCATTGTTGATATAGAAACCGTAACCCACAATTGCACCACAACAAGGTGTTATCGGTTCGAAGTCGGTATAACGGCAATAATGACGGTCGTGTTTGTTCCCATTGCTTTTAGTCTTTCGGTTTACCTATAACGTGTTTGTAGCCTTAGTCATGCCAGGTGTGTTCTGTTCTTTAACTGGCATTGACAACACATGTATAAAAGTAATATAGTACAATAAAGTTGTCTTTCCATTTCACCCAATGTGCTCCTATATGATACTCAATCTCTTTAACAAACATATTTTAAGACCTATTGTATGGGAAGAGTATATATTTTTTCATACCAGGTCAGTAAACTTGTATACAGTTTAAACAGATTAATTTAGAATTCTAACACATGATATATTTTAAACAAAGAAGCATTCAACCATGATAAAATACACGATATATCACGGCATAAATCGGGACTATTTTACTGTAATAGAGTAGCTTCCTTTTACTTTCACTACCCATCTTCGTGTTGTTGGCCAAGCTGACATATTGTGTCAAGTTGTTCTTTTCGTTCACATGGCCTTCGTCTGAACCTTTACCCTATCTAAGAAAGTAGCGGCTTTGTTTTACAAAAAAAACGTAAGTATTTAATTTAAGATAAAAATAAATAAATGAATAAATAAATATCCAATTTCGTCGTTTGTTAATATTCACTTTTAAAGAAAATGACCAGGATATGGGAGTGGAATAAAACAGCCTAACAAGGTAAACAACTTAACACCATTGCGAACATTGCAGTTTGCAATGTAGTTCGCATTTATGTTTCTTGTAAGTAAAAATGTCTGGTAGAACGTGTTTAAACGGAAATAGATTTTTAAGTTTGCTTGATCTTAAGCCAAAAATATATTATGGTTTTCCGTTCAGAGACGTAAATTTTATCACTCAGGACTGCGGCCTTCGTGTTGAAATTAATATGCATCTGAACTCGAAACCGTGATATATTAGGCGTTAGATCACACAAACTTAAAAAATATTTCCTTAATAAATGCAAGAAAAAAACAACATTAGTAGAACCATATCTTTCCGTCTTTAATTTTATTTGTTCTTTTCGTCTTGTCAGCTTGTGCAAATAGTTATTTCCTTATAAACTTACCCTTTGTAGCACCAGAAACTTACATAAGCTTGTGATATATAAATTAAATGTAACACTACTTATCTGGGGAATATTACCTTTAAGGTAGGAAGTTTAACATTTACTGTGGCGAAGGCCACAGTAGTAAATAATCATCATCACAGCAATCTTGTTTCATGTCTTATTGAAAAGATTTCTATAGAGCCGTCGTATTTATCAACGAGCTATTCAATACTTTTGTGTAGGTAGGAATATCTTTGACAAAAGAACATTTCTTAAGGCATTGAAAACATACCTGTGTTGCACAATGCCGTCACCAACGCTATACAATATTGACTAGGGCACTTCTATTATCAACAAGAAAACCGTTGACGCGAGGCGAAGGACCTAAGTCAACACAGACGATTACAACAAATTTAAATGAAATTGTGGAATACATTTTAAAACTCAATTAAAGGTTGTATCAGGCAGTTTTCTTTATTCAAGTACATGTAAATAAATAATAAAATAAAATAAAAACAAAAATAGAACTCCATGAACCGAATTATGACCAATTTCAGGTTTATGAAAGTCCGAAAAACATACATAAACTTACATAAGCTTGTGATATATAAATCAAATGTAACACTACTTATCTGGGGAATATCTGGCGAAGGCCACAGTGGTAAATACTCATCATCACAGCAATCTTTCTACATGTCTTATTGAAAAGCTTTCTATAGAGCCGTCGAATTTATCAACGAGCTATTCAATAATTGCTCTAGCGCATCGCCAATAACGTCTTATTAATTTACAGAATGTGAAAATCTACCCAATCATTCAAATATGAAATAAGTTAAAAGTTATCCGAACGTATAAGCTATTCATTTTTAAAAGTACGATTATGCAGTGAATAATTACATCATGCATATGCCAGTAATTTCACAGTTAATTGTTAAATTCATAAGCCAACTGTATAAACAGGGTACGACCCCGCCGAATTCAAACATGCATGCAGTGCTATGAATATATCGATTGTTAATATAACCCTTATCTGCCTTTTTTTGTCCAAAGTACCACCCGTTCAACTAGCGTGCGTTCAATTGTTCGAAACAAAGTAAACAAAACGAAGACAAATCGTTTAAGAAAAAAGCAGCAGGCTGCACATGTACCTTATGCACTCCTTAGACATAATAACAAGGGACTAATTATGTGATACTCAAATTGTTTAGTTAATATAGGGGACACTCAAATTCCTAACCAAAGACAATTTGTGTATATGCTCAAACAAAGGTACAAAGTTATTGATTAAAGTCATGAAGAATGTTAGATCGAAGGATACAGTGACTGTTTGAATTTACAAGGAAGAAGCGTCCATATTAAAGTTACAATAAGAGCATATGTTGTGTAATGATCTACTTAAACACAAATTAAATAGTAAACAAAGAGCAAATATTAAGTAACGACCCAAACGAAGCACCCATGCCAAATAAATACAGAGTAAAAAGTGTGTAGATACCTTTAAAAGCGCCCATGTTATAGAAATCTCGTCTCTATGATACATCATAACATTAGACCAAAACACATTTCTGTCTTTGCCTAAAGGAACAAGCCAAATAACATTATTATTATTATTATCATTATTATTATTATTATTATTATTATTATTATTATTATTATTATTATTATTATTATTATTATTATTATATTATTATTGTTACTACTATTATTATAATTATTATTATTATTATTATTATTAGTAGTAGTAGTAGTAGTAGTAGTAATAGTAGTAGTTGTAGTAGTAGTAGTAATAGTAGTAGTAGTAGTAGTAGTAGTAGTAGTAGTAGTAGTAGTAGTAGTAGTAGTACCAGCAGCAGTAGTAGTAGTAGTAGTAGTAATAGTAGTAGTAGTGGTATTATGTTGTTCTTTGTTCTTGTTATTGTTGTTGTTGATGATGCTGCTGCTGCAGCTGTGGAGGATGATAATGATGATAAATAACGTGCTAGTAGACATCGTTCTGATGTCTTGTTCTGCCTGATGCTATATTATCCACGTGCAGTATTGTTAACTTTAAAGAATATGCGTCCTGTAAGCGAAGGTTGAACACTTTTCTTCGTATGTTGTTACATATGTTTATTTTGATATACACGTGGAAGCTATATTAACAATGACATACAGATGCATTTTAACATCCGCAGTTTAATCTGCAGAAAACTGCCTTTGAGGTATGAGGGTTAACATTTGAATTGCCATAGATCCCGTGGTGAAAAAAAACATAGTCGGAGTTATTCTGCGACAGCACCTATTGAGCAGTTTTAAATCAAGTTGCAATTGTTCAAGCCATTGCAGCGAGCGAGTGGGTATATTTTAACAAGGACAATTTGTTAAAGAATTGACAGCATGCCAGAATGTTAAAATACAGTTGAATGTGCTATACAAATTTTGATTTGGTCAATCTACTGACAATAAATCCTTTTTGATAAACGGTTGAATGCGCCTTATCCTTTTGAAAGAAGTTGGTTATTGTAATTGGTGTTATTATGCACCATCTCCATTCACTGTAGTGTAAGAATAGAGCGTTTTGAGCGTTAATGATTTGCTCTGGTTTTCAAGGCAGATACATGTAGGGACATACTCTTATGATCATTTAGGATATATTCACAAATACGTCGTTTATATCTTTATATTTATATTTTGAACGCGCAGTCACTTACTAAATCAACACTTATTTACATTCGTTCGATCGCAACAAAGGATGCTATGCTGGCTATACATGCTTGATCAACTAATCAAACTTGGGATATGATATTATATTTGTGTAGGTACTTCAATCAAAACGAATTGTCTGGTTCATTTACAGGTAGTTAAACATATTTGTAAGAAAACATATAACTGATTCCGAAGTATACAATATTTTACCTGGCATTGCCTTCACTGCCTCCATGAATAATACTAATTAACTGACATGAACACATGGCTGGTTTCGTTATAAATAAAATGAAATACGGAAAATATGAACATTGAACTAACTGTGACTATGTCGTTTGAAATAATGCTGTTGAAAAACTATACTATTTAATGGTCTCAAATATTACATCCTAGCACTATTCTATAAAATACCGAATTGTGTATCTGGAGCGAACGTCATAATAATAACAACACAAAACAAACAAATCAATTCTGAATAATTAAATGCCACATACTACTTTAAATTTATTCCTTAAGTCATGTCACCTTACGAGTTTTACAATTCTTATTGTAACTTTTTTTTCCAGTTGCTACTTTGATATTTTACATTTATTGCTACATCTATCGAATTTAATCAAGCCACACGTACGAATCCTAAAACCCATGTTCACTTATACTTTAACAAAACGCATGTAACTGCTGATTTGCTAAATAATAACTTACTTCTTTTTGTTTGACTAGGTATATATTGAATTTTTATTGTTTATTGGGTTTATCGTCCCACCAACATTTTTAGTTATCTGGACATGGTTTCCATTTAAAGCAGATAAAGTGCTGCTCTTACTGTGTATACGTGCTGTGCTACACCTGGCATAATACCACACCCAGTCACATTATCCTGACACCGGGTCAACCAGTCGTGGAACTACCCTTAAAGTTGCTTGCGTGTTTGCAAGGGAGTGCCACTTTCATTTAAACGACTTTGGTATGTCGCGGCTCAAGATCGAACCCGGGCCCTCCTTTACCTGGAGCCGACGCTCTACCGATTGCGCTACCAGTTCGGGTGCGTAAATTATACTAGGAAAACACTCAGCCCCATGTTTATTGAAGCTGCTACCTTTTGAACGTCATCAATATTAATGAAATCTAAGTTTAACTTTACCAAAACTGCTGATCATTATTCACATAAAAACATAAACCAAGTTAACTTTCTACTTCGTTGCAAGACAAATGTATTTAATGGCTTGGTTATTCTGTCATCGTGATAAAGAAACCGTAAACCACAAGTCAGCATAACGGCAATAATGAAGGTCGCTCGTTTCCATTGCTATTAGTGTTTCGGTTTATTTATAGCGTGTTTGTAGCCTTAGTCATGACAGTTGCGTTCTGCTCATCAACTGGTTTTGATAACCCAAATTTTATCTCACCGAATGAGGCAAACCGTGCTGGTATATGATACACAGGATCTTTAAAAGAGCATATGGTAAGACCTACTGTATGGAAGGAGTATATATATTTTCTAACACCCAATCTGTAAAACTGTATACCGTTTAAACAAATGAAATAAGGAAAAGACATTCAATTGCGCTTGCCGAGTAAATGTCAGAAAAAACAACAACAGCAAATCATGATTAGAACAACCTCTGATCTTGTCTTTCATGTTATTTATTCTTTATTTCTAGACTACTTTCGGTATAAACCTACCCTAGCACCATAAACTTACATATATATGTATAAACTTTGGTTTTTCAGTATTTGCTAACAACAAATTGCAAACTTGTTTTCCATACTAATGCATCGTAGGACACACGTTTGCATTCTTTTACTTTCACAAGAAAAGTAACGACCACAATACATCATTTTTTATTAAAAATGCAACCTTGATAATGCAGTCATAAGATTGAATATACAAAACGGTTTACAATTCAAATAAAATTACCATTGGTCAGTAGAAAAATCGAATATTCACTCGCCACTGGCAATGACTTAAACTGATCTTCAGAAAGAATGAAAATCGTCCATTTACATCTGTAAAATAGCTGATGTGCCTCAATTGAGAGGAAGATATTTGATGAATTGTCTTATCTAGGCACATATTTCCTCCCCAATACTTGTCCTATCTTGATAGCATAATCATTATTCTTGCATATCCAGTCACCCAGAAATAACTAGGTAAATAAGAAAAGGTAAAAATAACCACAGATATCTAAACCTAAACTACCTCTAGACCAAGGCAAATAGGGTAAATGTAAATGTGAAAAAAAACAAGGACGAGACATAACACACAAAACGAAATGCCAGCAGTTACTGATTTGAAACGGCGGTCAATCGGCACAAGGAATAAAACACGTATGCATATAACATATCATATCAATAGCTTAATTCAAATTAATTAACGTGATATAAAGGCAGCACTCAAACTGGGCATGTAACAAGATAACTACATTCATGAATTGACACTTTAACTTCAAGGATACGGTAAAGGCTTTTCAATATGGCTGATTTTGTTCAAACACAGAAAGGAAACATATGTCAGTCTACGCTTAAAGACCTCGAGCCCATTAAATTGTAAATATTATGGCTTTGACCATTTTTTGCAATTATATTATTATTATTATTATTATTATTATTATTATCTGTGATGTCAATAACATGTACGACCTATTTAGGACATTCAGATTCTAAACTTGTTTGCTTTTTGAACGAGATTAGTATACTTAATAAGTTATAAATTTTAAAACTGTTTACTTACCAACCTTTATTTTTTAATCCGTTTAATATGTTGACCTGTTTTTAGTTATATTTTTTTTAACCTGATAGTTTTTTTTATATTTTTCTGTATTTTACTTACATAATTTAGTTTTAACCTTATTATGCTCCATTCACATTAAACTTTGTATTCGGCGCCGTATGACCTGTTAAGTGTCGGTGTGCCGTAAAACCCAAATAGATAAAGAAATAAATATTATCTGTGAACTGATTTACACATTAAATGTAACGCTATTTGTCTGGGGGATATTGCCTTTAATGTATTAGGTTGTACATTTACAGTGACGAAGGCCATTGCAGTAAATATTCTCCGTCGAAGCTATCTTGTTTCATGTCTTATTGAGGATGTTATTAATGGGCTCTTCAATATTTATTTACTTTTTATTAGGTTGAAATATCTTTAACAAAAGAACATTTCTTAAGGCAAAATACCATATATAGGCAATGCCGCAACAAACGCTGTACAATTACAGCTAGGCCACTTCAATTACAATAATGTCTTAGTTATTTACACAAACGTGAACATCCGTCCCGTCATCCTGACTGTTTGTTCCTTTTAAAACTTATTGGTTAAATCTTTATCCTAAATGAATAAAAAGGGTAAGACCCGGCCGAATTAAAACATGCATGCAGTGATATGCTGATTTTAATATAACCCTTATCTGCCAAAATCGTTTTCCAAATCACCACCCGTTTAGTTAAGTTGTGTTGTGTGCGTGCAAGTGTTAAAAATAAGTTAAACAATCAAAGACATATTTACAAATCTTTAAAAAAAACATACACATAAGCACACACACACACATTCTTGTAAATAAATTATTTCACATGATAGTCACACAATTTAGAAACATTTGCACCGTCCAAAACGATATTTCAACAGCTGTATATATACCTGACGCACTCGTAACACATAACAGAAGACTAATTATGTGATACTAAAATTACTTAATATAGGGGGCACTCAAAGTCGTGACCAAAGACAATTAGTATATATGATCAAACCAATGTACTGGTTATAGTTATTGATTATAGTAATGAAGAATGCTAGATCAAAGTATACAGTGAATGTGTGAATATGAAAACTTATTACTATTTAAGTATTATTTTAAAATTATATATTAATATACTAATTGAAACGTATAAATAAATTATACATTAAAATAGCGATTCACAACACCATCGTCAACTGAATATTCTGATAATTATACAGACATACATTTTTGCAAGCTAGTTATGTTTATATAATTACAAAACGTCTTTTCAAGCCGTGGGATGTTCACTTTATATATTATCCATACAAATGAATGCTACTAAAAATATACCATTTAAGACTGGAACATTGTTAGAAGAACTATTCCTTGCCAATTAAAACAAACCCTTATGATCATGTTGTCATTCAATCGTTGTGCTCGAAAAGGTCTAAAATATAAGCTTCATATGGATATATCAGTTAACAAACCATAACCAAATCAATGTAATCGTCTGTAAAACGGCTTTTTTGTTCAGTGAACTAAAATAGAGTTATGTTTGAACTTATTCAAAGACAATCCTTTTGAGGTCTACAAACGGCGCCATCGAGATGGTTTACAAATCTTTTATATTCATATCGATTTTCAACCTACTCAGAAGGTGATTTTGTTTAATTTGAATAGCAATCCTCCCACTTAACATTGATTTGCAAGCTATTCTATACGCCCGTACCTGCATAGAATATATGTAATTATATGAATAATAACAATGTATTGACATACAGTTGGAATGATAATTGTGAAAAGAAAACTGGCTTGGGAAGGAACTGTTTACTTTGGGTTTTCTCTTGATAAAACAGTGTCAGTGCATAAACACTAAATATACGATTTTCACGTTTTATGACGGTCACGCATGTTTTGATATTACAGATTGCTGTCGCAACTATAAAGGCAGCTAAAGAGGTATCTTATATTTACAATTCAATGTGAATACAAATATATTCAATCACATCTTTAATAAATATATTCACTGCGTCAGGACGCATAACCCAGTAGGTCACATACATGCCCACGGATTGTCAGCTGTAAGACCACGGTAGAACCACTGACCCTCAGAGTTCCATCAGTAAGATCCAGGACATATTACTGTAGAAATATAGGCCCACCTAGCATCAGCTGTATGACACAAGACACATGACCTTGTAAACTTGTTCACTCATTGTCAAATGTAAGACATAGGACACATGGCGGGGTAAAACAACCGCCTCCCAAAGCGTCAGCTGTGAATAAGAATATATGACAAAGCCCTATGAGCATTGCAACATATACCAAACTCTGAAAAGGCACAGATATGGGCCGACTGGGGTGCTTGAACCGGTTTTACATAGCTCTAACCTCGCACTTCCTGATGGGTTTCTCAAATGCAAGCAATGAAAAGAAAACCGATCTATTTGAATACAAAATGTCCAAGCGCTGATGTTTTCTTTGATAAGTTATGACAAAAGTAGTGACGTAATTGAAAAATAATGTCCACGGTGTTTAGAAAAGAAAAGGGTATTGTTTCGATTAGAAAAACTAAACATGAGACCTAGGACACATGAGACGATAGAACCGCCATCTCTCCGACCGTCAGTTTAAAAACACATGACATATGACTGGCTAAAGTCACTGTCCAACGAACGTCTGCTAACTTTGGGACACATGGCTGACAAGAATCACATATATTTCGAGCTTCTTCTCTACTGTCAAGAACACAAACCAGGTAGATCAGCTCAAAGACGCAGGACAGATGACCGGGCATAGACCGTCCCACCGTCATTTATAACACCCAGATACATGGCCTGGTATAATCATCTGCTTTAAGACCCAGGATGCATGACCTGCTGAAACCAACCGAGCTTCAGATATAAGACCAAGGACACAGGTTTAACACCGGTCCCACAAGCGTCAGATTTTAGACACATCACAGGGTTCACCATTAGGACCTCCCAGCGTCAGCTGTAAGATCCATGGCATTTGTCTTTGGCACACCTTCTACCGCATCGAGCGTCAGCTATACGATCAGACATACATGACCAGGTCTGGTCCACCGAGCGTCAGATGTATACCCTATTTACGTACCTGGAAAGAACCACCGACACTCAAATAATAAGCTGTAAGAACCAGGATACATGACCTGGTAGTATCACCCGACGTCAGTGAAGAAAGCTGTAAGACAAAGGACACAAGATCATGTAGAATCACAGGCCCACCGAGTGTCATCCCTAAGGCATATGTACTGTTAGTATGACACCCAAGTCTTGAATTTTTACTAACAATACATTCCTTGAAGTTCCTTGAAATATCTTAATTGTATCTTTGCATGACACGTAAACCTTACTTCTTTATGCAGACATCATTTATAGTATATAATGTCAATTTAAATTGTATGCGTGCGGAAGCCTATTAAAGACATATTTTACATCCTTAATGGACTTAACTTATATCTTCTGCAGCTGGAAGGACATGCTAGTATTAAGGATTAATCGTTAAGAAAATCCCTTATAATATTAATACCAGAATGTGGTGTATAGAATAACCAGACCGGGTTAAATATAGATATACTGATTATGTATGTGACCCACATGAGTTTAGACCCACAGATTATTTGATCAAATACCTTCTTAGTTCATTCAAATTATTAGTGCAATATTGCAGTAATAATAATTTCAAATGCTACGAGTTATTTTGTTTGTGCAACACTGCTATATATTTCGCAGTTTTAATGAGTTGTAAAGTAAATTTCACAAATGTGGGAGTACGTGTATATGTTTAAGAATACTCTCCTTAGAGTGAAGATGTTATTTGATCAGAACCAAGTTTGACAGAAATTAACCACAATACGTTATTGATATTCGTGGCTAACATAACCTTGTCCGGATGAATGGCTTATAATTTAACAACGAACATATATTTTCAGTCGAAAATACATTAACACGAATGTCTGTATGCAGTAATAGTTTTTTTTTGTGTTATCATATTTTTCATTATTTTTTTATATTCTAAAAGTTGATTAGTACGGTTCAATATTTACTTCTGTTTTGTATAAGTTTTAAAGGATCCTGTTTCCAAAAAAAAATACAAGCTATAACAAATATTAGAGGCCCACTTAAATCATGTTCTATAAGAAATATTGTCATATATGAATGCATCGTTGGTTAAAACTGGTTTAACAAATTTAGTAAATTGTTTATGAATGGATTGTAAACTTATTTATAAATTAAAGAATATAAGCGGAGTTGAATGTCATACAAGTATTTACATGCTTATGATACATTTATAATTGATGCATTTTTCTACCCAATACTTCGGATACGAACATAGGAAAAAAGTAACCACAATTATAACAATTTGAACTACTACAAGGCACTTAAAATATAAAAAAGTGGCCATACCACGGGAAAAGGTTTTCAACGATTTAACAAACCCAACCCCAAGCTAGATATTCGTGCAAGCTTGCTATATCCAAAGTTTCTGCAAAATTGAAGTTATTGACTGGAAATTGTTTTCTATTTTTAGTAACAGTGACATTGACCTTGACCCGACTGGTCCCTAATGCTATTCTACGCTGAGTTTGCACATAAACTACATACAAACAAAATTGCAGCAAAAAAATACCTCCATGTAAACACGAATTGTTAAGCGGAAACTTTTTTTTCTATTTTTTAAAATAAGACGTTGACCTGACTGGCTCAAAATCAAATCCCAATCTAGGTATTCCTGCAAGCTTGCTATATCCACAGTTTCAGCAAGATCGGTTTATTTGGACTGCTGTTAATGACCGGAAACTTGTTTTTCTATTTTTAGTAAAAGTGACCTTGAATTTGATCCGACTGGCCTCGAATTCAATCCCACGCTTGGTCTTTATGCACGCTTGTTATATCTAACGTTTCAGCAAGATTGGTTCATCCAAACGGAAGTTATTGACCGGTAACCTTCTGTTTGACGCACCCCCACCCCCCCCCCCACCCCCCTACACACACACCCGCCCTACCGCCATACCCAATCTAATAACCAGGATTTTCATTGAAAACCCGGTTAAAAATTATTGAGACGAGACATTACAATCATACGCCTGTAGCTAATTACCACTAAATAAAATACAGAGCATGGGGTTTTATTGTAGTTTTATTATAATATAGGGCGCATATACAATATTTGACACATATTTCTAAATGATAACGTTTGCATCGATGGATTTCTCTTGGATAATTCAGAAATTTTAGTACGTATTTCGTTGTTATATTTTAGGTTCAATAGAACACAAACAAAATGAAAACATATAATTTTTATTAAATAGTTTCTAAAAATTTAACAACACTGTTAATATTAAAATTATAAGCAGCCTTATGATTTAAATGTACATGTGTTGCTAAATAATATGCGCTTTCCCAAATGATAAACATGATGTGATATAAGCAATAACAGGTTTTACTAACAATGTGTATAATAAAGCCTAAATAATCTGGCATGATAACGTTATGTAACCAATAATAATATACAATTATTTACTTATTAGCTGGGAAATATGATGTGATATTGACCAAAACCTCATTATTGACCGAGGCGATAGTTAATAGTTAACAGAATATAACTTGAAATATTACAATAAAAAGTCCCATTATTCACGGAAGTTAATTAATTATTGCAATAAAATGTCCCATCATTAAAGGAAGTCCTTGCATTATTACAATAAAAAGTCCCATTATTCACTGAAGTCCATAAATTATTACAATAAAAAGTCTCATTATTCAGGGAAGTTATTAATTATTACAATAAAAGTCCCATTATTCACGGAAGTTCATGAATTATATTCAATGACGTTTATGAATTGTTACAATAAAAAGTCCACTTATTCAATAAAGTTTATGAATTATTAAAATAAAAAGTCCCATTATTCACTGAAGATATTAATTATTACAATAAAAAGTCCCATTATTCACTGAAGTTTATGAATTATTACAATAAAAAGTCCAATTATTCACTTAAGTCCATGATATATTAAGATAAAAAGTCCCATTATTCAGGGAAGTTATTAATAATTACAATAAAAGTCCCACTATTCACGGAAGTTCATAAATTATATTCAATGAAGTTTATGAATTATTACAATAAAAAGTGCACTTATTCAATAAAGTTTATGAATTATTACAATAAAAAGTCCCATTATTTACTGAAGATATTAATCATTAAAATAAAAGGTCTCCTAATTCATTTAAGTAAATTAATCTTTACAATAAAATGGCCCATTATTCATCTATTTTATGAATAATTATAGAAAGAATACCTCTTCCTACAAATTCATGCAGCATTTTAACTAAAATAGTTCTATTCTTCCTTCATGTTCACTGAACATTATAAATTGAACAATTCCATTATTTAACTTAATGCATGAACCTTTGTATGCCATACAGTACTATTCCTAGAAGATTATATTTTTAGGACAGAAGAAGGTCATATTTGTAATACAGTTTGACGGTAATTTAAAATAAAATAGTCACATTCTTCATACAAGTTCGTGAATCATTGCAATTCAAACATAACAATTATTTATACAAGTTCAAGAATAATTGTATTCCAATCATAAACATTATCAATACAAGTTCAAGAATAATTGTATTCTAATCATCAACATTATTTATACAAGTTCAAGAATAATTGTATTCTAATCATCAATTTTATTTATACAAGTTTAAGAATAATTGTATTCCAATCAATAATATTAGTCATACAAGTTCAAGAATAATTGTATTCCAATCATTGACATTAGTTATACAAGTTCAAGTATAACTGTATTCCAATCATTAACATTATTTATACAAGCCAAGGAATTATTGTATTCCAATCATTAACATTAGTTATACAAGTTCAAGTATAACTGTATGCCAATCATCAACATTATTTATACAAATTTAAGAATAATTGGATTCCAATCATTAACATTATTTATACAAGCTAAGGAATTATTGTATTCCAATCATTGACATTAGTTATACAAGATCAAGAATAAATGTATGCCAATCATCAATATTATTTATACCAGCTAAGGAATTATTGTATTCAAGGCATTAACATTATTTATACAAGTGCAAGAATAACTGTATGCCAATCATCATCATTATTTATACAAGCTTAAGAATTATTGTATTCAAGTCATTTACATTATTTATACAAGTTCAAGAATAACTGTATGCCAATCATCAACATTATTTATACAAGCTAAGGAAGTATTGTATTCCAATCATTAACATTATTTACACAAGTTCAAGAATAACTGTATGTCAATCATCAACATTATTTGTACAAGCCAAGGAATTATTGTATTCCAATCATTAACATTATTTATACAAGTTCAATGGTAATTGTTTGCGAATCATCAACATTATTTATACAAGTTCAATGGTAATTGTTTGCGAATCATCAACATTATTTATACAAGCCAAGGAATTATTGTATTCCAATCATCAACATTATTTATACAAGTTCATAAATAATTATCTTCCGATCATCAACATTGTTTATACAAGTTCATTAATAAAATTGCAACCCAATCATCAACATTAGTTATACAAATTCATGAATAACTGTATTCCAATCATCAACTTTATTTATACAAGTTCATGAATAATTGTATATTCCATGAATAGTAGATTTAAAATAGATCACATTATTTATACAAGTTCAAGGGTAATTGTTTGCGAATCATCAACATTGTTTATACAAGTTAAAGAATAATTGTATTCCAATCATTAACATTAGTTATACAAGTTCAAGAGTAACTGTATTCCAATCATCAACATTATTTATAAAAGTTCAAGAATAATTGTATTCCAATCATTAACATTAGTTATACATTTTCAATAATAATTGTATTCCAATCATTACCATTAGTTATACAAGTTCAAGAGTAACTGTATGCCAATCATCAACATTATTTGTACAAGCCAAGGAATTATTGTATTCCAATCATTAACATTATTTATACAAGTTTAATGGTAATTGTTTGCAAATCATCAACATTATTTATACAAGTTCATAAATAATTATCTTCCGATCATCTTTATTTATACAAGATCATAAATAATTGCAACCCAATCATCAACATTAGTTATACAAATTCATGAATAACTGTATTCCAATCATCAACTTTATTTAAACAAGTTTAGGAATAATTACAATCCAATCATTAACATTATTTATACAAGTTCATGAATAATTGTATATTCCATGAATAGTAGATTTAAAATAGATCCGATATTTCAACAATTTCAAGCATGATTTTAAGCAAGTAAAACATGTTTCTAAAACACCAGATATAATGGCACTACAACTTTATTTCCACATTACCATAACGTCTTACAATGTAAGACGTTGCATGAGTCCAGGAACCTCACACAATTCAACTCAATGAATTCATTCTACACAAGTTGGCCACTATTGCGACAATTTCAAATATCTATGCTGAAACTAGGCTCATATGTTCTAGACTACCAAAATGAACATACCTTTACGGTCCAACCTAATAAACTCCCTCTAGGCAATTCGCTCTACATCCCAACATTACAACTAGGCTCATTATTTCTATAGGTCCACGAATCTCCCACAGTGCATCTAGTCCCTCCATTCTAAAACTCAATGAATTTCTTCACAAGTCATTCAGCTATTCTTATTACACAAGGTACGCATTGGAACCAGGTCAGATATGCCTTCAAATTACATGGCAACATTGCAAAAAGGCCTATTATTCCTACAGTGTATTACAACAAAGCATTACAACAAGGTTCATAATTCTCATTGAACGCATCAAGAGTTGTCCCACTTTCCATACAAATTTAAAATCCACCAATTGCAACTAGTCCTATCATTTCAAATAAGTCCATACATTTCACAATTCATTTAGTTCCCTGATTTACAGCATGTCATGAAGTCCCAACATATTCCTACAAGCCCAAAAAGTCCGACAATACCTAAATTCAACTAGTCTCATATTGCCTGCAAGTGATTCAATCCTTACAATGCAATTGTCCCTTTATACCTACACGTGATTCACGCAATAAAACTGGTTCCATTAATTATTAAAGTCCGCCATATTGAATCTATTCTGCATAGTCATTTATTTAATTAAATTTTACACCAACTATTTAATCACCATAATCTACCATTTACAATGATCACTGCATACATATATTCTCATATTTTAAAGCAACATAACTGAACAACATTGTAAATGTTACATAGTGTCAATATACAAGATGACAAGTGAATATTGTATACCTTAGTCATAACTTAAAGATAATTACATTATCATTACAACTGAATTCAATACTTGTAATATTGGATGTTAGTAGTGTATAACTCAAGTCGAGTATTAAAACTTTACATATTCATGCATAATATAAGGTAACATTACATGCAAGGACATGACAAAATACGACATTACCCACAAATGACATAAATGATTGGAATAAACGAAAGCAATAAACATCCTTTTCCTACTAGTTATTCCCATTAACAGTCCTAATATTCTAAATCGGAAGTGTTTTTTTTATTTATTACATTTTTCGTGAGTACAGATATTCATACCTTGTTATACAGATATACCCTAGTGTTTTCTTTCAAGTTGAGATGCAGTTTTCAATCATTTCATTGTAAACATCTGCTCTAGATTGTGAGCTCGTAATCATCGTTAACGAATTATTTGTTATTATTAACATGCATCTTCTTCAACTATTGAAAATTCGGGAATCCGAAAAACTCTTTTGGGATATTTTGCAGTACAGATGTATAAACATCGCAAAGTTTTACTTTCTTACTACTGTTTTACTTTCTTTCTTCGTTTGAGGTACTGCGCAAAAAGTATATTCCATGACTTATGAAGCCATAGCTGCGTGCCTGCTTGAGACACCTTCCATGATCGACATTTTGATGTTAATGAGACGGAGGCTCCTCGTGACTGGCATTACTTCAATGCCGCTGACAAATATCTTAGTACGTGAAACAATTCTAAGTTCGGTGTGGTTTGAAAGATCAAGGAAACAGTCTATATTAACTTGAAGTTCTGCGTATTCAATATTTTCCATGATTAACGCCTTAAGTTCATGAGTTAATGATAAACTTTCCATCAAGGAAACGATTTCATCATTGTTTGCCATTTTGACGTCTATGAGACTGAGACCCATTGTGACTGGTCTCACTTTCAGGACGGTGACAGATATCGTAAGTGAAAGTGCTCTGAGTCCGCTGTAGTTTTAAAGGTCTAGGAAACCGTCTTCTTTTTTTTGCTGCGCAGTAAATGTTTCCCAATAATAGTTTCGTGGGGTTATGCTTACTTGAGACACGTTCTTTCAGGATAACTATTGCATCATTGTTTGGCATTTTGATGTTTTTAGATCGAGGATCCTCGTGACTGGTCTCGCTTATGGACATCTAACAGATATGTTAGCAAGTGAAACAAATCTAAGTTCGGTGTGGTTTGACAGGTCTAGGAAACAGTCTTTATTATTTTGATGTTCTGCGCAGTCAATGTTTTGGAGAACCAACTCCTTAAGTCCATGCGTGCTTGATATACTTTTCATTAAGGAAACTATTTCAGCATTGTTGGCCAGTTTTATGTCTATGAGTCTTAGATTTTTGTGACTGCCCTCACATTCAGACGGCTGACAGAATAAGTCTTCAAGTATATTCATGCTTGATACACTTTCTATCACGGAATTTTTTTCACCTTTGTTAGCCAGTTTTATGTCTCTGAGACTTAGAGCCATAGTGTCTGTTCTTAGTTTCAAGCCGCTGACACATATCAGAGCTATTTCAACTGTTCTGAGCTCGATGTGTTTTAACAGATCTAGGAAACAGTCGTCAATATTTTGATTTTCTGCGCAGTAAATGTTTTCTATGGTTAACTCCTCAAGTTCATGCGCGCTTGATACACTTTTCATTAAAGAAACTATTTCACCATTTTAGCCAGTTTTATGTTTATAAGGATAAGACTCTTAGGCACATGTCTCACTTTCAACCTGCTGACAGACAGCCGAGTAAGTGAAAGATTTCTAAGTTCGGTGTGGTTTGACATATCTAGGAAACAGTATTCTTTACTTTGCTGTTCTGGGCAGCCGATGTTTTGCAGGACTAACCTCTCAAGTCCGTGCGTGCTTAATACACCTTTCATCAAAGAAACGATTTCACAATTGTTAGCCAGTTTTTCGTCTATGAGGATTAGACTCTTGGTGACTGGCCTCACTTTCAGACCCCTGACAGATTATTTTGATGTTCTGAATAGTCAATGTTTTGCAGGACTAACTACATAAGTCCATGCAAGCCTGAGACACTTTTCATCAGAGAAAACTTTTCACCCTGTTTCAAAAATGAAATGTTCTGTAGAACGACAACTTCAGTGACTGGACTTAATCGCAGCTCCCTAATATATATGTCTGCCAGTTTAATGTATTTCATTTGAGTGTGCTTTGACAAATCAATTACATATTCTATGTTCCTTTATTGTTTAGTGTGTTTTTTCTGTGTTAACGTCTTAGTGACCGCGCTTTCGTATTTGTCCATATCTGATAACTTTCTCAATTTTGATAGGTGTTCAAAAAATCACTTTGCAAAAATGTTAATATTTCACAAGCATATTGTTCACATTTTATTAGGATGATAATAGATCGAAGAGACTTGGCATTAGTAATACTCGACATGAGATCCATCATGCCGTCTTCTGTGCGGATTTTGACGCCATTCAAGTAAAGAGAAGACAGTGTAGAACTAACTTTTAAATAATCAGCTTCTATGTTACGAAGCCACAAACATTTTAGATCACAGAGTTTCGAAACATCTAACGTGAAGTTATCACCCCGGCTTTGCAGAATGTTCTGTTGGCACATGCTGGAAATTGAAGAAATGAAATTATCGTATTTAGACCTCAGTGATTCCGAATTGTCCATAATCAGGGGTAATCCCATGTATATATTGTAAAGGGAAGAATTAAAGTGAATACTTCCTAAATTTATTTTTAGACTTTTGTTTTGATGCATACGTTCAATGTAACAAAGCCTCAGCAAGCATTGTGTACAAATCAGTTCCAATTCGTTTGCGTTGTAAGTGTTACAATTATCGAACATTTTTGCCATTGTTCTTTCTAACAATCTTACAGACTCCAAAAGCCAGATTCCACTTAGAAAAATAAAAGATTATCCCCTTTCAGACAGGGTTTAACCTGTAATACTGGTTTCAATGTTGTCATGAATGTTACTGTTCCATCCTGTATGCAACGCTGCAAAATACTCATGAAATGTTTCATGGGAAAACGATATGATTATCCTTTCACAGGTTATGTCTGGTACAGTGCTTAGTGTTAAAATTCAAACTTAGAGACATACTTTGATTTGTTCTTCTGAAAGACCATGGTCGACAGTTAAATCAAATACCAACTGCCTCCTTTCCTTGTGCATTGACGTTTCAAATGCTAGTTTTGCTACTGCCGACAGTATAGTCTTATAACGCACACATTTCCCGTTCTTTTTTAAATATATCAGGAGGTGAAATTGTCTCGTCAATACCGATGTCAGCTATTTCTTTTAAATGTTTTACCCCTTCTTTCTTTTCTGCGATCTCAATCCAAAGCTCAATAACATTAGTATATATCTCCGTCTTTGACTGTCCAAGGTCCTGGCCATTAAACCACAAACAGATGAGAAAGTTGAGAATGATTGGTGTCTCAATCATCTCTGCCACACCAGCCCTCTGTAAGCAGCCCGCAAAATCGTTGTATTTCTTTTTTTTTATTTGTCCGTTTGATCAAACAATAAATCAACCTTTTACACAATATTGAGGTATCTTGAACCCCATTTACTTGTATCTGCCTGTCAACTTCACTGTCTTTTAAACGTAACTCCTCCAGTTTCCAGTGTCGTGTTGTAGTTATAAGTGTACATTGTAAACTAGAATTTCTCCCTGGTACCCCGTTACTTATTGATGGCATATCTGATTGTTTTGGTGTTGTCCATTCATCTAAACCATCCAGAATAATAAAGCATTTTCTAGAGAAACTAAATATGTTCTTGAGAAGCTCACCTGGTTCAACACATTGAAGTGTTTTGTTACTGACAACAATATGCTTCAGAAGCTGGGACGTTATCATGTCTTCAATGTAGTACTGACCAGTTAAATTTCGCAGTGTGACATAAAATAAAAAAGTCATAAAAAGCCAACTCGAAAGCATTTACTGTTTCAACTTTTTCATGTAGATTACACCAGGTTGACAAAATATATTTGGTAAGAGAGGTTTTACCCATCCCGGCATCTCCAGTGACGTAGATATTGTAATAAGGATCATCAGCGTTACCGAAAATGTCATTGACTTTTATGGGTCTTTTGTTTTCCTCTAATGATGACTTACATAGAACTGTGTGATCGACCAGCTGCAGCAGTGGTTCAACATATATATCGTCAATATCAGTATCGATGTTTGAAGACAAGACGCAGTGGCAATGATAGGAGACTTTTTCACACATCTTTTGTAAAACTGAACCAGGCTGTCATGTATCCCAGAGGACCATTCTGAAATAAAAAGTTCGTTGTTCAAAACGGAGAAATGTTAAGTTTCTTTTCTACATAGGGGTATGAAGTGAATGAAGCAAACAAATCGTATAAAAGGGATTTATAGAATGGTTCTCGTACAGTTTACTTGGTGTTTTAATATATATTCTATCAAAATGTATTTATCTATGTTAGACAAATTATATGCACTTGTCCTAAAAGAATCATGGACAAACATGAATGACATTTTACATAATCATTTCTCATACGTTTATACGAATAATGTTTTCATGATATAGAACATTGTGAAATTCATGTGTAAAAGATACACGAAGTGACAATTATCAATACAATTTACAAATTGATGAATATAACATATAATTGTACCATGCGAAAAATAGCCACCCATGTTATACATGCATCCACCTATATATACACCGAACCATACAATACACCTGCCCACTAATCCATTTATTTACCTGTTCATTTAGACAGTATTTTCGAACTACAACTACATTATTTCACCCATACATAAACTCATGCACCCCCTATACAAGCTCTGATAACCTTTACATATGCTCAACATACATCCCTACTTCCACACAAAAGCCTATAGCCGTTGATGACGTTGTCTCGACTTTCACTAAGACATGACGCCGTGTTATATAATAGCAGAACTATATATCATACGATGTACAAATGCCAGACTACTTGGCTACTTGTAATGCGTCATAGTATAAATCATAGAGAAGTCACTTTCTATGTATGAAATTGCTGCCGCATCATTAATTCATTTCAGTAATAAATACCGCATCATACTCGTATGTCGATTATTTGTACAGCGTAGTAACTTCAAAACGGTAATTTATGCAAGTTTGTAACCGTTACTGGTAAAAACTTCATGTCGGCTATGTATGCGGCGAAATAATTTTTTATTTGAAATTGCTGCCGCACCATTAATTCATTACTGTAATAAATACCACATCAGAGTCGTATGTAGATACTTTGGACAGCGTAGTTACTTCAAATCGGTAATTAATGCAAGTTTATTAATGTCGTTACGATATTACAGAGCAATAACTTTATCTCTGTAATACATTTTGTATAAATGATAATGTGAAGTATGTCATTTTTTATAGACATTGGCTTGCACCCATAACAAGGAATGTATAATCCAACATTAAAGTTAATGCATCAGATAGTTATAAGTATTCACCAAAGAAACTAGAATGATAGATAGACTCACGCCTGAGGAAGAAGGTCGCAACTGTTTATTTTCCAATTTGGATGGGCTGACTCTTTTTATGCATACACCAACTCACATGTATTTTTAGGCATTAGGAATATTATTTAGGTCAGGAAAATCAGTATCATTAATAAATAAAGGAACCGAGTAAAGCCTTGATGCATGCTTTATTTAAAGTGAATAAATGCATTCAGAAATAAATCTTATTCTCACAATATATCGTAGATATGTTACTATTTAAGCATATTCAACAACTGCCTCAAATACACATTCTTTAGTTATATGATACATTTAGAAAAACAAGCATATTCATTATTCAACTTTCATCAGGATACACGCAGCTACATGTACACACACGCACACACACACATACACACACGCACACACACACACATACACACACGCAAACACACACACACACATACACACACACACATACATACACACATACACACACATACACACACATACAAACACACACACACATACACACACACATACACACACACACATATATTTACATCATAGATTCGTAAAGGTAAATGTCAAAATAAGTCTTAAGAGCTTACCTTAATCTTCATTTGGAACGTTTTTGACACTTTTTAATTCAGCCTTCACTTCTTTAAATCCCGACTTAAGCTTATGTTCTACCTTTTTAACATGATATTTTATGTCACCTATACTAGAGTTGTTTTCCTCTGTTGTTTCCTGTATACATTTTAGACTTTTTTTTACTTTACTCGCCACTTCTTCAAAAGCAGACAATACATCATCAAAACGTTCCCATCTTTCAAGCTTTTTTCTCATTCGTTCCATGTCTTCCTTGTTCACTACTTCTTCATTCTTTATTTCGTCAGTAAGTTCACTGAGTGAGAAGGTGACGCGAAGTATCTTTTTAGTTTTTAGAAAAGTTCTGTTGATGATATCCCATTTCATTTCGAATTCATCTCCTGTCATTGACAGAGTACTAACATGGCCATACAGACTGTTTCTAAGCATTCGTATTTTATTTACGGCTTCTTGTTTTGCATTTCTGCGTTTAGTGATGCAGTTTGAAATAATGCAACTGAGTAGTGTTATGTCAAAACATTCTATGTCAGCATTTGGAAACAAAATATTTAGTTGGTCTTGCCTTAATATCTTTTTCTGATATAAAAAATCAATAATATCTTTATTATGCTTTGCGTTTAAAAAGCGATTCAATGTTCCTGGACTATAACTTTTCATAAAGAATTCCTTCAAAATTGTCCGTCCTCCTTCAAGTAAGAATCTGGTACACTGGTACCAGTTTGTCCTTTCAGGGACGGTACCGGCCGCCATCCTGTGCTCCTTGAGATGGGACCTGAAAGTTCAATGCCAAAAAGCAAACAGGTTTAATTGCAATCAAGACATTACACAGTTTTTAATATCATAAATAAGATTTTTTTCTAGTAGAAAGACAAAAAACAAAATTCAGTAGAACATTGAAGTGGCATTGAAGTTTTGCAGGGTCCAAATCATAAACGAACTAAGTAAATTTTAGACTGCCCCTTGGGTGGCTGCTTAATACAAGTTTAACTGTATATATAAAACTAAAATTGTGATCTTGGTCTCTATAAGTGTGTGTGGAATGTGTGGAATGTAATAAAAAAAGGTCCGATAAAAACAAAGCGTCGGTTTATGTTAGACGTTTAGCGATTGGGTGAGTCTTTATTTGTATACGTAATCATGCTTGATTGTTTAGTTGTTTCACTGTTTTTGAATGTTAAGTACAGGCTTACATATTCAATTGATTTATTTCTGAAGGGATGAAACAACTGTGGATGCAACTCAACAACCCATGGCTTTTAATAGTGACGACCGACTTCTTTTGTCTATTAAAATTGGGCCGAGGAATTAACGTTAGTATACATGTGTGAAATCTTTGATAAGGTGTCGGGGCGCCTGAACAAAATCCTTTGGAAGGCCCTATACTGGTATTCGATATACCAGTATGGAACCCTATTCACAATAACACAAGAATACTCATTTTCAACCAATTTGTTTTTTTTTTCGTTTGTATTTCTCATTTCAGTCTTCATTTAACCCTGTTGCGTTTTCTTAATTGGTGTTATTTACCGTAAGTTCCAAGACTGATTACATCTAACACGTTATTAACAAACAATGGCCAAATCAATTTTATTATGAGCCTTCCTATTGGCTAACATTTCCGCCAAATTACCTAATCAGGAAGCGTGATATGGTTTAACGGTGTACTGGTAGAGTTCCACCCCCAGTGCAATATCCGGTCCTACACTTGGCTAAGGATAGTACTACTATGTTACAAACATTATCTTCACAAGTTAAGGACGTAACTGGTAACCGACTGTATTTCGGTTTGTTTTTATTTTGAAATATATTGCATCTACTAATTACGATCATTAAAACAATGTCCAACTATTTGGCGAAGTAAGTTCCCAGATAAACTGTCTGGAAAGAAAAACCGTCGCACAGTAAAGCAACATAAAGATCTTCCTACATTAGGTCCTTCGCCCGGAACGAAACTCGAACCCACGCGGTAAGAGGCTAAGCAGTCAAAGGAGATACAAGCTGGTTACTCTACCACTATTCCATGGGCGCCCCTAGCCCATTGAAAATCCCCTTTAGAAGTACCCCGCAATATATATATATATATATATATATATATATATATATATATATATATAAATTTAATATATATATAAATATATGCTATATTAACACTGGAATGTTTAAGTTCTAAATGAAAATCCCACTGCGGGATTAAAAAGACGAACGCAGAAATGGGGGATTGACGACAAATGTTTGTGTTTTAATAGAAATCTTACAATAAATACATAAAACAAGGACATTGTCGTTAAATTCTGAATAAATCTTTGGCAAATACGACTTTAAATTGAGCATATTAACAATTATTCTATGGGCACAGCCACCATTCAAGGCGTAGTGTTAACAAGGATGTGTTAATGGCATATTTCTCAAATATTCCTCAAGAAATGCAACTATCACATTAAAATAATTGACAAAGTGCACTATTTAACTGATATTTAAGAAATGTTTTTTTTTTCTCAAATTATTGTTTTGTACGATGTTGTCAGTGGAAAAAATATATTTTTTAAGAAGACAGCGATCAGGTTATTTGTTGTCAGTCAACTGACATATTTTAAAATAGCTGATCAAGACACTTATGTAAAATTGTTTCAATAGAAAAAGAACATGCTTTCGGAAAGAATTAGGATAACAAAAACAGTAAAGAATTTTCCGAAAGAATAAAGACAACAAAACCAGGGGACCATGATGGCCCTTAATCGCTCATTTAAGGACATAAGCTTATAGTAGGCTCATATCTGGCGTCAAGTAATCAAGAGTTATTTATTCTAGAAATCTTATTGCTACCATAGATTATTTAAAGGCATGTGTGATGATGAAAATGACAGCAGCAGAAATGTGAAATCACGATTACCTGGCATCAAAATAGATTTATTCTTAAACCAGATTAGTATCTGAATGTTCTGGCCTCATCATTAGCATATGAATACTTTTAACACAGGGGCATAGTTTTCTCTGAATGGTGAAGATTGGGCCATTAGTGTGACCATTGGCGGATAACATTTTCTAGACTTTTACGTAGTGACCTACTTCAAAAGATATCTAAGATTTCATACTAGCAAACATTCTGGCCAAGTTTGGTGAAGATTGGAGCCCAATTGTGGTCTATAGTGTGTTCACAAACTTTTTCTAAGATTTGACCTAGTACCAAGTTACAAACTGATTTAAGATTTCATGCAGACAAACATTCTGACCAAATTTGATGAAGTTTGATGAAGATTAGGCTTTCAATGTGGCCTCTACTGTGTTCACAAAGCTTTTCTAAGTTTTGGTATAGATGTGGTATTTACAACACCTGAGACAAGAACGAACTCATCCAAGATTATATTCAGGCAAACATTCTGATCAAGTTGGGTGAAGATTGTCGACGACGAATGCATTTGTTTACCCTCGCCTTTCACCTATATGGCGAGCATTGGTAATTGCTTATTATGTTAGGATTTTGATGTCTGGGGGTGTGGGGTGTGGGGTGTAGGTCCTTATATTATTTTATTTTGCTTTTGATTTCTTAACATTATTATTAATATCCTTATATAAATTAGAGAGTTGTTTCTGATCAAAATTAGATTCCGTAACTTAAACAGCTATGTTATAAAAGTTGTGATCTGAATCACATCTTAAAAGACTATTATAAGAATCTGTACGGTTAAACTGTATAATAATAATGTTTTATTATATATCGCAACTAATCAACCTATAATCGTCTATCACAGGCACTGGAATAAAATTCCTATGATCATTGCAACATATACCAAAATCTGAAAAGGCACAGGACAACGGTATTTCACATGCAAACTGAGTGAAAAGTATTAACAAATTTGTTATCAATCATTTTAACGAAAAGAGCAAATCCAACAGTTACCGCCTTGGAACGGCCAGTCGGCAATATGGACCGACCGGGGTGCTTAAACCGGTTTTACAGAGCTCAACCTCGCACTTCCTGATGGGTTTCTCAAATGCAAGTAATGAAAAAAAGACAGCATCAGCTGTGAATAAGAATATATGACAAAGTCCTATGAGCATTGCAACATATACTAAACTCTGAAAAGGCACAGATATGGGCCTACTGGTGTGTTTAAACCGGTTTTACAGAGCTCTAACCTCGCACTTCCTGGTGGGTTTCTCAAATGCAAGCAATGAAAAGTAAACCGATTTATTTGAATACAAAATGTCCAAGCGCTGATGTTTTCTTTGATAAGTTATGACGAAAGTAGTGACGTCAGTGAAAATAATGTCCAAAGTGTTTAGAAAAAAGGAGTATTATTTCGATTAGAAAAAAAAACTACACAAAAATGGTTTATTATAAGTAGAAATAACTTTTTGAATTTAAGAATAAACATGGCCAAACAAGAATTATGTTTAAAGCATCCTGTTCTTGTGAAGATGAAATTGAGGAAGCAAAGTCCAATGTCCATCAAAGGAAATACACGTAACAATCGTTATAGGACGAATTAAATGACAACATACATTACATGCAAGGGGAGATTTTATACGACCGCCACACTGCACAAGTAACATTGTTGTGATCATGAATAAGAATATATGACAATGTCATATAAGCACTGCAACATATAATCAACCTATAATCGTCTATCACAGACACTGGAATAAGATTCCTATGATCATTGCAACATATACCAAACTCTGAAAAGGCACAGGACAGCGGTATTTTACATGAAAGCCAAGTAAAAATTAAGAACAAATTTGTTATGAGTCATTTAACGAAAAGAGCAAACCCGACAGTCACCGCCTTGAAACGGCCAGTCGGCAATATGGACCGACTGGTGTGCCTAAAACGGTTTTACAGAGCTCTAACCTCTAAAATCCATATTAGATATCTTATGCTGTATATCTATCAATCTATAAATCCCATTTTAAATAAACCCCTGTATACTTTATCACAGTATTGCAAACATTTGAGTGTTAGTTGTGGAATAGGGCAAGAGTGTTGGTATATATATATATATATATATATATATATATATATATATATATATATATATATATATATATATATATATATATATATATTACCCCGGTGGGCAGTACCGGTATCGTTTGGACGCAGAGCTGGAGCTTATAATTGCCTTGCCTACAGTGTCAAAGTCACACCCCGGAGATCATGCTCAACAGTCCCTTATAAATGTAGTTGCTTATTGGAATACGGTAATAATAAATCAACTATCTCCAATTATTTTCATCAAGTTACTACAGGTGAATTAATAAGTTGTTTACCCAATATATTCTGGTAGTTTTAACTTTATAATCTTATATACCAATTTCGTACATGTATAGATTTTGGAGTCTATGCCTGTTGTGGTTTGGTAATTATGTTTAATAAAAAGACATTTAGAGATGGTATGTTTAATTTATCAATGCCCAGGTGTCAGCGCCTCTAATATATAATCATATTTTCTATCAATATGTGTTTATGGAGGGAGACCCGTAGATCAATAGGTGTGTGAGATGTAAGGGAGGTCACTCTCCATACCCGGAAGTAGCGAGGCTACAAATGGATTCGTTGTTTATTTTTATTATATTTCCATAAAATAAATTGGATTGGAAGATGTTTCAAATGTATTATGTATAAGTTATTTCTATATTTTTATTGAAAAGTGCATGATCCCTGGTTGTGGGTTTATAAGCTGTCGCACTTCTTTGTCTATCTACGTTGAGTTGGTGTGATATATGTTTGAACACTAGACCAACAATATTATTTTCATAACATTATCGGCTATGGCTAGAAGAAATACACTATCGATGTTAGTTTTTTTCTTTAGAAGATGGGTTGTAGTTATGTGGTACAGCTATTGTTCGACACTGTGGGCAATCTGAATCCGCCACTGTGAGGGGTCTATTAGGATTTAGGCCCGGGACCAGAGTCAGTTGCGACATATGGCGAATTGGATGAGCACCCGCGAGAGTATGTTTGAGTATATGCGAGAGAAACCCTTCCAACCTCTTTCCCCCCTTCCATATGGATGAGGTGGCGAATAGCTGAACCGAGTATCCCGGCATTAGTTGCTAAAAGTATTAAATTAAACACTGCTAAAATATAAAATGAATGGGTATAGTACATGAATACGGGGTGGATCTATTACCCAACTAATACAATTAATATATGCGTGTCTAGAAGATTTTTAAAAGGAGCCTGCGAAGTCGAATCCTCCCAACTTTTCTCGGCCCAAGTCCAAGATTCTTGGGCTATGGTCAGGGGCTTATCCGGACAGGCCACGCTAGGCTCCCTGATGATGACTTCGCCCAGGGGGCGATATATAAGATTGCGCTGTAAATGTGGTCTCTTGTGTGTTCACAAGTGTTTCCTAAAGTTTGACATTTTGTCCGTTTTTGACCCCAGGTGACCCAATACAGTTTCCTAAAAACAGTTTCAGACAAGAAGATTTTCAATGTTTTACTATAAAGTAATGTATGGAAAATGGCCTGACTCCTGGCGACCACGTTTATTTTTACCAATCATTTTTTTGCCAATCTTGATAGAGGGCTACACACGAAACTAGTATACCAAATATCAAGGCTAAAGATCTTGTAGCTTCTGAGAATAAGACTTTAAAATTTTGCTATATAGCCATTATGGACTAATTAACCATATAGGAAAGTGACCAATCAATTTTTCTTAACTTGTACAACAAATATTCAAAGCTATGATTCTTGCAGTTTCTGACAATGACAGATTCAACGCTTTACAAGAAAACTTTGCATGGAAAATGACCAGGCCCCTGGTGGCCATGTTTACTAATGAATGAAAATTATAAGAACAATCTTTATACAGGCCTCCTATGGAACATGTATACCAAATATCAAAGCTCTAGCTCTAGTAGAAAGGGGCAAGAAAATTTTCATAGTTTAACTATATAGCCATATGTATAAAATGGTCAAGCACCATGTTTTTGATGGGACAAAAGTCTTTGAACAAATTTTCGCTCCCCTTGCCAACTAAATGATTTTGATGAAGTTGGTTGAATTTGGGACAGCTTGTTCAAACAAGAGGGCCACGAAGGCCCTTAGTCGCTCACCTGAGGACACAGGATTTTAGTAAGTTCATATCTAGCGTAAAATAATTAAGACTTATTTACTTTAGAAATCTTTGCTGAAGATTGGACTATTAGTGTGGCAACTGGTTTGATAATATTTTCTAGCATTTTACCTAGTAACCTACTGAATCCACATGACCTACTTCAAAACAAACATATGTAGGATTTCATACTGGCAAACGTCCTGGCCAAGTTTGGTGAAGACTGGTCCATCATTGTGGCCTCTTATACTGGCAAACAATCTGATCAAGTTTGGTAAAGATTGGACTATGAATGTGGCCTCGAGTGTGTTCACATGCCTTTTCTAAGTTTTGACCTAGTGATCTCTTTTTTGACCCCATGTGACCAAATAACAAACACATCCAAGATTGTATGCAGACAAACATGTTGACCAAGTTTGATGAAGCTTGGCCTGTATATGTGGCCTCTAGTGTGTTCGCAAGCTTTTTGTAAGATTTGATCTATTGACCTACCTTTTTAGCCCACATAACCCAGTTATGAACTCCTCCAAGATTTCATGCAGGCAAACATAGTGATCAAGTTTGGTGAAGATTGGGCCATAAATGGGGTTTCTAGTGTGTTTACAAGCTTTTTCTAAGATTTGGCCTAGTGACCTAATTTTTGACCCGCACGTGAACCAATAGCCAACTCATTTAAGATTTCATGCAGACACACACTTTGACTAAGTTTCTTGAAGATTGGGCTATAAATGTGGTCTCTAGTTTATTTAAAAGCTTTTTCTGAGATTTGACATAGTGACCTATTTTTTTACCCCACCTGACCCAATAATGAACTTATCCAAGATTTTATGCATTCTGACGAAGTTTGGTGAAGATTGGAATATAAATGTCTACTCTAGTGTGTTCACACGTTTTTCCTAAAATTTGACATAGCGACCTACTTTTGACCCAAGGTGACCCAATAATGAACTCATCCAAGATTTCCTGCATACAAACATTCTGACCAAGTTTGATGAAGATTGGTTAAGAAACTGTGGCCTCTAGTGTGTTCACAAGCTAAAATGTTTTCTACGGAATTCGGGCGAAGCTTTATCAGAAAAGCTCACCTTGAGCACGTTGTGCTCAGGTGAGCTAAACAAGAGGGTCTTTATGACCCTTAATCGCTCAGAGGACACAGGATTTTAGTAGGCTCAAATCTGGAATCAAATAATTAAGAGACATTTTAGAAATCTTTGGTGAAGATTGGACCATAAGTATATCCACTGGATTGATAACATTTTCTAGAAATTTACCAAGTAATCTACTGAATCCACATGACTTACTTTAGAACATATATAAGATTTCATACTGGCAAACATGCTGGCCTAGTTGGGTGAAAATTGGTTTATCAATGTGGCCTCTTAAGGGTTTACACAAGTTTGTTTTTTCTAGTATGTGACCTAATGACAGACTTTCTAACCCCAAGTGACCCAATAATATACTCATCCAAGATTTTGATGCAGACAAACAATCTGATCAAGTTTGGTGAAGATTAGGCTATAGATGTGGCTTCTTGTGTGGTCACCAGCTTTTTCTAAGATTTAACCTAGTGACCTTCTTTTTGACCCAACGTGACCCAGTTATGAACTCATCAAATATTTCATGAAGGTAAGCATTCTGATGAAGATTGGTGAAGATTGTGCCATAAATGGGGCCTATAGCGTGTTCGCAAGCTTTTGCTAAGATTTGACTTTAATAGTGATCTTATTTTGACCCCACTTGACCCAATAATGAACTCATCAAAGATTTCATGCAGACAAGCATTCTGATCAGGTTTGGTGAAGTTTGGGCTATAAATGTGGTCACTAGTGTGTTCACAAGCTTTAACTGAGATTTGACGTACTGACCTACTTATTAACCCCACGGGACACAGTTATGAACTCCTCCAAGATTTGATGCCGGCAAACATTCTGATCAAGTTTGGTGACGATTGGGCAATCAATATTTGGTTTTGTTTACCCTCGCCCTAACTATTGTTATAGGGCGAGCATTAATATATGGAAGTTTAAAATAGAATATCACAGTAGGTGAATTATAATGGCGTGAGGGTTGCCTAATGTCAGGAAGATTAAAAAGATTAAAAATTTAACAAAATAAAGGTGATTATGAATTGATAATGAATTGACAATAGGCTAATATATATATAACGTAAGGGTGATTGTATTAACTATGATGTATATGTGTGCGTGTGATGTATGTGTAGTAAAAAATGATTTGTAAAATATTTCAGTTCGCACTTCTTTTTTCTGTACATTTCTTTTCCAGTCCACCTAGTTAACATAGTATATATCTTGATTCGCCTTATTGTATAGATACAATATATTATTGTTATACATTGCCTCTTTTGGGACTTCTAATGGTGATAAAAAAGCATCATACAAGAATTTAAAAACCAAACAAATGTGTTCAGTTAAAATAAAAGATAAAAAATATAATTATATTATTTAACCGATGCTAGTGGCACCTTTTTAGGACCATTTAAAAGTATTTTCTTTTAAGAAATCAAATATTTAAATAATGAATGATATTTACATTTACATTTATATATACAGTCTTCGATGTACATATTGTCAGGCCTGTCCCATGTATCTATTACAATCTACCATATCCAACAAATTTTATAGATAGAAAAGACTGGTTAACATGTGGACGATGGGACCTACATTTTAATTGTGTGGTCCCGCTGGCAGTCAGATTTCTTTTTATTCATCCATATGCACCATAGAAGCAGAGATATGAGAGACAACACAACTCAAAAGATTAGTAAAAGAAGGGAAGGGAGATATATATATATATATATACCCGTGTTTGACAATTACAAAGGATATCTCCCATTCCCTATAGAGTAAGAATATTATTTGAATGTTTATATTATCTGAAGAGAGAGAGAGAGAGAGAGAGAGAGAGAGAGAGAGAGAGAGAGAGAGAGAGAGAGAGAGAGAGGGCTTGTGATTTTTTTTTTTTTTCTATGTATGGACAGGCCTGTGTCCCTCAGAGGCACCGTATGCAAAAATAACTACAGCGCATGAGAGGTTTATGGTAATATTTATTTCCCTCAGGTGCCTCACCCGTCCGATGAAACCCGTGCGGCGCCCCGTATGATCAGTGTCTGCAACATATCTGTTCGGTGTATGTAGCCTCTATACTATGCATAACGTTGTAATGTTTCATAAGTATAGGTATTATTTAACAACACGTAGTTTGTTCATAGTTATTAGTTACAATGCTTATTTGTTTTTAAAAATTATATGTTGCATTGTAAATACTGTAGCTTATTAGAAGTATAGAATAGTGTTCGTATTAAAATACGGAGATTAAGTCTCCTTCTTTTCTCTTTGGTTCGCCATTTTTGTGGAACCATGTGTTTCCGAGATGGATTAAAATCAGCTGTGTGTTCATGCTTGCTGTTTGAATTGTGTCATTGAGGGGGTTTTCGCACGGATTTTCCATGTTTTCACTGGTATAACTGGGTGCCTTCTTATGGATGGGACTGTACGTAACGGTAATGGTGGTTTTCTATTTACTACATGGCGACCTTCACCTTCTACTATTTGTTTTCCCACGGTGTTCGGGAAAAGCAGGCAAGTATGTTAAAATATTCTATTTATATTAGATTTTTCCTTTTCTTGCCTATTTATTATGTAAATAAATCGTAGGACTTTATTATAAATACTAGTATAATATTCGTAATACATTCTTTTTGTATATAGTCAATTTTTAATATATAAAAAGTGTTAAGAGATTCTAATTTGATCCTTGTTCTTAAAGGAATTATGTATTACTGTTGATGCATGATTATTTCCATTTTGGTGGCTTTTTTCTTATTCTTACCCTCATCCTGGGGAGTTCATGGCCTTTACAAGTAAAGGAGAAACTATATATGGGATTTATAGAGCTGTTATGGGTATGTATATTCAACATTTTTGATTACCATACATTTCCTGGGTAGAACCACCGTCATTACTGAAGATTTGTTTTTGGAATGGTATAGACAGGTTAATACATGGATATTATTCTTTATTTTATCAGTTCTTTCTTTTTATCCATGTACACCTTAGAGTAGAGTAGAGAATTTTAATATTATATAAGACAACTCGATAGAAGAGACAGAACAGGGCCGAGACTTAAACTAAATTTTGACAATTGCATACAGCGTTGGTAGTCTTCGGCCCTGGGAAGTAGTTACCATTAGCCGGTAGTATATAATTTTTAAAACATTATAATGCGTTTCATTTTTGGCTATTTTCTACATTTGTGCCACGAACTCCCACACGATGCTGTCATTAATTGTTGGTGTAAGGCACTCGGTTTTCATCGGACGGTGAACCGAGTTCGCTTTGGGTTCCTTGAAGAGGTTAACTTATCCAGGGCCCCTATCACCCTCCCCATGCCTTCTCAATTCTGAATGACCCCCACCCCCTGCGGGATGCACAGTATATTTTTTTTGTTGTTGTTGTTGAAGTTTATTCACCTTTCTGCCGAACAGGCCCTACCAACTTCCACTAGCCCCGCATCCATCTACTTGTGGGTACGGGGCTGAGGGCTGATCCGGGCAAGCCGAGCCTTAAATTGGTCTAAAAATTAATGGTATCATATGCCCATCAGGCCCTACCAACCATCCCTGGCCCCATCTAAGGACCTCTATCATCCCAGGGTCGGGGATTGGTCCGGGCAAGCCGGGTTACTATATGTCCTTAATGTATTATCATGGTCCAGAAGATACATAGTATCACACGCCCATCAGGCCCTACCAACCATCCCCGGCCCCATCTATGGACCTCTATCATCCCAGGGTCGGGGATTGGTCCGGGCAAGCCGGGTTACTATGCGACACCAATGCATCATCATGGTGTACATCCCACTGAGGCGTTCATATTATTCTGTGTTTTGGAATAGATGGATTTACCAAAGTAGCCCTTGTTGGAAGAGCCACCCCCATATTTATACTATTAAAAGAAGAGGGATGGCTCCCCAGTTCGATTCTGGGAGGGGCTGGTATTATGTCCGTTTATCCCAGACTAGGATTTATTTATTTTATTTAAAACTGGATAACAATAGTAAAAAGGATTGTCTTCTATTATGGCTATGTCATTAAATCAGTGTACGAAATTCGGATTTGAATCTACTAGCCCATTCGGGCTACCAGATAAGAAATTTTACTAGCCCGACACAAATTTCACTAGCCCAAACTAAGACATCATGAAATATCATATATTGCATGATTCTTTGCACATTTAAAAGAACCAAAAAAACACATGTTTGTCATGTTTTCAAACAATTTATTCGCGGCTGTACATGTGCATGTTTGACGCTCCATCGGAACAGAACCCGACAAGCTTGGTCTTGAAATCATTTTCTAAGCCAAATTTGGCAAAAGTTTCACAGATGTGGCCATGTATGTCACTAGATGAAGCCGACTCTGCAATCCCAATGGATAAAAACTGGTCCTGAATGATCCCATTTGTACATGTACGAGTGTAGATAGACTCGTAGTCATCACCTGTGAAGTCACTAGAACCATCGCAGGTGAAAGAGAAGAATTTGGCAGAAGTGATACTCTTGCATACATCTCCCCTGGTGACACTTGAGATAGACTGCAATAATGTTGCACCCCCTTTATCTGTCGTGTATGATGTTCCGACATCCAACCCTTTTATTTTGTCAAGCTCACAAATATGTTTATAATCAAGAAATGATTTGTGGTGTTTGCCAACAAAATGAGCAGTTCTCATTTTAATTGACAGCTGACCAATTTGGGCTTTGTTAAGTTTTGCCAAACATGTAAAGGCCTTTGAAGTCGACTGTTCATTGAGATTAATATGTCTGTCCCTACTTCTTATGTGCTGTTTACTATTTTCATGAGTTTTGACAGAATCAAGTCTTATGTGTTCACACCCTTTTACAAAGGATGAATCACTGTCGGGATTCATGTCTGTACACCATTTACAGACCATTTTACCATTTTGGTAAAATAGCCATGGCCTACTTTTCTGCCACGAAGACTGAAATTCCCGTTCACGCTTTGCCTCATACAGCTTTTTGCTGTCTTGCTTTGATCCTTGGCTGTCTACCTTACGCTTTGAACCTGGTTTCGCACCGTCAAAATATTTTAAAAAATTCGCCATTTTTGTTTGTTTGTTAGTTGTTGGGCATGCTCGATTGAAAGTCTTTAATGGAAAACCCGGTTTTCTTTCAATTCAAATCAGTGTTTCAGCTTAAATTCATCTTCAACATGTAATTTTGCATGGATGAAAGTTTCCGTCTATTACACGAGTGTGTCCTGACAAGTACCTATTACTTTATAAAAAAAAATGGTATTTAAAACAATACGATTCTTCCTCGACTCTGACTACACAATCGATCAGGTTCATACTATTTAATAAGCGTTCCTCAATCTAGACTCAATCTGGACGCTTATTGAATTATGCACGCACCGTTCATAATTTAATAAGCGTCCATGCATGATGCAATCTTGAACAATAAGCGTCTATTGATGAGAAATCGTATGCAAAACCCGATGTTTTATGCGGTTTTTGGCATGAATTTATGAATAACATCAGAAAAAAAAACGGTAGCCCGGTCGGGCTAGTATCTGTGGAAAATCGGTAGCCCTTGCTGAAATTCGGTAGCCTCGGGCTATCGGGCTACCGCGAATTTCGAACACTGTTAAATTATTGTAAACGTTGTTAATGTATTTTATAGTAAAAACTGCAAGTCGTATAGCTTGTGCCGATAAGGTGTATCATTGGATTTCATTGATTGTTATATTTTGAGAAGGCATGTTGGCGGGGTGGTCGGACTTTTTTTTTTTTTTTTTTTTTTTTTACTTTGTTATATCATTTGCTTTGTTTTTAGATTTTTGTTGACATCTGGGTGTTGTGAATAAATTCTCCCAGTGCCTTAAATATGGATGTTTCTAGTTGTTTGGGTGGGTAGAGGATATTTGCCTTGTTAAATACCAAATTTTCCGAAAGTAAAACTTGTTCTAGTTGTATCCTCTCCTCCCTGTGGTCCTCGCATTGTAGCAACAGGTGTTTGTCGTCAAACCGGACCCCGCACGAGGAACAATCTGGATGAAGGTTTAAGACATATTGGCCGGTACTGCCAGGTAAAAGAGTTGTGCCCAATCTTAATATACTACGTTCAATCCGAAAGTTACTTTAGTAAATTGGAGGGCGTTTTAGTGATGGTGTTTTTGACCGTCCATCATTGATTTTGTCATTAATAATTTTACAATGTTGTTCCCATTTATTTAATAAGTTTTTCCTTGATATTGAATAGATTTCAGTTGGTGCGAGGCCAGTGTGACGTCCCACCTGCAAAGCGCTCAGACCGGCTTTGGCAGCCCCGTCAGCCCTTTCATTTCCTGAGATCCCTACATGGGCTGGACACCATGTTAGAGTGACAGTGTGACCTTTCTCCATACACTGGTTTGCTACAATTTTGATTTGATTGAGGAGGTCAGGCCTGGATCTGCTTTTATTATTTTCTATGGAGATAAGTGATCCTAAAGAGTCCGAAAGAATAACAGATCTTGTTTTTTCTTGTTTGTTTATCCAGCTCAAGGTCTGTAGGATGGCATTCATTTCCGCCGTATAGATGGAAGTTTTGTCTGATATTCTTTCTGAAAATGTTAAATCGATTGAAGGAATGACAAAAGCGGAAGCCACCCTACCCTTTTGGGGGTCTTTACTTCCATATGTATATATTTTAACCCAGTTTTTGTATTTACTGTCCAAATGCTCCAGTGTTAGCGCCTTGATTTTATTAGGGCAGTCATTTTAAGTGAACTGTTTTGTAAGACTTAGGTCAATCTCGGGTTTTTCCAGGGTCCACGGTTCCACCTCGGCCGGGCCGAGCGTCGCCACGCCGCTCTCTTTGACACCGCAGGCTTCTACCAGGTTTTGGATAAAAGCTCCAAAAGGAAGTGGGGGTGTCTTTTCAGATCCCCTCCTTGGTGTTTTGTAAAAGTAGCCGGTGCCGAGGATTTGGTTCACAGGGTTGTCCGGTTTGGTACGGGCCCTGGCCCAATATCTAATTGACTGATCATCCCTCCGCAGACTTAGGGTAGGCACCCCAGCCTCTTGTTCCAATATGCTTATAGGTGTGGATTTTAGGGCCCCTAGTGCTATCCTAAGAGCTTGATTTTGTAGGCTATCTAGCTTTTTAAGATTTGTTTTGGCTGCGATGGAGTAAATTTGACAGCCATAGTCAATTTTTGGATGTATGAGAGACTTGTAGAGTAACAGGAGACTGTGTTTATCTAAACCAAAGTCAGTCTCTTTTAACATCCTCATTAAGTTCAAGTCTCTCTGACATCTTTCAATGATGTCTTGAATATGACTCTTGAATGATAACCTCCTATCAAGAGTCATTCCCAGAAATTTCACCTTATCTTTAAAATTTACTTTTTCTCCCCTAAAATATACGTCCAAATCCATCTCAGGTTTAAACAAAAAAAAAATGCCTACAGTTTTACTTTGTGAAATTTTGAATCCCCATTTTTTTTACCACTCCCAAATGGCGTCCAATCTGCTCTGGGCTTTTTTTTCTGAGCGGTTTTAACGAGGAGCCAGTTAGCCATGCGCTCGAATCATCGGCGAATTGGCTCACTACTAGTCCCGTCCCCTCGACACTGCTAGGAAGGTCATTTATAAGGAGCGAGAACAGTAGTAGGGAGAGAATCGAGCCCTGTGGGGTACCCCTCTTTAGGGTCTGATGTTGTGATAGTGTGTCCCCCACTTTGACTTGAATTTTCCTATCATTTAAAAATGCTCTCAGGTACCTGTAGCAGTTGCCTGTTATACCGTGATCTTTAAGTTTAGTAAGAACTCCTGCATGCCATGTCAGATCAAAAGCGGCCTGTAGGTCGAGAAAGATGGCTGAAACATACCTTCTTCTATTCCTAGCATAGATTATGTCAGGTTGCAGTCTAGCGAGCTGATCTAATGTGCTCCTACCTTTTCTAAATCCGGATTGAAAGGGATTTATAATGTTTTTTGATTCTAATAGATGTTCTAAACGAGCCTTAACCATCCCCTCGAGCAATTTTCCTGCATGGGATGTCAGGCTTTGGTCTATAGGATTTTGGTTCATTTTCAGGTTTATTTGGTTTTAGTAAAGGTATAACTGTGGCTTCTTTCCAGGTTTCGGGGTATACCCCTGTCGTCCACACCATATTAAAGAGTTTAAGCCAAAGTTCTAGGGCTTTTTTGGGCATATTTTTAAACAACATGTACAAGATTTTGTCCTTGCCCGTGGCCGAGCTACTCCTTGTTCTGATTACTTCTTCAAGTTCCGAAAATGAGAAGCTATTACTGAGAGGTATGTTATTCTCTCCTGGGAGTTCTATTTTTTTCTTTGTTTTCTGACTCAAATTTTGCCTGGATTTCCAATATTTCTGTAGAGATATTTATGTCGCTGGAGACATCCTTATAATGAGAGACAAGTATGTTAGCTTTCTCTATGGGGGTGACTGCGGATGTCTTATTATCTATTAGTTGTGTTATGATTGCAAGAATTGCAGAATTCCTCCCAGTCTTGCCTCTTGGAGTCTAGTATGACCTTTGCTGCGCTTCTCTGAGCCTCCATGTACCCATTATAGTTTTCTGGACATGGATTTCTCTTTAATTTATTTTAACAGTGATTTTTTTTGCCCCTTGACTGCATCATAACAAGTTTTGTTCCACCACGGGACAAGGCTTCTCCTATGCTTCTTTGTTTTACTGACCAGGATGCACTCCCCCAAAATGAATAGAAACTTTTCAGTTAAGAGCTGACAGTGCATGTCTACATTTATCAAGTGTATTTCATCAGGGTTAATTTCCTCACACATTTCTTTGAATTTTTCCCAATCTGCTTTCTTGTAGTTGAATTTGGTGTCAGAATTGTTTTTTGGCTCTGGCATACCATGTTTTTAGCTCACCTGAGCACAACGTGCTCAAGGGGAGCTTTTGTGATACCGCTTCGTCCGTCGTTCGTCGTTCGTCGTTCATCGTCAACATTTACCTTGTGAACACACTAGAGGCCACAATTTTTATCCAATCTTCATCAAACTTGGTCAGAATGTTTGTCTGCATGAAATCTTGGATGAGTTCATTATTGGGTCACCTGGGGTCAAAAAGTAGGTCACGAGGTCAAATTTTAGGAAAAACTTGTGAACACACTAGAGACCACATTTATAGCCCAATCTTCACCAAACTTGGTCAGAATGTTTGTCTGCTTGAAATCTTGGATGAGTTCGTAACTGGGTCACGTGGGGTCAAAAAGTAGGTCACTAGGTCAAATCTTAGAAAAAGCTTGTGAACACACTAGAGGCCACATTTATAGCCCAATCTTCACCAAACTTGGTCAAAATGTTTGTCTGCATGAAATCTTGGATGAGTTCGTAACTGGGTCACGTGGGGTCAAAAAGTAGGTCACTAGGTCAAATCTTAGAAAAAGCTTGTGAACACACTAGAGGCCACATTTATAGCCCAATCTTCACCAAACTTGGTCAAAATGTTTGTCTGCATGAAATCTTGGATGAGTTCGTAACTGGGTCACGTGGGGTCTAAAAGTAGGTCACTAGGTCAAATCTAAGAAAAAGCTTGTGAACACACTAGAGGCCACATTTATAGCCCAATCTTCACCAAACTTGGTCAGAATGTTTGTCTGCATGAAATCTTGGATGAGTTCGTAACTGGGTCACGTGGGGTCAAAAAGTAGGTCACTAGGTCAAATCTTAGAAAAAGCTTGTGAACACACTAGAGGCCACATTTATAGCCCAATCTTCACCAAACTTGGTCAGAATGTTTGTCTGCATGAAATCTTGGATGAGTTCGTAACTGGGTCACGTGGGGTCAAAAAGTAGGTCACTAGGTCAAATCTTAGAAAAAGCTTGTGAACACACTAGAGGCCACATATATAGCCCAATCTTCACCAAACTTGGTCAGAATGTTTGTCTGCATGAAATCTCGGATGCGTTCGTAACTGGGTCACGTGGGGTCAAAAAGTAGGTCACTAGGTCAAATCTTAGAAAAAGCTTGTGAACACACAAGAGGCCACATTTATAGCCCAATCTTCACCAAACTTGGTCAGAATGTTTGTCTACATGAAATTTCGGATGAGTTCGTAACTGGGTCACGTGGGGTCAAAAAGTAGGTCACAAGGTCAAATCTTAGAAAAAGCTTGTGAACACACTAGAGGCCCTATTTATAGGCCAATCTTCATCAAACTTGGTCAGAATGTTTGTCTCCATAATATCTTGGATGAGTTTGTTATTGGGTCTCGTGGGGTCATAAAGTAGGTCACTAGGTCAAATTTTAGAAAAAGCTTGTGAAAACACTTAAGAGGCTACATTGATGGCCCAGTCTTTACCAAACTTGACCATCATGTTTGCCAGTATGAAATCTTACATATGTTTTGAAGTGAATCATGTGGATTCAGTAGGTTACTTGGTAAAATTCTAGAAAATGTTATCAACCCAGTGGCCACACTAATGGTCCAATCTTCACCAAAGATTTCTAAAGTAAATGACTCTCAATTACTTAATGCCAGATTTGAGCCTACGTAAAGCCTGTGTCATCAGGTGAGCGATTAAGGGCCATCATGGCCCTCTTGTTGAATTGAAGTGATGATTGGGAAGTGATCTGAACCCCAAGTATCTTCCATTACTCCCCAGTCCGAAAATACCGAAAGTCTTGGACTAGCTATCGTTAAGTCTAAACAAGTCAACACTTTGCCTACTCTGGTTGGACTGCCGTCATTAAGTAGACCTTTACCTGTATCCGTTACCCAGTTCCAAACAACCTCCCCCTGACGGTCAGTACTCGCTGAACCCCAAGCTACATGGTGGGCATTGAAGTCACCAGTTATGATGCTGTCCTTATGCTCACCTGCCAAAAGTGAGTTTAATTTGTTAATTACTTCAGGGTTCCAGCCCCTGGAGTAAAGATTAACCAGAGTTAGAGGGAATTGTTCTAACTAAAGGTTGATTATTTGCAATTCAACCTTTGTTTCCCCATTTTGATCCCTGATGTTTTCCACCGTGACTTCTGCGTAATTGATGGAATCTTTAACATACACTATCAGCCCCCCACAAACGTGGTTGTTAGAGTTCAAATGGTATTTGTAAATCCCCTTTAAGGGTTGTCATTAGAAGGCGGCTGGCGGCCGATTTGACTGCCTCAATTGAAAATCGAGCCGCCTCAAATTTGAAAAAAAAGAAAATTGGTCAAGAGCATGCCTCGGACCACCCTAGCAGCGCTCGTCGCCTTCGGCCCTCGCATAGCCTAGCCTCCTCAAAAGTTAATTGAGCCTGCTCAAAATATTTCTAGTGACAACCCTGCAATAAGTTGAGTACTGTAACATATAATGCCTAATGAGGTCACTCCGGTGATAGATAACACCCAATTAGTTGATGTCTGTAACATATAATGCCTAATCAGGTCACTCCGGTGATAGATAACACCCAATAAGTTGAGTACTGTAACATATAATGCCCAATGAGGTCACTCCGGTGATAGATAACACCCAATAGGTTGATGTCTGTAACATATAATGCCCAATGAGGTCACTCCGGTGATAGATAACACCCAATAAGTTGATGTCTGTAACATATAATGCCTAATGAGTTCAGGCAAGTGATATATAACACCCAATAAGTTGAGTACTGTAACATATAATGCCTAATGAGGTCACTGTGGTGATAGATAACACCCAATAGGTTGAGTACTGTAACATATAATGCCTAATGAGGTCACTCCGGTGATAGATAATACCCAATAAGTTGATGTCTGTAACATATCATGCCCAATGAGGTCACCCCAGTGTTAGATAACACCCTATAAGTTGATGTCTGTAACATATAATGCCCAATGAGGTCACTCTGGTGATAGATAAAACCCAATAAGTTGATGTCTGTAACATATAATGCCCAATGACGTCATCTCAGTGATAGATAACACTCAATAAGTTGATGTCTGTAACATATAATGCCTAATGAGGTCATCTCGGTGATAGATAACACCCAATAAGTTAATGTCTGTAACATATAATGCATAATGAGTTCAAGCAAGTGATAGATAACACCCAATAAGTTGATGTCTGTAACATATAATGCCCAATGAGGTCATCTCGGTGATAGATAACACCCAATAAGTTGATGTCTGTAACATATAATGCATAATGAGTTCAAGCAAGTGATAGATAACACCCAATAAGTTGATGTCTGTAACATATAATGCCTAATGAGGTCATCTCGGTGATAGATAACACCCAATAAGTTGATGTCTGTAACATATAATGCCCAATGAGGTCATTCTAGTGATAGATAACACCCAATAAGTTGATGTCTGTAACATATAATGCCTAATGAGGTCACTCCGGTGATAGATAACACCCAATAAGTTGATGTCTGTAACATATAATGCCTAATGAGGTCACTCCGGTGATAGATAACACCCAATAAGTTGATGTCTGTAACATATAATGCCCAATGAGGTCACTCCGGTGATAGATAACACCCAATAGGTTGATGTCTGTAACATATAATGCCCAATGAGGTCACTCCGGTGATAGATAACACCCAATAAGTTGAGTACTGTAACGTATAATGCCCAATGAGGTCACTCCGGTGATAGATAACACCCAATAAGTTGATGTCTGTAACATATAATGCCTAATGAGGTCACTCCGGTGATATATAACACTCAATAAGTTGAGTACTGTTACGTATAATGCCCAATGAGGTCACTCCGGTGATAGATAACACCCAATAAGTTGATGTCTGTAACATATAATGCCTAATGAGGTCACTCCGGTGATATATAACACTCAATAAGTTGGGTACTGTAGCATATAATGGCTAATGAGGTCACTCCGCTGATAGATAACACCCAATAAGTTGAGTACTGTAACGTATAATGCCCAATGAGGTCACTCCGGTGATAGATAACACCCAATAAGTTGATGTCTGTAACATATAATGCCTAATGAGGTCACTCCGGTGATAGATAACACTCAATAAGTTGATGTCTGTAACATATAATGCCTATTAAGGTCACTCGGTGATAGATAACACCCAATAAGTTGAGTACTGTAACATATAATCCCCAATGAGGTCACTCCGGTGATAGATAACACCCAATAAGTTGATGTCTGTGACATATAATGCCTAATGAGGTCACTCCGGTGATAGATAACACCCAATAAGTTGATGTCTGTAACATATTATGTCTAATGAGGTCACTCCGGTGATAGATAACACAAAATAAGTTGATGTCTTTAACATATAATGCCTAATGAGGTCATCCCAGTGATAGATAACACCCAATAATTTGAGTACTGTAACATATTATGCTTAATGAGGTCATCCCAGTGATAGATAAGACCCAATAAGTTGATGTCTGTAACATATAATGCCTAATGAGGTCACTCCGATGATAGATAACACCCAATAAGTTGATGTCTGTAACATATAATGCCTAATGAGGTCACTCCGGTGATAGATAACATCCAATAAGTTGATGTCTGTAACATATAATGCCTAATGAGGTCATCCCAGTGATAGATAACACCCAATAAGTTGATGTCTGTAACGTATAATGCCTAATGAGGTCACTCTGGTGATAGATAACACTCAATAAGTTGAGTACTGTAACATACAATGCCTAATGAGGTCACTCCGGTGATAGATAACACCAAATAAGTAGATGTCTGTAACATATAATGCCTAATGAGTTCAAGCAAGTGATAGATAACACCCAATAAGTTGAGTACTGTAACATATAATGCCTAATGAGGTCACTCCGGTGATAGATAACACCCAATAAGTTGATGTCTGTAACATATAATGCCCAATGAGGTCACTCCGGTGATAGATAACACCCAATAAGTTGAGTACTGTTACATATAATGCCTAATGAGGTCATCCCAGTGATAGATAACACCCAATAAGTTGATGTCTGTAACATATAATGCCTAATGAGGTCATCCCAGTGATAGATAACACCCAATAAGTTGATGTCTGTAACATATAATGCCTAATGAGGTCACTCCGGTGATAGATAACACCCAATAAGTTGATGTCTGTAAGATATAATGCCCAATGAGGTTATCCCAGTGATAGATAACACCCAATAAGTTGAGTACTGTAACATATAATGCCTAATGAGGTCATCTCGGTGATAGATAACACCCAATAATTTGAGTACTGTAACATATAATGCCCAATGAGGTCACTCGGGTGATAGATAACACCCAATAAGTAGATGTCTGTAACATATAATGCCTAATGAGGTCACTCCGGTGATAGATAACACCCTATAAGTTGAGTACTGTAACATATAATGCCTAGTGAGGTCACTCCGGTGAAAGATAACACTAAATAAGTTGATGTCTGTAACATATAATGACTAATGAGGTCATCCCAGTGATAGATAACACCCAATAAGTTGATGTCTGTAAAATATAATGACTAATGAGGTCATCCCAGTGATAGATAACACCCAATAAGTTGATGTCTGTAACATATAATGCCTAATGAGGTCATCCCAGTGATAGATAACACCCAATAGGTCGAGTATTGTAACATATAATGCCTAATGAGGTCACTCCGGTGATAGATAACACCCAATAAGTTGATGTCTGTAACATATAATGACTTATGAGTTCACTCCGGTGATAGATAACACCCAATAAATTGATGTCTGAACATATAATGCCTAATGAGGTCATCCCAGTGATAGATAATACCCAATAACAGGGATGTCATTTGAAGGCGGCTGGCAGCCGATTTGACCGCCTCAATTGAAAATCGAGCCGCCTCAAATTTGAAAAAAAGAAAATTGGTCAAGAGCATGCCTCGGACCACCCTAGCAGCGCTCGTCGCCTTCGGCCCTCGCATAGCCTAGCCTCCTCAAAAGTTAATTGAGCCTGCTCAAAATATTTCTAGTGACAACCCTGCCCTTATATCCAGGTATTTTTTTAATTGTTTTTTTTTTTTGTAATTTTGATTCCTGGATGCATATGACATGAATATAATGTTTGCCTAAATATTCCAAAATGTTTGCATGTTTGTGTGCAGTTAACCCCCCAGCATTAAAGGATATCAAGTTGAAGTTTCGATTGAATTTATCTGCGGTTGGATGTCAGTCTTCCTTTACTAGGAATTTGGTCTTTTTACCTTTCTGGGAGTTGCGGGCCTCTTCAAGGGTGTTCTCAATAGCCCTGTCGCGAACTCGGTGGGGATTTTTCGGAGGGTCCCAGGAGCATGGTTAGGTTTTGAGGAGTGTTGTGAGTCGTGGATTTGGAGCTTTTTAATGATCTGTTGTTTTAAAAACTTATCAAGGTTGACACCTGTTCTGATGGTGGTTTTGGCTCTAATATCCTTGATAATAGTTAATAAATCATAATCCACTCCTCTAGAGGGTAGGGTTGTCTCTGTTGTCACTGGGGGGGGGGGGGGATTTTGTGGGTGTCACCTTACCGTTTTTCATTGGTTGAGGTGGTAAATCCACTTCCCCTGTGGCAAGAGGGACTACCTTGTTGGTAGGCAGGGACTCTCCCTCCAGACAGTCTTCGACTTCGTCGGGATCTGTCCCAGATTCGGAGTCGCTGCTGCTATCCGACAGGGATGATATTGAAATAGACTCATCCCCATCCGACAGCAGGACTACATCGTCCTCTACCACCATTTTGGTCTCTATCTCACACTCCTCTATTGTTATGGGGTGGGTGTGCACGGAACCGTCGTTTTTTTTAGTTTGGTAGCCGGGTGGTTTCATCCCCCGGTCAAACCTCCCTAACACCGAGGGCCGCGGAGGCCCCCCCCCCCCCCCCTCCCTGGGGCACGGAGCACAGAATCTGGAAGCTTCCATGTGTTCCGTCTCCTACGTGCCTCCAGAGTTTACCCTCAGCGTCCCTCACCAGGCGGTTTATTGGCCTTCCGGGGCCCTCCACCTTCCCCTGGGACTGGGGAGGGCTTGGGTTTCCCACAGGGGCCTGACCTGGTGACGGAGTGCGTGCACTGTTGTAAAGGTGGGAAGAGGTGGGCGGCACGTGTAAGTTGGCTTTCTGCCACCCCACTCCTCTCCTCATGAGCCAAGTCACTTTGGCTGCCCTTATGTAGGAGGGGCAGCCCCTATAGCTCGTTGTGTGGGCGCCATGACAATTTGTACACTTATTAAATTTAGATGTGCACTGTTTAATACCATGCTCCCCCCGCACTTTGCACATTTTAATTGACTCCGGCATCTGTGTGATTTGTGTCCGAAGCCCTGGCATCTGAAGCATTTTAGTGGAGGGGCTGCATACTCTTGGACAGGAAATAATATGTCAGTTCCCCGTATTTTGACATGGGTTTGGCAGCTCCCTCCCTGTAAATTTTAGTAGAACTGCTGTGGACTCCCTGCCGAATTTGTTTTTAGGCGGTATGCGGATGTTATGATTTGTTGTGACGATGTGGATGTGAAGTGCTCTGGTACTGTGTCTATGTCGGTGTTGAGGGGGATATTGTGGATCACCCCCTCACAGTGTGTTCCGGCAGTGAGCTCCGCAGCTGTAATTCCCATCCCCGCCAAAGATAAAGGCTTTTTCTTCAGGACGCCTACCAGAGCCTCGGCAAACGCCATCTCTAAAAGGTAGGCCCCCGACGCAAGGGGTATAACCCTTTTGACCCCTTTGCCAATTTCAGTATTGATGGCCCTGGCCATCGTAAATAAAGATACATCTCCCATAGTTTTTCCCCCACCCTCCGCCCGAATGATCAATTTGTGTGGCCAGGTGCTTTTATTAATAAAATGTGACTGATTGGGAGTTCTGGGTCTCCCTAGCAAAGGTGAGAGATTTTGCCTGTCCCCACCCCCCTGCGCTCTAGTGGTGGACTAAAACATTTCTCTCTTATAATGTTTTCCACAGAGTGAAAACAAAGGTAGCACAATATGTATCTTTGTGCTGGTGCAATTACTGATTTGTAACTATAAGGGTGAAATCCACTCCTTATCATCAATTAAAATATATTAATATCTCAAACAAATAAAAAGAGAAAGTGCAGAATAATATAAATGTCCAATTATGGACTATCAGAGTTTTATATATGTTTAAGTTTAAACTAATTATTATCACACTGTACTATCACAGTGTTAAAATATCACAGATGTTTATATATATTCTTGTCTTCTCTCTGGTGTATGTGTTTATGTGTATATGGGGAGGTTATAGTTAACAATAGTGTTCCTCCGCTAGAGGGCTATGGGACTAGGGGAAGAGTGTTGCAAAGATGAAAATACCCTCACGCTGTAAACAAAACCAAATATTATAGTAGTAAGTAATAAGGTGGTTGCTTGTATTTTATTATATTATAATAAACTGAAGGGCAAATTAGAATTTTGACCAAGCAAACACAACCTGAAATAAAGCCAAAAGGGGGAGGGGTACTTGACTTTTCAATTGTAAACAAATGGGAAAAGATGGCCGACGGAAGTAGGTATTGAAGTTTGAGGCAGTTGCTATGAATAGAAGATGGCGGCGTGCGGCGTAGTGTTGGCAGGTATTTGTAACTTCTTGTCGATCTGCCCGCTAGCATCGGAATGTGGTGGTGGTGGAAGATTGGGCCATAAATGGGGCCTCTAATGTATTCAGAATGTTTTTTTTAAGATTTGACCTAGTGACCTACTTTTTGAACCAACGTGACCCAGTTACGAACTCCTCCAAGACTTCATGCAGACAAACATTTTGATCAAGTTTCAATTTAATTCATTATTTGGTTTTATTTACCCTCGCCCAACTATTGTTATAGTGCGAACATTAATATATAGGAGTTTAAAAAAAAATATCACCAGGAAGGTTAAGAAAATTAAAAATTAAAAATGTAAGAATGGTTATTGTATGGTTATGGATTTGACAATGAGGCACCTATAAAGAATGTGTGGATGTTCGAATTTTCTATGAGGTATATGTATGTTTGTGATGTATGTGTCATAAACATTATTTTTGTAAAATTTTAAGCTCTGCACTTTCTTTTCACTGTACATTTTTGTTTCAGTCCACCTAATTAACATAAATTTATATAACTTGTTCGCCTCATTGTAACACAATACAATATAGTGTAATACAGTGCCTCCTCTGGGACATATAATGGTTCTGAGAGCACCTCCTAAGTAAACATAAACAATTTAAAAACCAAGAAATCAGTTTGTTTAAAATAAAAGTTAAAAAATAAATTTATATTGTTCTGTCCGATGCTTTTGGCGCCTTTTTAGGACAAGTTAAGAGTATTTTTTAGTTTGACTAAGTTTGGTAAAGATTGGGCTATAAATGTCGTCTCTCGTGTGTTCACAAGCTCTTTTCTTTGATTTGACCGAGTGAACTAATTTTTGACCCCAGTGACCCAATAATGAACTCATCCAAGATTTTATGCAGACAAACATTCTGACCAAGTTTGATGAACATTTGATAAAAACTGTGTCCTCTAGTGTGTTCACAAGCTAAAATGTTGAAGACGGACGACGGACGACGCGGTATCACAAAATCTCCCCTTGAGTACGTTGTGCTCAGGTGAGCTAAAAAAGAAGTCCGACACGTGGACACTAGAAAATTAAAAGGCCAATTACTCGGTTAAAAATCAACTAACCAGAATGTGCAGACGATGCGCACATTAACACTTGTTAGTAAAGCTTCCAACAAAGTATCATTGAATTCCAACTGGCGTTTGCTGAGAAAAAGCCTGGACACAAATGAGTCTTATTAATCACATTACACTGAAATTAAAAGGAGCAATAACTAACAAAGCGTTGAAACAGAATGCGATGACAACATGTGCATTTCATTGATTTGGTCGAACTTCCCATGAAGTTTGAATCAATTTAAAGCAGCGGTTCCTGAGATACAGCCCGAAAAAAGTGGTTGGACAAACAAATTGTATTTTACATTATATAGAAAATGAAAAGGCCAATAGCTCTATAAAAAATCATTTAACCAGAATATGCTGATAATATATGCACATCTGCATTTATTAGCGAAGCTTTCTATGAAGTATCATTAAACTCCAATTGGCGTTTGGTGAGAACTAGCCCGGACACGAATGGTCCTATATCACATTATACAGAAATCAATATGGGCAATAGCTCCATAAAAATCATCGGAATGTAAATGTGTTGTCAATATGTCCATTAAATCGTTTTCGGTGAAGCCTCCTATAAAGTTCCATTAAATTCCAGCCAGCAGTTGCTGAAATGTTGCCCAGACAAAAGCTCGACGGACTGACTGACTGACGGACAGAAGAACGGATGTGTGTACACTCCCCCAACAGTCTTCGGTGAGCATAATAAATGTCTAAGTGGCAGTCTTCGTCATAAACCACTTGCCCAAAGACTTAAGCAAATAATTTCGGTTTCGGGCAAGTAAAAATTCCTAGACACCAGCCTTAATGGGCAAGTACATTTTAAAGCGATTCTAATCCTATTACAGTGCCCCTTTTGCAAAATTACACAATAAAATTCCCGAACAGCATTAACCAGTGCCTTTTAAATTTACAGAAAAAGCTGCGACACAACAGTTTCCGTGCATAGTGTCTAAATCTTAGAAGCATCTTTTGTTTTGTCAAGAAAAAAAAGCGTTAACTATGTGCTAGAAATGTGCATTTGTTTCGTTCATAATAAAACATGTGTTCATCACGCAGTATACTCTGTGCCTAATTACTGAGATTTTGTCGTCTTATGAGTTCATCAACCTTATAGTTAAAAATGTTGCCGGTTCATCTTACTTTTTTTCTAATGATAATCATAGTTTTCAATAGGTTTGTATTGTTTCAAGTTTTTGCAATACAGATTGTGATTGTTAACACATTTATTTGAACAAATGGAAATAAATGATTTGTATTAATTTTATAATTTGTTTGAGATGACTTATCACGTGATTTAGGTAAATATTTTGGTAAAACTGTGTGTATTATTTTCATAACAAGTTTGTTCGATAATTAGATTTATTTGAATAAAACAAAATCACCGTGTGTCCCAGAATTTATCTTTCAATGTGTTTGTTTGATAATGTGATTGTTAACGTCTTATATAAATAAAGTGAAATAACGTTTGTATTATTTTCATGAAATGCCAGAATTCTCGAAAATATGATTTAATAAACAAGTGTACGTATTGATTATGCGACTGTTACAATTATACGAATTGTTTGTGTGTTGAATTTGTTGAACAGCACTTCATGTAGTGGTGTTTGATTTAAGCTTATTGTGATTGTCTCTATTTACTGACTTAAATGATGTGGCCTAAACACACAAATGACACATATGTTATAGATAATTGAATCAAATAACAAAATGTACCATTTTTGCTTCCAGCCAAGTTCTATCTGTCACTTGGCTAAATTGTTGATATCCTAAAGCACATCAACCATAAGTCCAATTCCAACTCCTACTCCAAACTTTCCCAAACCAAACTGGACCCATGTGCTTCCATTTTAAAACTACACTATACTAATAGAGTTTCCGGCCCTTGGCATTTCGGTATCACTATACCAATATGCCTCATAAAGGAAGCACCCCACTTAGTAATCTGCGTTATACCGCCTAGCATATATGATAGCTCTGTCTTTTATTTCGTTTCGAAAAGGCAGGGCGGGTGCCATTTACTTTTAATTGTCGGATTCATCCTGAAATGTTAAATATTATTTATCTTATTTATATTTCACCCTATTCAATCCTCGTCCAGCCTATATGGTGATCTTATCTGTAGCTCCTATCTTGTATAGTGTGCTCATCTAATATTTGCTGCAACGTAGGAAACACATGTATTATACACACTTGTGACTTAAAAATCCACAAGCACATGTATATGATTAGTACGTGTGTTTTTTGTGTGTGTGCGTGAGGGTGCGCGCGTGTGTGTATGCGTCTGTGTATGCGCGAGCGCGCATGTGTGCGTGCGTGTTGTACATGTAATATATATATATATATACTGCATGTTTGCTTATTTGCTTATTGTTTTACTTCTTTAAAACTCCCCCGCACTACCCTTTTAATATCTCAGTACACGGGAGTATAGCCCCGCCACTCAACCCATGTTATTTGTAGTGACTGTCGAAACATTGTGGTGTGACACCTATATAAGTTTTATAATTTAGTGGGGTGATTCCATATACTCTTCATTGTGAAGATAATACGTTCGTAATTCGTACTCAAAACATTCGAACCATTGATATGCAGTGAAAGTCATATACTTGTTATTGTAGATATTTTGAATTAATATAAGTCATTTTTTAAATGATAGACTGATTCTTTATTCTGTACGTGCTTTTTGATCTGTTAAGAAGTTATTTCTATTTGTGTTAACAACGTTGAATTTCTGTAATGCTAGACAACTTAACAAAGCGTGACTTAATTTACCAAATAAATTGTTAAATTTGGAGTGTACTATTTAGGTTGTGTATATCTTTTCAGCCTTTATTAACATCTTCAAAGATACAACAATTAAAAGAATCGACTGCCATCAAGTGGTTCTTTTTTCTTTGATACACGGTTAACTAGCTGTGGGCCAGCCCAAGACAGCATATTGTTTACACGTATACATCTCCCATTACAAATTAGGTCAATAAAATCTCAATAAAATCCTTTCTAAGCAAAGAGATAACGTCGACAAACTGGAGATTGACGAATCCTTATGCAACTGTCTGAATCAATAGTACACTTTTGTTATTGAAACGGAACAAGCGCATAATCTTACGTGCTTACATGCCTTACTTAAGGATGGTAACAGACAGTTGGCATATATTTCATACACGTACCAATGGATAGTTTTCCCATCAGTGAAGATCCCTTATCTTGGCAGTCATCTTTGATGGCAACTTCAAGGGACTTTTAGATGAATTTTAGAGAAGCTAACATTTATTTTCTTGTAATTTCTTCATTTTTGGTCCAATATTAGAAAATATACACCTTTAAAAAGCTCTTGAAATTCCTGTTTTTAAAATATATAATTTTTTAAAATTGATAAATTCACAAAGAATTAATGCACAGAAAGAAATCAAACTAAAGGGTTATCCTCAAAGCAAAATGAACAGTGTATCTTTTTTGGTTGCATTTCTTTCACCTTAAAAACTATCAAAAAATAGTTTTAATATTTAAAATACTTCATAAAAGCTGTCAAATTTGATATAAAATTCAGTAAAATAAACTAAAAAATAAAAACACAGTGGTGAGTTTAGTACAGCACATATTTCCAGATTTCGGCCTGCATTAGCTTCTGCCTTCAAAGATGGCTGCCTTAAACTGTCTTATCAGTGCCTATGACATCACATGGAAACTATCTATATCTAACCACCGCTTAGGGGAATTTGGTCATACTTTTTGCATAAACCCATACTTTAGTACATTACCTTTATTGTTAGACTGTACTAATCGTGAAAGACAGTCTCTAAATATTCAATCTTTCCAACTCTATAAAATTGCAATAGTGATCTCTGCTAAAAAAAGATATCCCCGTCAAAGCGGATTTACTGGATGATTATATAAAAGTAAGTGGTCAAGTAGTTTTTGTAAGTTTGAAAATAGCTCAGCAGCGTGGCTCTGATAGGAAACACATGTTTGCAATGACGAGTGGGGATTTATCATTGACTGTTCTCACAGATTTTTGACATTAATGAACAGCATTTTGCACATACAAGTCATACTTTAATCAAATTGTTATATGAGTTCAAACAGTGTGCTGCAATAACATACCAATATAATTAAAAATGAGACATTTATGGCTAGAAAATTAGTGTGAAGCTTAATATTCTATTAATGCAACTTAGGTATGATTATACTTAATTTTCTAGTCTAATATAGGGATCAAACATTGGTACTTATATGACAAGAAAGTTAAGTAAGACCATACCTACATGACTAGACGTTTTCACACAACTGAACAGGCTAGACTCACATAATTGTCAACCTGCTTTATTTCCCCAGTATAGAATGCAACAAAAGTAGTGAGCGGTGAGCTGTACTTAAGATCATATATTCTTTGGTGAGATATATGGGATTCAGATTCAGAATGCCCCTTTATATTATCGATTCTGAAATTGTCTGACAACAAATCCTCTACACTCTTGATACTCTCTGCATGTCTTACAAAACATAACAATGCTCTTTTCTTAAAATCTAGCCAACTAAACTCATTTGTTCATTTAGGACTAATCGATCTGTTCCGCTTTGTTTTGTCATACGGTTTTTAAGCATCCTTACTCTTTCGTTTCGTATTGTCGATTTTTTTTTTCGGACGAAAAACCGAACTGAAATAAATTGCTCGACATTTTTTGTGTTGTCTGCGCAAAGTGCCTTATGAACAAACCGTAGAATAGTCTGTTATCGTAATAATTGGGATCCCAACATTACAGTATTCGTGCTTTTGTATCACTCGCATGTTTATTAAAATACTATACATAATAATAGGACAGTTCCGTTAACATTGGCAAATAAAAAGTTAAATGAAGAAATAAGCATTCGTATCCTTCTTAACAAAAAGTATTGCGACATTGGATATTTGACAAGTGCGTGGGGGGAAAAGCCTCGTTCTAAAAACACCAGCCAATGAGTGAACGTATGTCAAGGTTGTTTCCGCTAAATTTAGCACACGCTCGTTTCCCAATGAACTGTATCGACAAGCGGCAATAGTTTTGACCGAGTTTAACCATTATATTTTTTAACTTTTGATTTATTCATAGGCAGATTTTCGGCGAACTTTGTCCGATTTAGAACACGACAAGTCGGTCCAGCTAGCCTAGGACTTAGCTAGACCGGACCGCCGATCTACAAGTGAATGTCGTTCAGTCGGGCCTTAATGGCGAACACTGGTCTGACCAAACTGTCAGATACCCAAATGGGCAAGTGCCTGGGAAAAAGGGTGAAGATTGAAATGGTAATTACAAATAAAGAAAAGTATACAAGTTAATATATAGAAATCAGGCAACTTAGACCATAGACATGTAGCAAGATAAAGAAAGTATCATTAAATCTCGTGGTCTAAGTTGTACCCAAATACTATCCAAAGCTTTGAATAGGGTTAGTGGGGTAATGAAAATTAGCACCGGTCAGCATTAGATCTAGTAATAATAAAGTGTTTTACCTTGTGAGTCCGATAGGTGATCTGGATTCGGTATCCAAGTAAATATACGCCAAGAAAGGCCTGCTTGAACACAACAAGGTAGCTGTTATAAAGGTGATCTAAATTTTGACTGCGTAGAACCGATAGGACCTTGGGTAATCGATAAACCTACACGATTATAATTCACGCACCGTTTAAATCAGGTAGAATAGGCGGAGTCATGGTGCGATGGGGGCAGGGTTAAACGTGTATCCAAATGTCTACGTCTACCCAAAAATTTGCAGCAAAAGACGATAATGAATGTCCCGCAGGTAGTATCTGACAGTTTATCGTCATAAAATACACTTAAACCTGGATTGGGGCATAATTTCTGCAAAAGTCCAACAAAAGACGATTTTAAACACAGTCTGAAGTGTAAGACAGCAGAAATCGTGAAATAAATCACTCTTCATGCCCATTTCTAAAACCATAAATAACCGTTGTGATTTCTGCCTAAAACTAGACATCGACGTAAGAGCGGATTACCCCTATGTTTTTTTAAAAATATGAGTCAAGTGTTTTTTCTTAATTTAAAAATAGCTAACTGTGCAGCGTGGCTTAGATAGGAAATGCCTATTTGTAATGACGAGTGATGTGTCATGACTCACTCTTCACATAGATGTAGATTATCAATAATCAACATTTTGCGAGATCTTTCCAGGCAACAATAATTTGTTTTGTTCTTTAAGAATAAAAAACGTCTAACCCAAACAGTCATTTATCACCTTAAATGATAAAATTAAACGGGTAAAACACAAACATTAGGATTGAAACAGCTACTAACAGAATATAACGACTGACCGAGATGTGTATGTATAGGCTATACAAAGCTTAAAATGGTGTTTAATTACGTATTTTACTTTGTTAGAATGTCCAATCTGTACATGGTGTCCCGTGTGACCACTAAATGACGTAAACCATTAAAGCGACTCACCATTCGATGAGGTACTGAGTAGAAAAACATGTCTGTTCCGTTTCAGCTTTGGTCGCAGTAGCAGGAAAGATACGTCACTCGCAGGTGCCCTCTGGTGTGCGTTTTCCACATCTGGGGCCCAACCGAAAGTTGGCATTTACATCACTATTTAAATCAGATGGTTAAAAGGTTACTCAGTGTCCCCTCTAACAACTAAAACTTGTACACCATTTACGTCAGATGGGGAAATGGTGGACATGTTGTCACATCTAACGACTAAAAGTTGCACACGATTTAAGCCAGATAGGTAAACGGTGGATATAGTGTCCTATGTGACCACTAAAAGTTGCACACGATTTAAGCCAGATAGATAAACGGTGGATATAATGTCCTATGTGACCACTAAAAGTTGCACACGATTTAAGCCAAATGGGCAAACGGTAGACATGGTGTCCCATCTGACCACTAAATGTTGCACACGATTAAAGCCAGATAGGTAAACGGTGGACATGGTGTCCCATAAGACGACTAAAGGTTACACACGATTTAAGCCAAATGGGTAAACGGTGGACATGGTGTCCCATAAGACGACTAAAAGTTGCACACGATTTATACCAGATGGGTAAACGGTGGACATGGTGTCCCATCTGACCACTAAATGTTGCACACAATTTTATCCAAATGAGTAAATGGTGGACATGGTGTCCCTATATGACCAGTAAAAGTTGCACACGATTTATACCAAATGGGTAAACGGTGGCCAGGGTGTCCCATCTGACCACTAAATGTTGCACACGATTTAAGCCAAATGTATTTCAGTTATCTGGACATGGTGTCCATTTAAAGCAGATATAGTGCTACCTTCACTGTGAATAGCATGCTGTGCAACACCTGGCATTATACCACACCCAGTCACATTATCCTGACACCGGGCCAACTAGTTGTGGAGCTACCCTTATATTAACTTGAGCGTACCATTATCCTGTTTAACGACTTTGGTATGTCGCTGCGCGGGATCGATCCCGGGGCTTCCCTTACATGGAGCCGACGCTCTACCTATTGCGCTAATAAAACATTCAGCCCCATGTTTATTGAAGCCGCAACCATTTGAACATAATCGATATTAATTGAATTGAAGTGCGTCTAATCAAAGAAATTATTTAACTATACCAATAACCACGGATCATATTTTAGCATAAGAACAAAAAACAAGTTAACTTTCTACTTCGTTGCAAGACAAGGGTATTTAATGTATTGGTTGTTCTGTCATTGTTTATATAGAAACCGTAACCCACAATTGCAACACAACAAGGTGTTATCGGTTCGAAGACGGTATAACGGCAAAAATGAAGGTCGTGTTTGTTTCCATTGCTTTTAGTCTTCGGTTTACCATAAGTGTGTTCTGCTCTTTAAGTTGCATGGACAAAACATGTTTAAAAGTTATATAATACAATAAAGTTGTCTTTCCATTTCACCCTATGTTCTCATATATGATACACACTATCTTTAACAGAACATATGATAAGACCTATTGTATGGGATATAAATTGTCATACCCGGTCAGTAAAATTGTATACAGTTTGAACAGATTAGTTTAAAATTCTAACACATGATATATTTTAAACAAAGAAGCATTCAACTATGATAAAATACACGATATATCACGGCATAAATCGGGACTATTTTACTGTAATAGAGTAGCTTCATTTACTTTCACTACCCATCTTTGTATTGTTGGCCAAGCTGACATATTGTGATAAGCTGTTCTTTTCGTTCACATGACCTTCGCCTGAACCTTTACCCTATCTAGGAAAGTAGCGGTTTCGTTTTACGAAAAAAATAAGTATTAATTTAAGATACAAATAACTAAATGAAAGAATAAATAAATATGCAATTTCGTCGTTTGTTGATATTCTTTTTTAAAGAAAAGCACCAGGAAATGAGAATAGAATATAACAGCCAAACAAGCTAAACATCTTAACACCATTGCGAAAATTGTAGTTTGCATTGTAATTCGCATTTTCGATACTTCTGCGTAAAAATGTCTCTTAGAACGTGTTTAAACGGGAAAAAAATATAATTTCGCTTGATCTAAAGCCCAATATACTATTGTTTACCGCTCAGATAGCCTAAATTTTAGCACTCAAATCTACCTACGGCCTTTGTAATTTAATCAATATGCATCTGAAGTCGAAACTGTGATATATAAGGCGTTAGATCAAACAATCTTAAAATTTATTTCCTTAATAGACAACCAAGACATCAATGTGTTGATCATATAATGCCAGGAAAAAAACAACAGCACATTAGTAAAACCATATCTTTTCGTCTTTTATTTAATTTGTTCTTTTCGTCTTGTCAGCTGGTGCAAAGAGTTATTTCCTTGTAAACCTACCCTTTGTAGCACCAGAAACTTACATAAACTTGTGATATATAAATTAAATGTAACACTACTTATCTGGGGAAAATTACCTTTAAGGTAGGAAGTTTTACATTTACAGTGGCGAAGGCCTCAGTGGTAAATAAACATCATCACAGCAATCTTACTACAAGTCTTATTGAAAAGCTTTTCAATAGAGCTGTCGACGTAATCAAAGAACTTTTCAATACTTTTAAATAGGTATGAATATCTTTGACAAAAGAACATTTCTTAAGGCATTAAAAACATACCTGTGTTGCAAAATGCCGTCACCAACGCTATACAATATTGACTAGGGCACTTCTATTATCAACAAGAAAACCGTTGACGCGAAGCAAAGCACATAAGTCGACACCGACGATTAAAACAAATTTAAATGAAATTGTGGCATACATTTTAAAACTCAATTAAAGATGGTATCAGACAGTTTTCTTTATTCAAGTCCATGTAAATAAATAATAAATTAAAATAAAAACAAAAATAGAACTCCATGAACCGAATTATGACCCATTTCAGGGTTATGAAAGTCGAAAAACAGACTTTCCCCATGTGCAAATTTCAGTGAGCATTCCATATATAGGCATCACGCTCTAGCGCATCGCCAATCGCGTCTTATTAATTTACAGAATGTGAAAATCCACCCAATCATTCAAATATGAAAAAAGTTCAAAGTTATCCGAAGGTATGAGCTATTCATTTTTAAAAGTACCATCATGCAGTGAATACTTACCTCCAACATATGCCAGTAATTTTAAAGTTAATTGTTAAATTCATAAGCCAAATGTATAAACAGGGTACGACCCCGCCGAATTCAAACAAGCATGCAGTGCTATGAATATATTGATTGTTAATATAACCCTTATCTGCCAAAATTATTTTCCAAAGCACCACCCGTTCAACTTGCGTGCGTTCAAATGTTCGAAACAAAGTAAACAAACCGAAGACAAATCGTTTAAGAAAAAGCAGCAGGCTGCATATATACCTTATGCACTCCTATAACATAATAACAAAGGACTTATTATGTGATACTCAAATTGTTTACTTAATATAGGGGACACTCAAATTCCTAACCAAAGAAAATGTATATGTATGCTCAAACAAATGTACAAAGTTATTGATTAAAGTCATGAAGAATGTTAGATCAAAGGATACAGTGACTGTTTGAATTCACAAGGAAGAAGCGTCCATATTAAAGTTACAATAAGAGCATATGCTGTGTTACGATCTACTTAAACACAAATCAAATAGTAATACAAAGAGCAAATATTAAGTAACGACCCAAACGAAGCACCCATGCCTAATAAATACAAAGTCAAACAGGTATGTATTTACCTTTAGAACCGCCCATATTATAGGAATCTCGTCTCTATGATACATCATAACATTAGACCAAAACACATATCTGTCTTTGCTTAAAGGAATAAACTTAATTAAATTTTAGTTATTATTATTATTATTATTATTATTATTATTATTATTATTATTATTATTATTATTATTATTGGTAGTAGTACTAGCAGTAGCAGAAGCAGCAGCAGCAGTAGTAGTAGTAGTAGTAGTAGTAGTAGTATTAGTAGTAGTAGTAATATTTATGTTGTTCTTTGTTGTTGTTATTATTATTGTTGATGCTGCTGCTGCTGCAGCTGAGGATAATGATGATAATGATGATAAATAACGTGCTAGTAGACATCGTTCTGATGGCTTATTCTGGCTGACGTTATATTATCCATGTGCAGCCGAGAAATAGGTTAAGCGGCATTGTTAACTTTAAAGAATTTGCGTCCTGTTAGCGACGGTTGAACACTTTTTTTCGTATGTTGTTACATATGTTTATTTTGACATACACGTGGAAGCTATAGAAACAATGACATACAGATGCATTTTAACATCCGCCGTTTAATCCGCAGAACACCGCCTTTAAGGTATGAGGGTTTACATTTGAATTGCCTTGGACCCCGTGGTGAAAGAAACATTCTCGGAGCTATTCTACGACAGCTCCTATTGAGCAGTTTTAAATCAATGTTTATTGAAGCCGCTGTCATTTGAACGTCATCAATATTAATGAAATGTAAGTGTGCCGAAATTATCAAATAAATAAATAAATAAATGATTTAACTTTACCAAAACCACGGATCATTTTTTTCACATAAGGACATAAACCAAGTTAACTTTCTTCTTCGTTGCAAGACAAAGGTATTTAATGTCTTTGTAGACAAACCGTAATCCACAATTGCAACCAACAATGTTGGTTGAAAGCCGGCATAACTGCAATAATGAAGGTCGTTCATTTCCATTGCTATTAGTGCTTCGGTTTACTTATAGCGTGTTTGTAGCCTTAGTCATGCCAGTTGTGTTCTGTTCTTTTACTGGCATTGACAATACAATTTTTATCTCACCGAATGAGGTAAACCCTGCGTTTATATATGATACACAGGATCTTTAAAAGAACATATGGTAAGACCTACTGTATGGAAGGGGTATATATTATCTAACACCTAATCTGTATACCGTTTGAACAGTTTAAATAAGGAAAATACATTAATTTGTCCATGCCAGGTTAAATGCCAGGAAAAACAAAAACAACACATCATGAGTAGAAGAACATCTGTTTCCGTCTGTCGTGTTATTTATTCTTTCGTCCTGTCAGCTTGTGCAAAGACTACTGTCTGTATAAGCCTGCCCTAGCACCATAAACTTACATAAATATGTGTAAACTTAAGTTTTTTAGTGTTTTGAAACAACAAAATGGCAAACTGTTTTTCCATACTGATGAAATGTAGGACACACGTTTTCATTCTTTTTTTATTTTCACAAGAAAAGTAACCACCACACTTCATCATTTTTTTATTAAAAAAATTGATAATGCAGTCATAAGATTGAATATACAAAATGGTTTCCAATTCAAATAACATTACCATTGGGCAGTAGACTTTCCCTCGCCACTGGCAATGACTTAAACTGATCTTCAGAAAGGATGAAAATGGTCCATTTAAATATATAAAATAGCTGATGTGCCTCGATTGAGAGGAAGTTATTTGATGAATTGTTTTAGCTAGGCACAGATTTCCTCCATAATACTTGTCCTATCTTGGCATAGTCACTATTCTTGCACACCCAGTCACCCAGTAATAACTAGGTAAATAAGAAAATGTAAAACTAACCAAAGATATCTCTACCTAAACTACCTCTAGACCAAGTCAAACAGGGTAAATGTAAACACAGCAAGAAAACAAGTCAGCCTAGGCTTAAATACCTTGAGTCCCTTTAATTTGTCAATATTATGGCTTTGACCATTTCTGCAATTATATTATTATTATTATTATTATTATTATTATTATTATTATCTGTGAACTGATTTACTCATTAAATGTAACGATATTTGTCTGGGGTATATTGCCTTTAATGTATTAGGTTGTACATTTACAGTGACGAAGGCCATTGCAGTAAATATTCTCCGTAGAGGCTATCTTGTTACATGTCTTATTGAGAAGTTTTCAATAGACCTGTCGATGTTATCATTGAGCTCTTCACGACTTTTTATTAGGTTGAAATATCTTTAACAAAAGAACATTCCTAAAGGCAAAACATACCAGAGTTGGGCAATGCCCCAACAAACGCTGTACAATATTAGCCAGCCCACTTCAATTACAATAATGTCTTAATTTACACAAACGTGAACATCCGCCCAGTCATCCTGATATAAAATACGAAACATGACATGTTAAAAGTTATCGGAAAGTAAGTGTTATTCGTTTTTAAAAGTACGTATGATCATGCAGCGAAATCTTACATTCCGCACCTGTCTGTAAAGACTGTTTGTTCCTTTTCAGACTTATTGGTTAAATCTATATCCTAAATGAATAAACAGGGTATGGCCCGGCCGAATTGAAACATACACTAAGTGATATGAATGTACTGATTTTAATATAACCCTTATCTGACAAAATCGTTTTCCAAAGCACCACCCTTCAGTTAAGTTGTGTTGTGTGCGTTCAAGAGTAACGTCGTAAAAATAAGTTAAACAATCAAAGACATATTTACAAATCTTTTAAGAAAAAACATACACATAAACATTCACACACACATTCTTGTAAAAACGTTATTTCAGATGAAAGACACACGCTTTAGAAACATTTGCACTGTCCAAAACGATGTTTCAACAGCTGCAAATATACCTGACGCACTCGTAACACATAACAAAAAACTAATTATGTGATACTTAAATTACTTACTTTATATAGGAGACACTCAAACTCGTGACCAAAGACAATTAGTATATATGATCACACCAGTGTACTAAGTTATTGATTATAGTAATGAAGAATGCTAGATTAACGTATACAGTGAATGTGTGAATTATGAGAAAACTTATTACTATTTAAGTATTATTTTAAAATTATATATTAATATACTAATTCAAACGTATAAATAAATTAAACATTAAAAGAGCGATTCACAACACCATCGTCAACTAAATAATAACAAATATACAGACATACATTTTTACAAGCTAGCCATGTTTATATGATTACTTAACGTCTGTTCAAGCTGTGGAATGTTCACTTTATATATTGTCCATAATCTTTATGTTGTTAAAACATAATATTTACGAACATTGTGAGAATAAGTATACCTTGCCAAATAAAACAAACCCTTTTGTTCATGTTGTCATTCAATCGCTGTGCTTGAAAAGCTCTGAAATATACGCTTCATATTGATATATCAGTTAACAAGCCATAAGCAAATCAGTATAATCGTCTTTTCAGTGAACCAGTGAACCAATAATAATGGTAAAAACAATCCTTTTGATAGATCTATACAAGGCGCCATCGAGACTGTTTACAGAGCTTTTATTTCATATCGAATTTCAACAACTCCGAAGGTGTTTTTGTATAATTGAACAGCAATCCTGCATAACATTGATTTGGGAGCTATGCTATACGCTCGTACCTGCATAGAAAATACCTATCTGACGTAAATATATGAATAATAACAATGTATTGACATAAAGTTGGAATGATACTTGTGAAAAAAAAATCTGGCTGGGGAAGGAACTGTTAACTTTGGGCTTTCTCTTGATAAAACATTATCAGTGCATAAACACTATATATACGATTTTCACGGTCAGGCATGTTTTGATATTAAATATTACTGTCGCAACTATAACGCAGCTAAAGGGGTATCTTATATTTACAATTCAATGTAAAAACAAATATATTTAATCACATCTTTAATAAATATATCCACTGCGTCAGGACACATGAGATCACAGGCCTACGGAAAGTCAGCTGTTAAACCAAGGACCTAGTAGAACTACTGACCCTCAGAGTGCCATCAGTAAGATCCAGGACACATTATCTGTAGCAATATAGGCCCAACTAGCATCAGCTGTATGACACAAGACACATGACCTAGTAAACTTGCTCACTAACACCCCTGGCGGGGTAAAACAACCGCCTCCTAAAACGTCAGCTGTGAATAAAGAATATATGACAAAGTCCTATGAGCATTGCAACATATACCAAACTCTGAAAAGGCACAGGTATAAGCCGACTGGGGTGCTTAAACTGGTTTTACAGAGCTCTAACCTCGCACTTCCTGATGGGTTTCTCAAATGCAAGCAATGAAAAGAACCCGATCTATTTGAATAAAAAATGTCCAAGCGCTGATGTTTTCTTTGATAAGTTATGACGTGTGTAGTGACTGAAAAATAATGTCCACAGTGTTTAGAAAAGAAAGGGGGTATTATTTCGATTAGAAAAACTAAACAAAAATAAGTGATTGTAAGTGAAATTAACATTTCGAAAACATGAAATGAGAAGAATAAATGGTCGTAGCATCCTGTTCATGTAAAGATGGAATTGAGGAACCAAAGTTCAATGTCCATTAAAGGAAATACACGTAACAATCGTTATAGAATGAATTAAATGATAACATAGATTACATGCACGGGGGGATTTTTTACGACCGCCACACTGCACAGGTAACATTGTTGTGATCATGAATAAGAATATATGGGAAAGTCCTATGAACATTGCAACATATACCAAACTCTGAAAAGGCACAAGGCAAATGTATATCACATGCAAGCTAGGTGAAAAGTAAGTGTGAACAAGAGCAAACCTGACAGTCTGTCAGTCGGCAATATGGGCCGACTGGGGTGCTTAAACCGGTTTTACAGAGCTCTCACATCTCACTTTCTGATGGGTTTCTCAAATGCAAGCAATGAAAAGAAAACCGATCTATTTAAATACAAAATTTCTAAGCGCTGATGTTTTATTTGACAAGTTATGACGAAAGTAGTGACGTCACTAAAATGTCCACAGTGTTTAGAAAAGAAAGGGGTATTTATTCGATTTAAAAAACTAAACATGAGACCTAGGACACATGAGACGATAGAACCGCAAGCTCTTCGACCGTCAGTTTAAAAAGACATGACACATGGCCGATTAAAGCCACTGTCCAACGAACATCAGCTGTAAGTTTTGGGACACATGGATGACAAGAATCACATACATTTAAAGCTTCTTCTCTACTGTCAAGAACACAAACCAGGTAGTACAGCTGTCACTCTGAGCGTTGGTTGGAAGACCCACGACACATGGACGGGTAGATTCCAGGCTAAATAAACACCGGTCTTAAGATCTAGGACACATGACTGCTTGTTAGCACATGTACACCGAGCGTCAGCTGTAAAACTAAAATGAATGACTGAAAAAAAACGCTGTCACTCAGATGGGTAGAATAATTTGCCAGCCGAGCATCAACTATAAGACCCAGGCTACACTCCCGGATGGAACCAGTTGCCCCTAGAATGTGTGCTGTAAATCCCAAGACACTTGATCTGGTAGCGTCCCATGCCAAGAGAGCGTCAGCTGAAAGACACAGAACACATAATCGGTTAGTCCACATGCCCAGCGAGCGTCAGTTTAAAGTCCCAGAAATCATTCTGGGATAGAAGCATAGTCACTCAGAAAGTCGGTTGTCCGACCCAGGTCATATAGACGGGTAGAACTACAGGCCCAGCGAGCGCTGGGTAAAACGACTGAATCTCAAAGCGTGAGACCCAAGATACATGAAATGTTAGAATTGACAGCTCTTCAACCGTCAATTTAAAGACCCAGGAAACATGACCGGACACTTAACTGAGATGTGGTCTGACAGATGACGATTTGAGGACATATGATTCTACTAGGTAATGTGTCATTGATCGTACAGCTAAAGCTCGAATGGTCTATATTATATATATATATATATAATATAGACCATATATATATATATATATATATATATATATATATATATATATATATATATATATATATATATATATATATATATATATATATATAATATAGACCATTCGAGCTTTAGCTGTACGATCAATGACACATTACCTAGTAGAATCATATGTCCTCAAATCGTCATCTGTCAGACCACATATCATCTAGTTGAACTAAAGGCCCTCCGAATATCAGCTCAAATATGCAGATCAGTTGACCTCATAGATTTACATTTACACGCCATTTGGCTGTCGGTTGTAAGTTAAAGGACAGATGACCTGTTAGAATAACCTGCCACCGAGCATCAGCTGAAAGACCTAGGACAAACCCTAAGTTCAGCCACAACACGAGACCGGTTAGAACAACAACCGACCCACGAAGCGTCAGTTCAATACATGCACACAACGAGCGGCACCAGAAAGACCCAGGAGCGTGACCAGGTAGAACCTTAGCCCCAACTGGATAGAACTACCGGCTCAATGAGCATCGTCTGTCAGACAGGGTAGAACAAAGGCCAGGCCTTCCGAGAATCAGCTCAAAGACGCAGGGCAGATGACCGGGCACAGACCGTCCCACCGATCAGACATACATGACCAGGTCTGGTCCACCGAGCGTCAGATGTAATACCCAATTTACGTACCTGTAAAGAACCACCGACACTCGAATAATAAACTGTCAGAACCAGGATACATGACCTGGTAGAATCACCAGACGTCAGCGAAGAAAGCTGTAAGACAAAGGACACAAGACCATGTAGAATCACAGGCCCACCGAGTGTCATCCCTAAGGCATATGTACTGTTAGTATGAATCCCAAGTCCCAGACACCATTTATAGTATGAAAATCTCAATTTAAATTGTATTGGTACGGAAGCCTATTAAAGACATATTTTACAACCTTAATTGACTTAACTTGTATCTCTGCAGCTGGAAGGACATGTTAGTATTAAGGATTAATCGTTAAGAAAAACCCTTATAATATTGATACCAGAATGTGGTGTATAGAATAACCAGACCGGGTTAAATATAGATAGACTGATTATGTATGTGACTCACATGAGGTTAGACCCACAGATTATATAATCAAATACCTTCTTAGTTCATTCAAATTATTAGTGCAATATTGCAGTAATAATAATTTCAAATGCTACGAGTTATTTTGTTAGTGCAACACTGCTATATATTTCGTAGATTTAAAGTGTGAAGTAAATTGAACACATTTTGGGAGTACGTGTATATGTTTAAGAATAGTCTCCTTAGAGTGAACATTTTTTTATCAAAACCAAGTTTGACAGAAATTGATCACAAAACGTTATTGATATTAGTTGCTAACATAACCCTGTCCGGATGAATGGTTTATAATTTAACAACGAACATATATTTTCAGTCGAAAATACATGAACACGAATGTCTGTATACAGTATGCTTTTATTTTTTATGTTATCATATTTTTCATCATTTTTTCATATTCTTAAAGTTGATTAGTACTGTACTATATTTACTTCTGTTTTTTACTTTGTTTTAAATGATCCTTTTTCCAAAAGGAATTACACGCTATAACAAATATTAGAGGCCCACTAAAATCATTTATAAACAATATGATCATTATGTCATAAATTAATGCATCGTTGGTAAAAACTGGTTTAACAAATTTAGTAAATTGTTTATGAATGGACCTTAAACTGATTTATAAATTAAAGAATATAAGCGGAGTTGAATGTCATACAAGTATCTACATGCTTATAATACTTTTATAATTGATGCATTTTTCTACCCTATGCTTCGGATACGAACATATGAAAAATTCATGTAAGAATAACCACAATTATTACAATTTGAACTACTACAAGGCACTTAAAATATAAAAAAGTGACCATACCACGGAACAAGGTTTTCAACGATTTAACAAATCCAACCCCAAGCTAGATCTTCGTGCCAGCTTGCTATATCCAAAGTTTCTGCAAAATTGAAGTTATTGACCGGAAATTGTTTTCTATTTTTAGTAACAGTGACATTGGCCTTGACCTTGACGAGACAGTACAATCATACGCCTGTACCTTAATACCATTTAAATTAAATACAGAGCATGGGGGTTTATTGTAATTGTATTATAAAATAGGGCGCATATACAATATTTAACTCATATTTTTAAATGATAACGTTTGCATCGATGTATTTCTCTTGGATAATTCAGAAATTTTAGTACGTATTTCGTTGTTATATTTAAGGTTCAATAAAACACAAACAAAATGAATACATATAATTTTTATTAAATAGTTTCTAAAGATTTAACAGCACTATTAATATTTAAATCACAAGCAGCCTTATGATTAAAATGTAAATGTGTTGTTAAATAATATGCGTTATCCCAAATGATAAACATGATGTGATATAACCAATAACAGGTTTTACTAACAATGTGTATAATAAAACCTAAATAATCAGACATGATAACGTTATGTAACCAATAATAGCGTTTCTAACAACATGTATAATATACCTTAATAATCTGGCATGATAACGTTATGTAACCAATAATAATATACAATTATTTACTTATTAGCTGGGAAATATGCTGAGATATTGACCAAAAACTCGTTATTGGCCAAGGCGATAGCCGAGGTCAATAACGAATTTTTCGATCAATATCAACAGCATATTTCCCAGCTAATAAGGAAATAACTGTTTTATTACATGAACTATAAATAGTTAATAATAAATATTTTTTTTTTTAATTATTGACTAAACTTAAATGCAAAAAAAAAAAAAATAGTTTACATTGTTTACTTCGTGATTATTGTTCGTCTGGGACGAGTATCCCAAAATGCGTACAATTAATTTAAAGGAAGTTTTGTAGATGAGCGCGTGTAATACTGATGGAAATTTCGCATTGTATTAAAGACCGGTTAAAATCAGCGAAGGCGGGTTCAGTATCTATATTTATTGACTCGACTATTTCGGGGGGGGGGGGGACCCATCGTGTTTCTTCTATTTATAGTTCATGTAATAGCATGTGTTATTAACAACATGTATTATTTACCTTAACAATCTGACATGATAACATTATGTTACCAATAATAACATGTGTAACTAACATCATGTATACTATACCTTAATAATATGATATGATAACATTATGTTACCAATAACAACATGTGTAACTAACATCATGTATAATATACCTTAATAATATGATATGATGATGATGACAATATTTGCAATATTTATTGATCATATTCATACATCGGCAATAGTAAAATCAAAACAAGGTTTGGATTGCAATTAAGTTTTGGAAAGCCTTTGATCAAGCGTACTCAGTTAGTGCTGTCATTATAAGATTTATGAAATAATTACTCATCTTAAAACTTGCCTTTCATGATACAAACTAAAATATTTCTTTCCTGCAAGTAAATCACAAGGAATAAAGTAAAACGGCCGCGCAAAATATCGATAAAAAATTTTGCCTGCCAAAACTATTGCTCAGTAATCTCCTAACCTTGCTTGCATACCGAGTCCAAAATGTTATGAATATGGTAGATATAATCATAATTAATGACATTATAATTCTACAATGCCATGAATATGATATATATAATCATAATTAATAACATTATAATTCAGCAATGCCATGAATATGGTAGATATAATCATAATTCATGACATCATAATTCTACAATGCCATGAATATGGTAGATATAATCATAATTAATGACATTATAATTATACAATATCATGAATATGGTAGATATAATCATAATTAATGATATTATAATTCTACAATACCATAAGTATGGTAGATATAAGCATAACTAGTGACAATATAATTAAAAAATGCCACGAATATGGTAGATATAATCATAATTAATGACATTATAATTTTACAATACCATGAATATGGTAGATATAATCATAATTAATGGCATTATAATTCTAATAATCGTATTTACTTACACGCGTTTATAAATACCTTTAAACTGAAAAGTCCCATTTTTTGAACATTATTATAATCATTCATTGCAGTATAGTAAGTCACATTCTTCAAATAAATTAACGAATAATTGTAATCTAACTAGTCACATTCCTCATACAAGTTCATGAATAATTGTTATCTAACTAGTCACATTCTTCATGCACATTCATGAAAAAATGTAATCTTAATTGTCAATTTTTTCACAGAAATACATGAATAACTGTTATCTAACTATTCACATTCTTATACTTTCATGTATATTTGTAATCTTATCAATCATATCTTTTATACAAATTATTGTATAATTGTAATCTTAACAGTCACATTTTTCGTACAATTTTATGAATAATTGTAATCTTAACCAGTCGCATTCCGCAAATACATAAATAACTGTCATCTAACTAGTTACATTATTCACACAAATCCATGAATAAATGTAATCTTATTTGTAACATTTTAATACAATTTCATGAATAATTGTTAAACTTATAATCACATTATTTCTGCACGTGCCGAAGACGATGACATCTTAGTATCACCTTTACACGTACATGGCCATTGCAATCTTAAAAGTCTTTAACTTCATAACCCAAAGAGTCCCATTGTTTCTACAAGTTTATGGAACATTATCTCATAACAAGTTCTATTATACATCTAAGTCCATTGTTAAAAAATCCCTTTAATGACCAAAGTCCCTGAATTATTGAATTAAAAAGTTTCATTTTTGATCGAAGTTCATGAATTATTACAATATAAATATCCCATTATTAACTGAAGTCCATAAATTATTACAATAACAAAGTCCAACTATTCACTGAAGTTCATGAATAATTACAATAAAAAGTCACATTATTCACTGAGGTTCATAAATTATTACAATAAAAATGTCCTATAATTAACTGAATTTCATAAATTATTACAATAAAAACGTCCAAGTATTCACGGAAGTCCATGAATTATTACACTATAAAAGTCCCAGTTTTTACTGAAGGTCATAACTTATGACAATAAAAATGTCCCTTTATGCACTGAAGTTTATGAATGTCTACAATAAAAGTCTTATCTTTTACCAAAATTCATGCAATATTACGATAAAAAGGTCCCAGCATTCACCGAAGTTCATGAATTATTACAATAAAAGTCACATTATTTAAGAAAGTCCTTGAATTATTACAATAAAAGGCCCATTATTCACTGAAGTTTATGAATTATTACAATAAAAAGTCCCATTATTCACTGAAGTTCATAAATTATTAAAATAAAAATTCCCATTATTCACTGAAGTCCATGAATTATTACAATAAAAAGTCCCATTATTCACGGAAGTTAATTGATTATTAAAATAAAATGTCCCATTAATCATGGAAGTTTATTTATTATTACAATAAAAAGTCCCATTATTCAAGGAAGTCCTTGAATTATAACAATAAAACGTCCCATTATTCAATGAAGTTTATGAAGTATTACAATAAAAATTTCCATTATTCACTGAAGTTCATGAATTATTACAATAAAAATTCCCATTATTTACGGAAATTATTAATTATTACAATAAAAAGTCCCATTATTCACTGAAGTAAATGAATTATTACAATAAAAAGTCCAATTATTCACTGAAGTAAATGAATTATTACAATAAAAAGTCCAATTATTCACGGAAGTTTATCAATTATTAAAAAATGTCCCATTATTCATTTAAGTAAATGAATCATTACACTAAAATGTCCCATTATTCATCTATTTTATGAATAATTATCGTAAGAATACCACTTCCTACAATTTCATGCAGCATTTTAACCAAAATAGTTATATTCTTCCTTCATGTTCACTGAACATTTTAAACTAAACAATTCCATTATTTAACTTAATGCATGAACCTTCGTATCCCATACAGTACTATTCCTGGAAGATCAGACTTTTTAGGACAGAAGAAAGTCATATATATAGTTAATACAGTTTGACGGTAATTTGAAATAAAATAGTCACATTCTTCATACAAGTTTGTGAATCATTGCAATCCAAACATAACAAGTATTTATACAAGTTCAAGAATAATTGTATTCCAATCATCAACATTATTTATACAAGTTCAAGAATAATTAAATTCCAATCATCAACATTGTTTACACAAGTTCAAGAATAACTGAATTCCAATCATCAACATTATTTACACAAGTTCAATAATAACTGTATGCAAATCATCAACATAATTTATACAAGTTCATAAATAATTGCAATCCAATCATCAACATTAGTTAAACAAGTTCAAGAATAATTGTATTCCAATCATTACTATTATTTATATAAGTTTAAGAATAACTGTATGCCAATCATCAACATGATTTATACAAGTTCAAGAATAATTGTTTTCAATCATCAACATTATTTATACAAGTTCAGGAATAATTACAATCCAATCATCAACCTTATTTTATACAAGTTCAAGAATAATTGTATTCCAATCATTACTATTATTTATATAAGTTTAAGAATAACTGTATGCCAATCATCAACATGATTTATACAAGTTCAAGAATAATTGTTTTCAATCATCAACATTATTTATACAAGTTCAGGAATAATTACAATCCAATCATCCTTTTTATTTATACAAGTTCAAGAATACTTGTATATTCCATGAATAGTAGATTTAAAATACATCCGATATTTCAACAAACCTAAGCATGATTTTAAGCAAGTAAAACATGTTTCTAAAACATCAGATATAATGGCAATGCCACTTTATTTTCCACATTACCTTAATGTTTTACATTTTAAGACATTGCATGAGTCCAGGAACCTCACACAATTCAACTGGCCCCATTGTTCAAGTCAATTAATTCATTCTACACAAGATCGTCACTACAATTCCAAACATCTATGCAGGAACTAGGCACATATGTTCTTGACTACCAAAATGAAACTAGTCCCTTTACGGTCCATCCTAATAAATTCCCTCTAGGAAATTCGCTTTAATATGTCTACAAGTATATACATCCCAACATTACAACTAGGCTCATTATTTCTATAGGTCCACGAATAGTCCCTTTATACCTCAAGTTATTCATGCAATGAAACCAGTTCCATTACTCATTAAAGTCCACCATATTGAATCTAGTCTACATAGTAATTTATTTAAGTCAATTTTTACACAAACTAATTAATAAACATAATCTACCATTTACAATGGTCACTGCATACATATATTCTCATATTTTAAAGCAACATAACTGAACAAATTTGTAAACGTTACATAGTGTCAATATACAAGATGAGAAGTGAATATTGTATACCTTAGTCTTAAGTTAAAGATAATAACATTATCATAAAAAATTGACTACAATACATGTAATAATGGATGTTAGTAGTGAGTATTAAAACTTTACATATTCATGCATAATATAAGGTAACACCACATGCAAGGACATGACAATATACGACATTACCGACATATGACATAAATGATTTGAATAAACGAAATAGATAAACATCCTTTTCCTACTAGGTATTCCCATTAACAGTCCTGATATTATAAATCAGGAGTTATTTTTGTATTTATTACATTTTTCGTAAGTACAGATATTCATACCTTGTTGTACAGATATACCCTAGTGTTTTCTTTTAAGTTTAGATGCAGTTTTCTATCATTTCACTGTAAAAATCAGCTTTAGATTTTGAGCTCGTTAACACATCGTTAACGAATTATTTTGTTATTATTAACATGCATCTTCTTCAACTACTGGAAATTCGGGCATCCGTAAAGATGGACGACTCCTTTGGGATATTTTGCAGTACAGATGTATAAACATCGCAAATGGTTCAGCATGTACAGTGAATGAAGAAATCGGGCGTCTTAAAGTGGTTTAGCCATTTAAGAGGAGGAAATACATTTATATATGACGATAAGCGTCCTGGACGGCTAACACCTCTCATGGCGACAGTGCTGACGTCTGTAAACATTCTTATTTAAACAGATCGTTGTCATATAGTGCAATATATCGCGAAATCTACTGACATCTTGTTTGAGACTCTATGGAACAAAATGTACAACCAAATATTTAAGAAAAAAATAGACACAATTAAAGAAAACAATAACATAATATATACACTGTGCAACAGTCTTCTCCTTTGAACAAAGTGAAATTAACACAAACATTTTGCGACACTTTATAAAATCATGTAAATAATGAACAAATAAATAGCATGTACAATAAAAAATATTTACAGTGAAATGCAATATACACTATAACGATTAAAAAACACAATTACGAATAATATAGTGCCTAAACGATGGATTAAAAAAAAACAAATACAAATAAATGAAATTATAAATAATATAAAAATAATAAAAATGTTTGGCTACTTCAAAAAGCGTAAGATTAAGTACCTTCATTCTTATGATTTTAACTCATGCAAACCATTGAAGAGTTGTTATCTTGGGCCATAAAATAAGCATAGAGATTTAAACGATTAATTTGGAAAAAAAATATTTATATAATAATAGTGACAAAACTGATATAGCCATATATCAAATAAAATTAGGCAAATATATATATAGCAGGCTGGGTAAACTGACTTCTTCTGAAAATAAACAGATTTAACAGTAAAACAAAACCCAAAATTATTGAAAAAAGCCATCTAACGACATTTTGCCAAATCTATTTTACTTTCTTCCTTCGTTTGATGTACTGCGCAAAAAGTATATTCCATGACTAATAAAGCCATAGTTGCTTGCCTGCTTGAGACACCTTCCATGGTTGGCATTTTAATATTAATGAGACGGAGGCTCCTGTGACTGGCATCACTTAAAGGCCGCTGACAGATATCTTAGTACGTGAAACAATTCTACGTTCGGTGTGGTTTGAAAGATCAAGGAAAAAGACTTCATTAACTTGAAGTTTTGCGTATTTAATATTGTCCATGATTAACGCCTTAAATTCATGAGTTCATGATAAACTTTCCATCAAGGAAACGATTTCATCATTGTTTGCCATTTTGACATCTATGAGACTGAGACACATTGTGACTGGTCTCACTTTCAGGACGCTGACAGATATAGTGAGTGAAAGAGCTCTGAGTTCGCTGTGGTTTTAAAGATCTAGGAAACCGTCTTAATTATTTTCGTACGCAGTAAATGTTTTCCAAGTATACATTCTTGGATTCATGAGTACTTGAGGACCGTTTGTTCAGGGAAACTATTTCATCATTGTTTGTCATTTTGATGTTTTTTTAGAACGGAGGCTCCTCGTGACTGGTCTCGCTTATGGACATCTAACAGATATGTTAGCAAGTGAACCAATTCTAAGTTCGGTGTGGTTTAACATATCAGGAAAACAGTCTTCATTATTTTAATGTTCTGCGCAGGCAATGTTTTGGAGGACTAACTCCTCAAGTCCATGCGTGCATGATGTACTTTTCATTAAGGAAATTTCAATTCAGCATTGTTGGCCAGTTTTATGTCTATGAGTCTTAGACTCTTTGTGACTGCCCTCACTTTCAGGCCGCTGACAGATATCCGAGTTAGTGAAACCACTCTAAGTTCGGTGTGGTTTGAAAGATCTAGGAAACAGTCTTCATTATTTTGATGTTCTGCGCAGTCAATGTTTTCCAGCTGCAACACTTTAAGTCCATGCATGCTTGATACACTTTCCATCAGAGAAACTATTTCACCACTGTTAGCGAGTTGTATGTCACTGAGACTTAGAGCCATAGTGTCTGTTCTTAGTTTCAGGCCGGTGACACATATCCGAGATACTGCAACCGTTCTAAGCTCGGTGTGTTTTGACAGGTCTAGGAAACATTCGTCAGTATTTTGGTGTTCTGCGCAGTAAATGTGTTCTATGATTAACTCCTCAAGTTCATGCGCGCTTGATACACTTTTCATAAAAGAAATTATTTCATCATTGTTAGCCAGTTTTATGTCTGTTAGAATTAGACTCTTAGGCACATGTCTCACTTTCAACCCGCTGACAGATAGCCGAGAAAGTAAAATAATTCTAAGTTCGGTGTGGTTTGACAGATCTAGGAAACAGTTTTCACTATTTCGATGTTCTGCGCAGTCAATGTTTTGCAGCTGCAACATTTTAAGTCCAACCATGCTTGATACACTTTCCATCAGAGAAACTACTTCACCATTGTTAGCCAGTTTTATGTCTCTGAGATTTAGAGCCATAGTGTCTGTTCTTATTTTCAGGCCGCTGACACATATCCGAGCTATTGCAACCGTTCTAAGCTCGGTGTGTTTTGACAGATCAAGGAAACAGTCGTCAGTATTCTGATGTTCTTCGCAGTAAATGTTTTCTATGATTAACTCCTCAAGTTCATGCGCGCTTGATACACTTTTCATAAAAGAAATTATTTCATCATTGTTAGCCAGTTTTATGTCTGTTAGGATTAGACTCTTAGGCACATGTCTCACTTTCAACCCGCTGACAGATAGCCGAGAAAGTGAAAGAATTCTAAGATCGGTGTGGTTTGAGACATTTAGGAAACAGTATTCTTTACTTTGCTGTTCTGCGCAGTCGATGTTTTGCAGGACTAACCTCTCAAGTCCATGCGTGCTTGATACACTTTTCATCAAAGAAACGATTTCACAATTGTTAGCCAGTTTTACGTCTATGAGGATTATAATCTTTGTGACTGGCCTCACTTTCAGGCCGCTGACAGATATCCGAATAAGTGAAACAATCCTAAGTTCGGTGTGGTGTGACAGATCTAGGAAATTGTCATCAGTATTTTGATGATCTGCGCAGTCAATGTTTTGCAAGACTAACTCCTTAAGTCCATGCATGCTTGATACACTTTCCATCAGAGCAACTATTTCATCATTGTTAGCCAGTTTAATGTCTATGAGTCTTAGTGCCATAGTGTCTGTCATTAGTTTCAGGCCGCTGACACGTATCCGAGCTATTGCAACTGTTCTAAGCATGGTGTGGTTTGTCAGATCTAGGAAACAGTTGACAGTATTTTGATGTTCTGCGCAGTGAATGTTTTCCATGGTTAAAGTCTCAAGTCCATTCATGCTTGATACACTTTCCAGCAGAGAAACTATTTCACCATTGTTAGCAAGTTTTATGTCTATGAGACTTAGAATCGTTGTGACTGGTCGCACTTTCAGGCCCCTGACAGATACCCGAAAAAGTGAAATAATTCTAAGTTCGGTGTGGTTTGACAGATCCAGGAAACAGTCGTCAGTATTTTGATGTTCTGCGCAGTAAATGTTTGATATGAATAACTCCTCAAGTCCATGCGAGCTTGATACACTTTTCATTAAAGAAACGATTTCACCATTGTTAGTCAGTTTTATGTCTATGAGTCTTAGGCTTTTAGCCACTTGTCTCACTTTCAGACCGCCGACAGATATCCGAGTAAGTGAAACAATTCTAAGTTCGGTGTGGTGTGACAGATCTAGGAAATTGTCATCAGTATTTTGATGATCTGCACAGTCAATGTTTTGCAAGACTAACACCTTAAGTCCATGCATGCTTGATACACTTTCCATCAGAGAAACTATTTCACCATTGTTAGCAAGTTTTATGTCTATGAGACTTAGGGTCATGGGCCCTTTTCTCACTTTTAGGCCGCCGACAGATATGTTAGCAAGTGAAACAAATCTTATTTCGATGTGGTTTGACAGATCTAGCAAACAGTCTTCATTATTTGTATGTTCTGCGCAGACAAAGTTTTCCATGAATAAATGCTGAAGACCATGCATGTTTGATATACTTTCCATCAAAGAAACTATTTCACCATTGTTAGCCAGTTTTATGTCTTTGAGTCTTAGTGTCTTTGTGACTGGCCGAACTTTCAGGCCGCTGACAGATATCTGAGTTAGTGAAACCACTTTAAGTTCAGTGTGGTGTGACAGATCTAGGAAATAGTCTTCATTATTTTGCTGTTCTGAGCAGCGAATGTTTTGCAGAACTAACTCCTCAAGTCCATGCATGCTTGATACACATTCAATCAGAGAAACTATTTCACCATTGTTAGCCAGTTTTATGTCTATGAGTCTTAGGCTCATAGGCCCTTGTCTCACTTTCAGACCGCTGACAGATATGTTAACAAGTGAAACATTTTTTAGTTCGGTGTGGTTTGACAGATCTAGGAAACAGTCTTCATTATTTTGATGTTCTGCGCAGTCAATGTTTTGCAGGAATAACTCCTCAAGTCCATGCATGCTTGATACACCTTTCATCATGAAAACTCTTTCATCATTGTTAGCCATTTTTACGTCTATGAGTCTTAGAATCTTTGTGACTGGCCTAACTTTTAGACCGCTGACAGATATCCGTAAAAGTGAAACAATTCTAAGTTCGGTGTGTTTTGACAGATCCAGGAAACAGTCGTTAGTAATTTGGTGTTCTAAGCAGTATATGCTTTCTATGATTAACTCCTCAAGTTCATGCGCGCTTGATACACTTTCCATTAATGAAACTTTTTCACCATTGTTAGTCAGTGTTACGTCTGTAAGTCTTAGACGCTTTGTGACTGGCCTCACGTTCAGGCCGCTGACAAATATACGAATTAGTGAAACTCTTCTAAGCTCGGTGTGGTTTGACAGATCTAGCAAACAGTCGTCAGTAATTTGATTTTCTGTGCAGTAAATGTTTTCTATGATTAACTCCTCAAGTCCATGCGTGCTTGATACACTTTTCATTAAAGAAACGATTTCACCAGTGTTAGCCAGTTTTATGTTTATGAGTCTTAGGCTCATATGCACTTGTCCCACTTTCAGACCGCCGACAGATATGTTAGCAAGTGAAACATTTCTAAGTTCGGTGTGGTTTGACAGATCTAGGAAACAGTATTCATTACTTTGCTGTTCTGCGCAGTCGATGTTTTTCAGGACTAAATTCTCAAGTCCATGCGTGCTTGATACACTTTTCATCAAAGAAATGATTTCACAATTGTTAGCCAGGTTTACGTCTATGAGAATTATACTCTTAGTGACTGGCCTCACTTTCAGGCCGCTGACAGATATCCGAGCTATTTCAACCGCTCTAAGCTCGGTGTGTTTTGACAGATCTAGGAAACAGTCGTCAGTATTTTGATGTTCTGCGCATTCAATGTTTTGGAGGTATAACTCCTCAAGTCCATGCGTGCTTGATACACTTTTCATTAATGAAAGTATTTCAGCATTGTTGGCCAGTTTTATGTCTATGAGTCTTAGATTCTTTGTGACTGCCCTCACTTTCAGGCCGCTGACAGATATCCGAGTAAGTGAAACCAATCTAAGTTCGTCGTGGTGTGACAGATCTAGGAAATTGGCATCAGTATTTTGATGATCTGCGCAGTAAATGTTTTGCAAGTCTAAATTCTTAAGTCCATGCATGCTTGATACACTTTCCATAAGAGAAACTATTTCACCATTGTTAGTCAGTTTTATGTCTCTGAGACATAGAGTCATAGTGTCTGTTCTTAGTTTCAGGCCGCTGACACATATCCGAGCTATTTCAACCGCTCTAAGCTCGGTGTGTTTTGACAGATCTAGGAAACAGTCGTCAGTATTTTGATGTCCTGCGCAGTAAATGTTTTTCATGATTAAAGTCTCAAGTCCATTCGCGCTTGATAGACTTTTCATTAAAGAAACTAGTTCACCATTGTTAGCCAGTTTTATGAGTTCAAGTTTTAGATTCTTTGTGACTTTCCTCACTTTCAGACCTCTGACAGATATCCGAATTAGTGTAACATTTCTAAGTTCGGTGTGGTTTGACAGATCTAGGAAACAGTCGTCATTTCTTTTATGTTCTGCACAGTCAATGTTTTGCAGCTCCAACTCCTCAAGTCCATGCATGCTTGATACACTTTCCATCAGAGAAACTATTTCATCATTGTTAGCCAGTTTTAGGTCTACGAGACTTAGTGCCATAGTGTCTGTTTTTAGTTTCAGGCCGCTGACACATATCCGAGCTATTGCAACCCATCTAAGTTCGGTGTGGTTTGACAGATCTAGGGAACAGTCGTCAGTATTTTGATGTTCTGCGCAGTGAATGTTTTCTATGATAAACGTCGTAAGTCCATGCGCGCTTGATACACTTTTCGTTAAAGACACTATTTCATCATTGTTAGCCAGTTTTATGTTTATTAGGATTAGACTCTTAGGCACGTGTCTCACTTTCAGACCGCTGACATTTATCCGAGTTAGTGAAAGAAATCTAAGTTCGGTGTGGTTTGACAGATCCAGGAAACAGTCGTCAGTATTTTGATGTTCTGCGCAGTAAATGTTTTGTATGATTAACTCCTCAAGTCCATGCGCGCTTGATACACTTTCCATAAAAGAAACGATTTCACCATTGTTAGCCAGTTTTATGTCTATTAGGATTAGACTCTTAGGCACTTGTCTCACTTTCAGACCTCTGACAGATATCCGAGATAGTGAAAGAAATCTTAGTTCGGTGTGGTTTGACAGATCCAGGAAACAGTCGCCAGTATTTTGCTGTTCTGCGCAGTAAATGTTTTGTATGATTAACTCCTCAAGTCCATGCGCGCTTGATACACTTTCCATAAAAGAAACAATTTCACTATTGTTAGCCAGTTTTATGTCTATTAGGATTAGACTCTTAGGCACTCGTCTCACTTTCAGACCCCTGACAGATAGACGAGTAAGTGAAAGAGTTCTAAGTTCGGTGTGGTTTGACACATCTAGGAAACAGTATTCATTACTTTGCGGTTCTGCGTAGTCGATGTTTTCTATGATTAACTCCTCAAGTCCATGCGCGCTTGATACACTTTCCAAAAAAGAAACGATTCCACCATTGTTAACCAGTTTTACGTTTATGAGGATTATACTCTTAGTGACTGGCCTCACTTTCAGGCCGCTGACAGATATCCGAGTAAGTGAAACAACTCTAAGTTCGGTGTGGTGTGACAGATCTAGGAAACAGTCTTCATTATTTTGATTTTCTGAATAGTCAATGTTTTGCAGGACTAACTCCATAAGTCCATGCATGTCTGAGACTCTTTTCATCAGAGAAAATTTTTCACCCTGTTTCAAAAATGAAATGTTCTGTAGAACGATAACTTCAGTGACTGGACTTAATTGCAGTTTCCTAATATATATGTCTGCCAGTTCAATGTATTTCATTTGAGTGTGCTTTGACAAATCAATTACATATTCTATGTTCCTTGATTGTTTAGTGTGTTCCACCTGTGTTAACGGCTTGGTGGTGACCGCGTTTTCGTATATGTACCTATCTGATATCGTTCTCCATGTTAATAGGTGTTCAAGAAAATCACTTTGCAAAAATGTTAATATTCCACGAGCCTTTTGTTCAAATTTTAATAGGATGATAATAGATCGAAGAGAATTGGCATTAGCAATACTCGACATGAGATCCATCATGCCGTCTTCTGTGCCGATTTTGACGCCATTCAAGTAAAGATAAGACAATGTAGAACTAACTTTTAAAGAATCAGCTTCTATGTTACTAAGCCACAAACATTTCAGATCACAAAGTTTCGAAAAATCTAACGTGATGTTATCACCCCGGCTTTGCAGAATGTTCTGTTGGCACATGCTGGAAATTAAAGAAAAGAAATCCTCGCATTTAGACCTCAGTGATTCCGAATTGTCCATATTCAGGGGTAATCCCATGTATATATAGAAAAGGAAAGAATTGAAGTGAATACTTCCTAAATTAATTTTTAGACTTTTATTTTGATGCATATGTTCAATGTAACAAAGCCTCAGCAAGCATTGTGTAAAAAACAGTTCCAATTGGTTAGCGTTGTACGTGTCACAATTATCGAACATATTTGCCATTGTTCTTTCTAACAATCTTACAGATTCCAAAGGCCACAATCCACTTAGAAAAATAAAAAAGTATATCCTTTTAGACAGGGATAAACCCATCATACTGGTTTCAATGTTGTCATGAATGTTACTGTTCCATCCTGTATGCAACGCTGCAAAATACTCATGAAATGTTTCATGGGAAAACGATATGCTTGTCCTTTTACAAGTTATGTCTGGCACAGTGCTTTGTGTCAAAATTCCAACTTTGAGACATATTTTCATTTGTTCTTCTGAAAGACCATGGTCGACAGTTGAATCAAATATCAACTGCCTCCCTTCCTTGTGCATTGACGTTTCAAATGCTAATTTTGCTACTGCCGACAATATAGTCTTATAACGCACACATTTTCCATTCTTTTTAAATATATCAGGTGTTGAAAGAGTCTCGTCAGTACCGATGTCAGCTATCTCTTTTAAATGTTTTACACCTTCTTTCTTTTCTGCGATCTCAAACCAAAGTTCAGTAATATTGGTATATATCTCCGTCTTTGACTGTCCAAATTCCTGGCCATTAAACCACAAGCAGATGAGGAACTTTAGAATGATCGGTATCTTACTCATCTCTGTCACACCAGCTCTCTGTAAGCAGTCTGCAAAATCTTCGTATTTCTTATTTTTCTCTGTCCGATTGTTCAAACAATAAATCATCTTTTCACCCAATTCAGAGACGTCTTGAACCCCAGTTACATTTATCAGCCTGTCAACTTCACTGTCTTTTAAACGTAATTCATCTAGTTTCCAGGGTCGTGTTGTAGTTATAATTGTACATAGTAAAGAAGGTTTTCTTCCTGGTACCCCATTGCTAATTGACGGCACGTCTGATAATTTTGGTGCTGTCCATTCATCTAAACCATCAAGAATAATCAAGCATTTTTCAGATGACCTAAATATGTTCTTGAGAAGCTCATCTGGTTCAACACCCTGTAAGGATTTGTTACTGACAACAATATGCCCCAGAAGCTGGGACTTTATCATTTCTTCAATATAGTACTGATCATTTGCATTTCGCAGTGAGACATAAAATAAAAAGTCATAGTGTTTTAAAGCCAACTCGAAATCATTTAGTGTTTCAACTTTTTCATGTAGATTACACCAGGTTGACAAGATATATTTGGTAAGAGAGGTTTTTCCCATCCCGGCATCTCCAGTGACGTAGATATTGCAAGGATGGTCACCGTTTCCGAAAATGTCTTTTAGGTTTATTGGCATTTTGTTTTTCTCAAATGATGACTCACATAGAGCTTTGTGATCGATCAGCTGCAGCAGTGGTTCAGCATATATATAGTCAATATCAGTCTCGATGTTTGAAGACGCAGTGGCAGTGATAGGAGACTTTATCAAATATATTGTGTAATACTGAACCAGGCTGTTACGTAGCCCAGAGAACCAACCTGAAATATAAAGTTCGTTGTTCAAAACAGGGAAATGTTAAGTTGCTTTTTTACATAGGGATATGAAGTGAATGAAGCAAACACATTGAAAAAAAGGGATTTATAAAATGATTCGCGTACAGTTTACTTGATGTTTTAATATATATTCCTTCAAAACGTATTTATCTATTATTGTTAGACAAATTATATGACTTGTCCTAAAAGAATCATGGACAGACATGAATGACATTTTACATAATCATTTCTCCTACGTTTATTTCAGATGAATTTTGTTTTCATGATTTAGAACATTGTGGTATTCATGTGGAAAAGATACACGAAGCGACAATTATCAATACAATTTACAAGTTGATGAATATAACATATAATTTCACTAGGCGAAAAATATCCAAACACGTTATACATGCATCCAACTATATACACACCGAGCTATAAAATACACCCGCCCACTAATCCATTTATTTACCTATTCATGTACACAATATTTATCCAATCACAATTACATTATACGACATATACATACACTGATAAATGCACCCACCTATACAAGCCATGATAATGTTTACATATGCTCAACATACATCCCTAAATCCACACAAAAGGTCTATTGCCGTTGATAACGTTGTCGCGACTTTAACTTAGACTTGACGCCGTGTTATATAATAGAAGAACTATATATCATGCGATGTACATATGCCAGTCTACTTGGCTACTTGTAATGTCATAGTATAAATCGTAGAGACGCCACTTTCTATGTATAGAAAGTGCCTACAATGACAGCATTTTACGTTCTGTCATCTCAGTCAAGTGTATGTTACCCTGTTTATATATATGCACGTATTGAAAGTAATAATTTAACCCTTCCAACCCATAATGATACTCACTTTTGCGGCTTTTTAGATTCTCTTTTTTTCGCTTCATGCCGGAGTGTTTGTTTTAAATCAGAACAAATGTATACTTAGTTGAGATCGCATATTATACTCCTGTGTTTCTTTGTACATTTAATTCAAGAATACGGCCAGAACTACAGGACTTTTAAATAGATGTCATTGACAGAAGTTTCCCATATCGTAACAACATATCAGTAATTATTACCGCATCATAACCATATGTCGGTAACTTCATACAGCGTAATATCATCATGTCGAACACATTCGGAAATGTAAGCGAATGAGCTGGGTAGCTGTAATTCCTATGATAAAACAAATCCATCCAAGGGCGTATCTAGACAGGATATGATATGTACGCATGGTCGCTTGTGAGTATGAGTAGGGAGGCGTCTGGGCATAAATGGAAATGGAATAAGTCAAATTAATATAAAGACGTAGTCACAAATTACCTTTAGTCTGTTGTCAGTAAGCCTCGGGACTAAGCAAATAACAGTGTTTATTACCTAGAGAATAAGACGTCATACTAACACCAAAGATAAATGGCTGTCTGCCAATTGAATGTAGTAACCATTGTACACCTAACGAAAAGATAACAAAACTGCCCACAAAGGTATGTAAAGGTCTTATTGTCCCGAGAAGTTATTATCTGAGATGTTCTATTTTAATTTATAAGAGTACATTACCTTTACCAAATAAGCGAAGCTACAGAAAAGTTACTAAATCGATTTTGCAATTTCACTTAATTTTTCCTGGTATAAATAGCCGTACTAGTTGATTGCAATAAATATACTCTTTGCTCCTGCTAGGAAAAGATATATTTTGCAGAGTTAAAATTTATTTTCATTCTTTAGGGACAATGTGTAATTTTCTGCGTACAAAAAGCTACAGTATATGCCTGACATTGTGGTATTTTCTGCGTACTAATAACCGAGTATAGTTAATACAAACCACATAATAACTTTTCGGCAAAATAAATTTATGTCGGTTGAAAATACTGCATCAAAACTTCATGTCGGTAATTAGTACGGCATCAAAACTTCATGTCGGTAATTAGTACGGCATCAAAATAACATGTCGGTAATTAGTGCGAAATATTAACTTGAAATAGCGTTATGACTTCATTACGGTAATTACTGACAGACATAACAACTTGGTGTTTGTAACTGTCACTGCGTGAAAACTTCATGTCGGTTTTTGTATGAGGCGAAATAACTATTTAAAAAATTTAGGCGTTAAGAATATAATTAAGGTCAGGAAAACCATTATGATCAATAAACAAAGGATCCCAGTAAAGCCTTGATGCATGCTTTATTTAAAGTGAATAAATGTCTTCAGAAATAAATATCTCTCTCACAATATATCGTAGATATGTTATTATTTAAGCATATTCAACAACCGACTCAAATACACATTTTTTAACTATTTGACAAATTCAGAAAACACAAGCATGTTCATTATTCAACTTACGTCAGGACACACACACACACACACACAACACACACAACACACACACACACACACACGCACACACACCTACACACACACACACACACACACACACACACACGCACACACACCTACACCTACACACACCTACACACACGCACACACACACACACACCTAAACACACACACGCACACACCTACACACACACATACAAGCACGCACACACACACACCTCCCAATAAAAACACGTATCTGCACGACACACATCCCACACACGCTCACACATCTGCGCGCGCACACACATCTATTTCGATCCACGCACCCATGTATGCAAATTATTTCTCATGTCAATGCCATCTAATTTTGTACGCACATTGTTTCATACATATATATCCCTCTCATGTACCGATATATTTACATCATAGAATCGTAAAGGTTACTCTCAAAATAAGTCTTTAAGAGCTTACCTTCGACTTCAATTGGAAAGTTTTTGACATGTTTTAATCCATCCTTCACTTCTTTCAATCCCGACTCAAGCTTCTGTTCTACCTTTTCAACACGGTCTTTGATGTCACATATACTAGAGTTGCTTTCCTCTAGTGTGTTTTGTATATGTGCCTGATTTTCCTTTACTTCTTTGAAGTAAATTATCTCTTCCTGTTGTTCATGTTCGAGGTGTTCTTTGATGTCACGTATACTAGAGTTGCTTTCATCTGTTGTTTTCTGTATTCCGGTAAGACGTCCTTTTACTTCTTCGAAATTATGTGCCTGTTCTTGTCGTACTCCTTCGATAGCAGACAATACAATATCAAAACGTTTCCATGTTTCAAGAATGTTTCTCATTCGTTCTATGTATTCGATGTTCACTACTTCTTCTTTTTTTATTTCATCAGCAAGTGTATTGAGTGAGAAGTTGACGCGAAGTACCTTTTTAGTTTTAAGAAGAGTTCTATTGATGATGTCCCAATTTTTTTCAAATTCATCTCCTGTCATAGATAAGGTACATACATGACCATACAAACGGTTTCTAAGCGTTCTTATTTCAGTGACGGCTTCACGTTTTGTATTTTGGCGTCTAGTGATGCAGTTCAAAATAATGCAACTAAGTAGTGTAATGTCAAAACACTCTATGTCAGCATTTGGAAACAAAATATTTAGTTGGTCTTGGCTTAAGATATTTTTCTTATTTTTTTTCTTATTTTTCTTATTTATGTGTAAAGAATCAATAATATCTTTATTGTGTTTTGCGTTTAAAAAACGATTCAATGTTCCTGGATTATAACTTTTCATAAAGAATTCCTTCAAAATTGTCCGTCCTCCTTCCAGTAAGAATCTGGTACACTGGTACCAGTTGGTCCTTACCGGGTCTGTACCGGCCGCCATCCTGTGCTCCTAGAGATGGGACCTGAAAAATCAATGCCAAAAAGTAACAATGTTTAAATGCAATAAAGACATTACACAGTTTTGTTAATATCATAAATACGATTTTTTCTAGTAGAAAGACAAAAACAAAGTTCAGTAGAACATTTAAGTGGCATAGACGTTTTGTTGGGTCCTAATCAGAAACGAACTAAGTAAACTTTAGACTGCCCCTTGGGTGGCTGCTTAATACAAGTTTAACTGAATATATAAACTAAAATTGTGATCTTGGTCTCTATAAATGTTTGTGGAATGTGTGGAATGTGTGGAATGAAATAAAAAAGTCCGATAAAAAAGACAGAGCGTCGGTTTATGTTAGACGTTTAGCGATTGGGTGAGCCTTTAGTTGTATACGTAATCATGATCGATTGTCTAGTTGTTTCACGGTTTGTCAATGTTTAGTACAGGCTTATATATTTAATTGATTTATTTCTGAAAGGATGAGTCAACTGTGGATTCAACTCAACAACCTATCGGCTTTATATTTTGACGGCCGACTTCTTTTGTCTATTAAAATGGGGCCGGGGGGATTAACGTATGTATAAATGTAAGAAATCTTTGACGAGGTGCCGGGGCGCCCGAACAAGCCTGAATAATAACACAAAAACACTCATTTTCAACCAACTTGTCTTTTTTATTGTTTTTCTAATTTCATTCTTCATTTAACCCTCTTGAGTTTTCTTAACTGGAGTTATTTACCGTAAGTTCCAAGACTGATTACATCTAACACTTATTAACAAACAATGGCCAAAGCAATTTTAATATGAGCCTTCCTATTGGCTAACACATCCGCCAAATACCTAATCAGAAAGCGTGATATGGTTTAACGGTGTACTGGTAGAGTTCCACCCCCAGTGCAATATCCGGTCCTACACCTGGCTAAGGACAGTACTAATATGTTACAAGCATTATACAAAATAAGGGCGTAACTGTTAGCCGATTGTATCTGGGCTTGTTTTTATTTTGAAATATATCGCATCTACCAATTACGATCATTATAACAATGTCCAACTATTTGGCGGAGGAAGCTCCCAGATAAACTGTCTGGAAAGAACCACCGTCGCACAGCAAAGCAACATAAAGATCTTCCTACATAAGGTCCTTCGCCCGGAACGGGACTCGAACCCACGCGGTGAGAGGCTAAGCAGTCAAAGGAGATACAAGTCGGCGACTCTACAATTATTCCTTGGGCGCCCCTAGCCCATTGCAAATCCCCCTCAGAAGTACCCCGCACAAAGATATATAAATATATGCTACATAAACACTGCAATGTTTAGGTTCGAAATGAAAATCCCACTGCGATCTCATTATTATAAATTTAAAAAGACAAACGCAGAAATGGGATCCCTGTTTGAAATATGGGGGATTGATGGCAAATGTTTGTGTTTTAATAGAAATCTTACAATAAATACAAAAAAGAAAGACATTATTGTTGAATTCTGAATAAATCTTTGGCAAATACAAATTTAAATTGGGCGTATTTGCCATTATTCTATTGGCACAGCCACCATTAAAGGCGTAATGGTGACAAGAATGTGTTAATGGCCTTTTTCTCAAATATATTTTTCAAGGAATGCAACTATTACACTAAAATAATTGACAAAGTGCACTTTTTAACTGATATTTAAGAAATGTTTTTTTCTCAAATAATTATTTTGTACGATTTTGTCAGTATATTTTTTTTTAAGAAGACAGCGATTAGGTGGTTTGTTGTCAGTCAACTGACATATTTTAAAATAGTTGATCAAGACACTTATGTAAAATTGTTTCAACAGAAAAAGAACATGCTTTTGGAAAGAATAAAGATAACAAAAAACAGTAAAGAATTTTCTGAAATAATAAAGATAACAAAACAAGAGGACCATGATGGCCCTTAATCGCTCAGACACAGGCTTTTTTTAGGCTCATATCTGGCGTCAAGTAATTAAGAGTTATTTACTCTAAAAATCTTTGGTGAAGATTGGACCGTTTGTGTGGCCATTGGCGGATAACATTTTCTAGATTTTTACGTAGTGACCTACATCAAAAGATATCTACGATCATTTCTATCATTATAGCACAGGGGCACTTATGAGGTGCCCAGGGACTGAACCCGGCCGGTCCATTATACTGACACCGACGAGTCAGGCGTAATGCTGTCCCCTTAGCCCCGAGCGTTAGGAGGGAAGCCACTACTACCAACTTTAAAGTCTTTGGTAAGACCCGGCCGGGGTTCGAACCCACGACCTCCCGATCCGCTCTACCAACTGAGCTATTGCGGCCGGTCCCTACAAATAGGGCCCCTAGTGTGTTCACAACCTTTCTCTAACATTGGACCTAGTGACTTACGTTTTGACCCCAAGTGACCCGGTTACGAACTCTTCCAAGATTTCCTGCAAACAAAGTTTGTCGAAAATTGCGCTATAAATGTGGTCTCTAGTGTGTTCTCAAGCTTTTTTAAAGGTTTTACCTACTGACCTTCCTATTGACCCCACGTAACCTAGTCATGAACGCCTCCAAGATTTCATGCAGGCAAACATTTTGATTAAGTTTGGTGAAGATTGGGCCATAAATGGGGCCTCTAGTGTGTTCACAAGCTTTTGCTAAGATTTGACTCAGTTACCTAATTTTGAACCCATGTGACCCAATCATGAACTCATCCAAAATTTCATGCAGACAAGCATTCTGATTAGGGTTGGTGAGGATTAGGCTATAAATGTGGTCTCTAGTATGTTCACAAGCTTTTACTACAGATTTGACCTATTGACCTACTTATTAACCCCACCTGACTCAGTTATGAACTCCTCCAAGATTTGATGCAGGCACACATTCTGATCAAGTTTGGTAAAGATTGGGCCATACATGGGGTCTCTAGGTTCACAAGGTTTTTCTAAGATTTGACCTAGTGACCTACTTCTTGAACCCACGTGACCCAGTTATGAACTCCTCCAAGATTTCATGCAGACAAACATCCTGACAAAGTTTGCTAAAGACTGGCCTATAAAATATGGTCTCTAGTGTGTTCACAAGCTTTTTCTAAGATTTGAACTAGTGACCTACTTTTTGAACCCACATGACCCAGTTACGAACTTATCCAATATTTCATGCAGACAAACATTCTGACCAAGTGTGGTGAAGATGAGACTATAAAACTGGTCTACTGTATGTTCATAATCTTTTTCTAAAATTTGACCTAGTGTCCTACTTTTTGACCCCACGTGACCTAATAACGAACTCCTCCAAGATTTCATGTAGACAAATATTCTGACCAAGATTCTTGAAGAATGGCCTATAAATATGGCCTGTAGTCTGTTCACAATCTTTCTCTATCATTTGACATAGTGACCTAGTTTTTTTACTCCAAGTGACCTGGTTATGAGCTCTTCCAAGATTTCCTGCAGACAAATATTCTGACCAAGTTTGGTGAAGATTGAGCTATAAATGTGGCTTCTAGTGTGTTCACAAACTTTTTTATGGTTTTATCTACTGACCTTCTTATTGACCTCACGTAACCTAGTTATGAACTCCTCCAAGATTTCATGCAGGCAAGCATTCTGATTAAGTTTGGTGAAGATTGGGCCATAAATGGGGCCTCTAGTGTGTTCACAAGCTTGACTTAGTGACCTAATTTTGAACCCACGTGACCCAATCATGAGCTCATCCAAGATTTCATGCAGACAAGCATTCTGATCAGGATTCGTGAAGATTTGGCTATAAATGCTGTCTGTAGTATGTTCACAAGCTTTTACTAAGATTTGACCTACTGACCTACTTATTAACCCCACCTGTCCCAGTTATGAACTCCTCCAAGATTTGATGCAGGCAAACATTCTGATCAAGATTGGTGAAGATTGGGCCATAAATGGGGCCTCTAGGTTCACAAGGTTTTACAAGTTTTAACCTAGTGACCTACTTTTCGAACCCACGAGACCCAGTTATGAACTCCTCCAAGATTTCATGCAGACAAACATTCTGACCAAGTTTGCTGAAGATTGGCCTATAAAATATAGTCTCTAGTGTGTTCACAAGCTTTTTCTAAGATTTGAACTAGTAACCTACTTTTTGAACCCACTTGACCCAGTTACGAAGTCATCCAACATTTCATGCATACAAACATTCTGACCAAGTGTGGTAAAGATTAGACTATAAAGCTGGTCTACTGTGTGTTCATAAACTTTTTCTAAAATTTGACCGAGTGACCTACTGTTTGACCCCACGTGACCCAATAACGAAATCCTCCAAGATTTCATGTAGACAAACATTCTGACTACGATTCTTGACATTCATGGCATCACATGGAAACTATCTATATCTAACCACCGCTTTGGGGAATTCGGTCATACTTTTTGCATAAACCCATACTTTAGTCGTTATAAAGACGATTTTAAACACTAACTTTATTGTTAGACTGTACTAATCGCGAAAGACACTCTCTAAATGTTCAGTCTTTCTAACTCTATAAAATTGCAATAGTGGCTCGGATAGGAAACAGGTAACATTTTCAGGTACCAATGACTTATTTGGTTATTTGAGAAAAAATATCTGGACCCAGGGTTCGACGTTAACTTTTTTGAAAGCTGGACCAGTGGTCCAGTAACTTACTAGACCTGGCCTAACTTGACTAGACCAAAATGTAAAACGCATAATACACATAAAGTCATACTTAAATCATATGAGTTCAAGCATTGTGCTGCAATAACATACCAATATAATTAAATATGATACATTCATGGCTAGAAAATTAGTATGATTATACTAAATTTTCTAGTCTAATATAGGTATCAGACATTGGTACTTATATGACTAGAAAGTTAAGTATGACCATACCTACATGACTAGACGTTTTCACACAACTGAACAGGCTAGACTCACATGACTGTCAACCTGCTTTATTTCCCCAGTATATGATGCAACAAAAGTAGTGAGCGGTGAACTGTACTTAAGATCATATTTTCGTTGGTGAGATATATGGGATTAAAATTCAGAACGCCCCTTTATATTATCGATTCTGAAATTGTCCAACAACAAATCCTCCACACTCTTCATACTCTCTGCATGTCTTACAAAACATAACAATGCTCTTTTCTTCAAAATCTAGCCAACTAAACTCATCTGTTCATTTTGGACAAATCGATCTTTTCGTCGGACGAAAACCCGAACTTAAATAAATTGCTCGACATTTTTTGTGTTGTCTGCGCATAGTGCCTTATGAACAAACCATAGAATAGTCTTTTATCGTAATACTTGGGATCCCAACATTACATATAATATTCGTGCTTTTGTATCCCTCGCATGTTTATTTAAATAGTATAAATACTAATGGTACAGTTCCGTTAACATTGGAAAATATTAAGTTAGATGAAGAAATATGCATTCGTATCCTTCTTAACAATAAGTATTAGTCATTGGATATTTGACAAGTGCGTGTGGGAAAAGCCTCGTTCTGAAAACACCAGCCAATGAGTGAACGCATGTCAAGGTTGTTACTAAATATACCGCTTAATAAAGCACACGCTGGTTTCCCAAGAAACTGTATCGACAAGCGACAATAGTTTGACCGATTTTAACCATTATAATTTTTTAACTTTTGATTTATTCATAGGCGGATGTTCAGCGAACTTTGTCCGATTTAGAACACAACCAGTCGGTCCAGCTAGCCTAGGACTTAGCTAGACCGGACCGCCGATCTACAAGTGTATGTCGTTCGGTCGGGCATTAATGTCGAACCATGTGGACCAAACTGTCAGATACCCAAATGGGCAAGTGCCGGGGAAAAGGGTGAAGATTAAAATGGTTATTACAAATAAAGAAAAGTATACAAGTTAATATATAGAAATCAGGAAACTTAGACCATAGACATGTAGCAAGATAAAGAAAGTATCATTAAATATCGTTGTCTAAGTCGTACTCGAATACTATCCAAAGCGTTGAATACGGTTAGTAGGGTAATGAAAATTACCACCGGTCAGCATTAGATCTAGTAATAATAAAGTATTTTACCATGTGAGTCCGATAGGTGGCATCGGTATCCAAGTAAATATACGCCAAGAAAGGCCTGCTTGAACACAACAAGGTCGCCGTCATAAAAAGATCTAAATTTTCACTGCGTAGAACCGATCGGTCCTTGGGTAATCGCTAAACCTACACGATTGAAGTCCACGCACCGTTTAAATCAGGTAGTATAGGCGGAGTCATGGTACGATGTGGGCGGGGTTAAACGTGTATCCAAATGTCTACGTCTACCCAAAAAGTGCAGCAAAGGACGATAATAAATGCCCCGCGGGTAGTGTCCGACAGTTTAGCGTCATAAAATACACGTAAACCTGGATTGGGGCATAATTTCTGCAAAAGTCCAACAAAAGACGATTTTGAACACAATCTGAAGTGTAAAGCAGCAGAAATCGTGAAATAAATCACTCTACATTCCTATTTCTAAAACTATAAATAACCATTGTGATTTCTGCCTAAAACGAAATCGACATAAGAGCGGATCACCCGTATGGTTATTTAAAAATATGGGTCACGTGGTTTTTCTTAATTTAAAATAGCTAACTGTGCAGCGTGGCTTAGATAGGAAATGTCTATTTGTAATGACGAGTGATGTGTTAAGACTAACTTTTCACATAGATGTAGAATATTAATAATCAACATTTTGCGAGATCTTTTCAGGCAACAATAATTTGTTTTGTTCTTTGAGAGAAAAAAACATCTGGCCCAAACAGTCGGTTACCACCTTCAATGATAAAAATAAACCGGTAAAACACAAACATTAGGATTGTAACAGCTACTTACAGAATATAACGACTGACTGAGATGTAAATGTATAGGCTATACAAAGCTTAATATGGTGTTTAATTATGTATTGTACTTTGTTAGAATGTCCAATCTGTACATGGTGTCCCATGTGACCACTAAATGACGTAAACCATTAAAGCGACTCACCATTCGTTGATTGAGATTGGTGAAGGATTGCGGTACTGAGTAGAAAAATACGTCTGTTCCGATTCAGCTTTGGTCGCAGTAGCGGGGGAGTTACGTCACCCTCAGGTGCCCTCTGATGTGCGTTTTCCACATCCAGGGCCCAACCGAAAGTTGGCATTTACATCACTATTTAAATCAGATGGGTAAAAGGTTACACAGTGTCCCCTATGACAACTAAAAGTTGTACACCATTTAAGTCAGATGGGGAAACGGTGGACATGGTGTCCCGTCTTATCAGTAAAAGTTGCACACGATCTATACCAGATGAGTAAACGGCGGACATGGTGTCCCATCTTACCAATACAAGTTGCACACGATTTATACCAGATGGGTAAACGGTGGACATAGTGTTCTATCTTACCAATAAAAGTTGCACGCGATTTATACCAGATGGGTAAACGGTGGACATGGTGTCCCATCTTATCAGTACAAGTTGCACACGATTTATACCAGATGAGTAAACGGCGGACATGGTGTCCCATCTTACCAATAAAAGTTGCACACGATTTATACCAGATGGGTAAACGGTGGACATGGTGTCCCATCTTATCAGTCAAAGTTGCACACGATTTATACCAGATGGGTAAACGGTTGTCCTGGTGTCCCATCTTACCAATAAAAGTTGCACACGATCTATACCTGATGGGTAAACGGTGGTCCTGGTGTCCCATCTTACCAATAAAAGTAGCACACGATCTATACCAGATGGGTAAACGGTGGTCCTGTTGTCCCATCTTACCAATAAAAGTTGCACACGATTTATACCAGATGGGTAAACGGTGGTCCTGGTGTCCCATCTTACCAATAAAAGTAGCACACGATCTATACCAGATGGGTAAACGGTGGTCCTGTTGTCCCATCTTACCAATAAAAGTTGCACACGATCTATACCAGATGGGTAAACGGCGGACATGGTGTCGAATCTTACCAATAAAAGTTGCACACGATTTATACCAGATGGGTAAACGGCCGACATGGTGTCGAATCTTACCAATAAAAGTTGCACACGATTTATACCAGATGGATTAACGGTGGACATGGTGTCCCATCTTACCAATAAAAGTTGCACACGATTTATACCAGATGGATAAACGGTGGACATGGTGTACCATCTTACCAATAAAAGTTGCACACGATTTAAGTCAGATGGGTAAACGGTAGACATGGTGTCCCATCTTACCAATAAAAGTTGCACACGATTTATACCAGAGGGGTAAACGGTGGACATGCTGTCCCATCTTACCAATAAAAGTTGCACACGATTTATACCAGATGGGTAAACGGCGGACATGGTGTACCATCTTACCAATAAAAGTTGCACACGATTTATACCAGAGGGGTGAACGGTGGTCCTGGTGTCACATCTTATCAGTAAAAGTTGCACACGATTTATACTAGATGAGTAAACGGTATACATGGTGTCCCATCTTACCAATAAAAGTTGCACACGATTTATACCAGATGGGTAAACGGCGGACATGGTGTACCATCTTATCATTAAAAGTTGCACACGATTTATACCAGAGGGGTGAACGGTGGTCCTGGTGTCCCATCTTATCAGTAAAAGTTGCACACGATTTATACCAGAGGGGTAAACGGTGGACATGCTGTCCCATCTTGCCAATAAAAGTTGCACACGATTTATACCAGAGGGGTGAACGGTGGTCCTGGTGTCCCATCTTATCAGTAAAAGTTGCACACGATTTATACCAGAGGGGTAAACGGTGGACATGCTGTCCCATCTTACCAATAAAAGTTGCACACGATTTATACCAGATGGGTAAACGGCGGACATGGTGTACCATCTTACCAATAAAAGTTGCACACGATTTGTACCAGAGGGGTAAACGGTGGTCCTGGTGTCACATGTTATCAGTAAAAGTTGCACACGATTTATACTAGATGAGTAAACAATAGACATGGTGTCCCATCTTATCAGTAAAAGTTGCACACGATTTATACCAGATGAGTAAACGGTGGACATGGCGTCCCATCTTATCATTAAAAGTTGCACACGATTTATACTAGATGAGTAAACGGTGGACATGGTGTCCCATCTTATCATTAAAAGTTGCACACGATTTATACTAGATGAGTAAACAATAGACATGGTGTCCCATCTTATCAGTAAAAGTTGCACACGATTTATACTAGATGAGTAAACAATAGACATGGTGTCCCATCTTATCATTAAAAGTTGCACACGATTTATACCAGATGAGTAAACGGTGGACATGGTGTCCAATCTTATCATTAAAAGTTGCACACGATTTATACCAGATTAGTAAACGGTGGACAAGGTGTCCCGTCTTATCAGTAAAAGTTGCACACGATTTATACCAGATGAGTAAACGGTGGACATGGTGTCCCATCTTGCAAATAAATGTTGCACACGATTTATACCAGAGGGGTAAACGGTGGTCCTGGTGTCCCATCTTATCAGTAAAATTTGCACACGATTTATACCAGATGGGTAAACGGTAGATATGGTGTCCCATCTTATTAATAAAAGTTGCACACGATTTATACCAGATGGGTAAACAGTGGACATGGTGTCCCATCTTATCAGTAAAAGTTGCACACGATTTATACCAGATGAGTAAACGGTGGACATGGTGTCCCATCTTATCAAGAAAAGTTGCACACGATTTATACCAGATGGGTAAACGGTGGACATGGTGTCCCATCTTACGACTAAAAGTTGCCCACGATTTATACCAGATGGGTAAACGGTGGACATGGTGTTGCACACGATTTAAGCCAGTTGGGTAAACAGTGGACATGGTGTACCATCTGACGACTAAACGTTGCACACGATTTAAGCCAGTTGGGTAAACAGTGGACATGGTGTACCCTCTGACATAAAAGTTGCACACCAGATATGCCAGATAGGTAAACGATGGATATAGTGTCGTATATGACTACTAAAAGTCGTACACCGTTTGGGTCATGTGGGTAAAAGGTGTTCAGTGTCCGGAAGACCATAATAAGCCGCACACTATGTAATGTGGGCAAATAGTGTGCACATTTTGCAACTCATGGTTATGATGTAAAGAATAAAATTCGCCAATCTTGTCGTCCGCATTAAAGGTGATATCCGACAGTTTGGACCAAAATGTTTTTTTCTCAAAAGACCAAATAAGTCATTGTTACTTTAAAACGTTCTGCAAAATACCGTATTTGATGCCCTGGATCAGTGTGAACCGTCAAACTTAAATCCCCATTCCATATTGCAAACAGATATTTCCTTTCTGAGCCACGCTGCAGAGATAGCTAATTTTAACTAAGAACGTGGTGCCCTGTGTCTAACTTTAATCCACTAGACTTAATGATGTGCGTCTTATAACGGCCACGCGGTGCCCTGTGTCTAACTTTAATCCACTAGTCTTAATGATGTGCGTCTTATAACGACCACGCGGTCCCCTGTGTCTTACTTTTATCCACTAGTCTTAATGATGTGCGTCTTATAACGACCACGCGGTCCCCTGTGTCTAACTTTTATCCACTAGTCTTAATGATGTGCGGCTTATAACGGCCACGTGGTGCCCTGTGTCTAACTTTAATCCACTAGACTTAATGATGTGCGTCTTATAACGGCCACGCGGTGCCCTGTGTCTAACTTTAATCCACTAGACTTAATGATGTGCGTCTTATAACGGCCACGCGGTGCCCTGTGTCTAACTTTAATCCACTAGACGTAATGATGTGCGTCTTATAACGGCCACGCGGTGCCCTGTGTCTAACTTTAATCCAATAGACGTAATGATGTGCGTCTTATAACGGCCACGCGGTGCCCTGTGTCTAACTTTAATCCACTAGACTTAATGATGTGCGTCTTATAACGGCCACGCGGTGCCCTGTGTCTAACTTTAATCCACTAGACTTAATGATTTGCGTCTTATAACGGCCACGTGGTGCCCTGTGTCTAACTTTAATCCACTAGACTTAATGATGTGCGTCTTATAACGGCCACACGGTGCCCTGTGTCTAACTTTTATCCACAAGTCTTAATGATGTGCGGCTTATAACGGCCACGCGGTGCCCTGTGTCTAACTTTAATCCTCTAGACTTAATGATTTGCGTCTTATAACGGCCACGCGGTGCCCTGTGTCTAACTTTAATCCACTAGTCTTAATGATGTGCGTCTTATAACGGCCACGTGGTGCCCTGTGTCTAACTTTAATCCACTAGACTTAATGATGTGCGGCTTATAACGGCCACGCGGTGCCCTGTGTCTAACTTTAGTCCACTATACTTAATGATGTGCGTCTTATAACGGCCACGCGGTGCCCTGTGTCTAACTTTGATCCTCTAGACTTAATGATGTGCGTCTTATAACGGCCACGCGGTGCCCTGTGTCTAACTTTAATCCACTAGACTAAATGATGTGCGGCTTATAACGGCCACGTGGTGCCCTGTGTCTAACTTTAATCCACTAGACTTAATGATGTGCGTCTTATAACGGCCACGCGGTGCCCTGTGTCTAACTTTAATCCACTAGACTTAATGATGTGCGGCTTATAACGGCCACCTGGTACCCTGTGTCTAACTTTAATCCACTAGACGTAATGATGTGCGTCTTATAACGGCCACGCGGTGCCCTGTGACTAACTTTAATCCACTAGACTTAATGATGTGCGTCTTATAACGGCCACGCGGTGCCCTGTGTCTAACTTTAATCCACTAGACTTAATGATTTGCGTCTTATAACGGCCACGTGGTGCCCTGTGTCTAACTTTAATCCACTAGACTTAATGATGTGCGTCTTATAACGGCCACACGGTGCCCTGTGTCTAACTTTTATCCACAAGTCTTAATGATGTGCGGCTTATAACGGCCACGCGGTGCCCTGTGTCTAACTTTAATCCTCTAGACTTAATGATGTGCGTCTTATAACGGCCACGCGGTGCCCTGTGTCTAACTTTAATCCACTAGTCTTAATGATGTGCGTCTTATAACGGCCACGTGGTGCCCTGTGTCTAACTTTAATCCACTAGACTTAATGATGTGCGGCTTATAACGGCCACGCGGTGCCCTGTGTCTAACTTTAGTCCACTATACTTAATGATGTGCGTCTTATAACGGCCACGCGGTGCCCTGTGTCTAACTTTGATCCTCTAGACTTAATGATGTGCGTCTTATAACGGCCACGCGGTGCCCTGTGTCTAACTTTAATCCACTAGACTTAATGATGTGCGGCTTATAACGGCCACGTGGTGCCCTGTGTCTAACTTTAATCCACTAGACTTAATGATGTGCGTCTTATAACGGCCACGCGGTGCCCTGTGCCTAACTTTAATCCACTAGACTTAATAATGTGCGGCTTATAACGGCCACGTGGTACCCTGTGTCTAACTTTAATCCACTAGACGTAATGATGTGCGTCTTATAACGGCCACGCGGTGCGCTGTGTCTAACTTTAATCCACTAGACTTAATGATGTGCGTCTTATAACGGCCACGCGGTGCCCTGTGTCTAACTTTAATCCACTAGACTTAATGATTTGCGTCTTATAACGGCCACGTGGTGCCCTGTGTCTAACTTTAATCCACTAGACTTAATGATGTGCGTCTTATAACGGCCACACGGTGCCCTGTGTCTAACTTTTATCCACAAGTCTTAATGATGTGCGGCTTATAACGGCCACGCGGTGCCCTGTGTCTAACTTTAATCCTCTAGACTTAATGATGTGCGTCTTATAACGGCCACGCGGTGCCCTGTGTCTAACTTTAATCCACTAGTCTTAATGATGTGCGTCTTATAACGGCCACGTGGTGCCCTGTGTCTAACTTTAATCCACTAGACTTAATGATGTGCGGCTTATAACGGCCACGCGGTGCCCTGTGTCTAACTTTAGTCCACTATACTTAATGATGTGCGTCTTATAACGGCCACGCGGTGCCCTGTGTCTAACTTTGATCCTCTAGACTTAATGATGTGCGTCTTATAACGGCCACGTGGTGCCCTGTGTCTAACTTTAATCCACTAGACTTAATGATGTGCGGCTTATAACGGCAATAGTTGCACTAGCTGTGTACACCTCTTAAAAACTGACATAAATGGTGTTATGGACATACGTTATCCTGTAAGGTTTTTATCATTTTGACACAGCAAAACACAAAACATGTATTCGCAGGATTATGCCTACTGCTTGAAAGATTAGGTACCTACTGATTTTGGACTGATGTGTTTAGTTTTATTTTAATACTTGATAGCTTTTCAACCAAAACTGCTTCTTGGTGACGTATATGTTGTAACGTAATAGTGTATTTGAACCATTGTATCACTTTTTACCGTCGACAATATGTTGTGCTAACTTTCTGAACTGATTAAATTTATTATCTGTAAATAGTTTTCACTGTTATGCAGGCCTATACAAGTAATTATTTGGCAACCAACGTCTAGTGTTGGTTCTTTTCGATGAATACTGCGCCTGCATATAGAAGGCGTGGCTAACAGTGACTGACACCTACCTTAAACGGTGTATAAACTTCAACGGCGTGGATCTAACGACTTCCTGTTTCTTTGGAGACGACAAACAAAGGGAGGGTTAATTTCTCCTTCAAGTTCATATTTTGAAACCCATTTACATATACTTTTCCTAATAATATACCTTTCTTACAACCTATCAAGTTTAAATAATATATATATTGGATACAAAATGTACACAAATAACAGCTCTGCTGGTTTCCGATAAAATACAATACAGGTAAGATAATAAAGGCTCCCCAGCTCCTGATCAAAGGGGCACCAAAAGGGCATCAAACCGACGGGCGCCAATTGGGGACTTTCTTCCTCTCCTTGCATCCTACAAGCCAACTGCACTCCCAAAGATAAATACTGTCAAAAAAAAATTAAATCTATAAAGAAACAAATAATATAGTGTTTACACTTACACAATTTTTACTATTTTCAATACCAAGGCCAAATTTGGAAAATTGCTAATTCACTATACAAGAATGATACCGATTACAATGACAATAAGTTGGTATGTCAATATAAGTAGAGCTATACACCTAGACTTTTAGGAAAAACGAATTTTATTAGGTTTCTCTATATTCCTGAATACTGTTGCATTTAAAATAGACTTATATGTAACGTTCGTTACTATCTTTAATTCGTATTCTTCATCAAAGGGGTTCACACACCTTACGTCAGAATTCCAAATGTCTTGTGTCGAACAGTATAACCAATCTTTTGTCACTTAGTACTCCAACGGTCGAAATTAGTTGAAGCAATACATGTACCCTAATAAGTGTTTTCCGCCAATATTACGCTTTTTCTATTTGGTACAACAGAGCGGGAATTGACCAAACAAGGTGTGATATAGGTTAAGTTATTGACACATTTCGAATGATTTGTATATTGTGTCTTAAAGTTGTCTTATCAGTCAATACCAAACAAAACATTGTATTTTCCCCCATTTTTCTTCCCTCTATATGAAATAGGCCCTAAAATGCACCTGCGCCAATGTAGCATGCACCCGGAAGCCCCTCCCCACGTAATTGTGCGGCAGTGACAGATATTAGCGAAACTAAACAGAGTGCAAACTAAAGCCCACACACCCCCACCCCCACACCCACCCATTACACACAATATGTAAATAAAATTGACTCAATAATATTGAACGTTTATTTTTTGCCACTAACTGTACAAATATTGATCAACATTTAGTTCAATTGTACTTCCGACGCCAAAGGAAAAGCATGGATTCTGTATAACGGCCACGCGGTGCCCTGTGTCTAACTTTAATCCTCTAGACTTCATGATGTACGGCTTATAATGGCCACGCTTCGCCCTGTGTCTAACTTTAATCCACTAGACTTAATGATGTGCGTCTTATAACGGCCACGCGGTGCCCTGTGTCTAACTTTAATCTACTAGACTTAATGATGTGCGTCTTATAACGGCCACGCGGTGCCCTGTGTCTAACTTTAATCCTCTAGACTTAATGATGTGCGTCTTATAACGGCCACGCGGTGCCCTGTGTCTAACTTTAATCCACTAGACTTAATGATGTGCGGCTTATAACGGCCACGCGGTGCCCTGTGTCTAACTTTAATCCACTATACTTAATGATGTGCGTCTTATAACGGCCACGCGGTGCCCTGTGTCTAACTTTAATCCACTATACTTAATGATGTGCGTCTTATAACGGCCACGCGGTGCCCTGTGTCTAACTTTAATCCACTAGACTTAATGATGTGCGGCTTATAACGGCCACGCGGTGCCCTGTGTCTAACTTTAATCCACTTGACTTAACGAGGTGCGGCTTATAACGGCAATAGTTGCACTAGCTGTGTACACCTCTTAACATCTGACATAAATGGTGTTATGGACATACGTTATCCTTTAAGGTTTTTATCATTTTGAAACAGCAAAACACAAAGCATGTATTCGCATGATTATGCCTACTGCTTGAAAGATTTGGTACCTACTGATTTTGGACTGATGTGTTTAGTTTTATTTTAATACTTGATAGCTTTTCAACCAAAACTGCTTCTTGGTGACGTATATGTTGTAACGTAATAGTGTATTTGAACCATTGTATCACTTTTTACCGTCGACAATATGTTGTGCTAACTTTCTGAACTGATTAAATTTATTATCTGTAAATAGTTTTCACTGTTATGTAGGCCTATACAAGTAATTACTTGGCAACCAGCGTCTAGTGTTGGTTCTTTTCGATGAATACTGCGCCTGCATATAGAAGGCGTGGCTAACAGTGACTGACACCTACCTTAAACGGTGTATAAACTTCAACGGCGTGGATCTAACGACTTCCTGTTTCTTTGGAGACGGCTAACAAAGGGAGGGTTAATTTCTCCTTCAAGTTCGTATTTTGAAACCCATTTACATATACTTTTCCTAATAATATACCTTTCTTACAACCTATCAAGTTTAAATAATATATATATTGGATACAAAATGTACACAAATAACAGCTCTGCTGGTTTCCGATAAAATACAATACAGGTAAGATAATAAAGGCTCCCCAGCTCCTGATCAGATACGGATCAAAGGGGCACCAAAAGGGCATCGCACCGAGGGGCTCCGATTGGGAACTTTCTTCCTCTCCCTGCATCCTGCAAACCAACTGCACTCCCAAAGATAAAAACTGTCAAAAAAATGAACTAAATCTGTAAAGAAACAAATAATAAACACACAATTTTTACTATTTTCAATACCAAGGCCAAATTTGGAAAATTGCTATTTCACTATACATGAATGATACCGAGTACAATGACAATTAAGTTGGTATGTCAATATAGGTTGAGCTATACACCTAGACTTTTAGGAAAAACGAATTTTATTCGGTTTCTCTAGATTCCTGAATACTGTTGCATTTAAAATAGACTTATATGTAACGTACGTTACTATCTTTAATTCGTATTCTTCATCAAAGGGGTTCACACACCTTACGTCAGAATTCCAAATGTCTTGTTCCGAACAGTATTACCAATCTTTTGTCACTTAGTACTCCAACGGTCGAAATTAGTTGAAGCAATACATGTACCCTAATAAGTGTTTTCCGCCAATATTACGCTTTTTTCTATTTGGTACAACAGAGCGGGAATTGACCAAACAAGGTGTAATATAGGTTAAGTTATTGACACATTTCGAATGATTTGTATATTGTGTCTTAAAGTTGTCTTATCAGTCAATACCAAACAAAACATTGTATTTTCCCCCATTTTTCTTCCCTCTTTATGAAATAGGCCCTAAAATGCACCTGAGCCAATGTAGCATGCACCCGGAAGCCCCTCCCCACGTAATTGTGCGGCAGTGACAGATAATAGCGAAACTAAACAGAGTGCAAACTAAAGCCGCCCCCCCCCACCCACCCACCCACCCATTACACACAATATGTAAATAATATTGACTCAATAATATTGAACGTTTCTTTTTTGCCACAAATTGTACAAATATTGATCAATATTTAGCTCATTTGTACTTCCAACGCCAAAGGAAAAACATGGATTCTGTTGTTTTATTGTCAATACGTCAATAGATATTTGAGATCTCAAAATTTCATCAATACATTGACAGGGCCTTCAATATTACCCATAATCGATCAATTTCATTAACAATCTCCATGATTGACAATGTTATTGACAATTATATTGTGTCTGCATGGGGGGCTTAAGTCGATGTCGACTTGGGCTTTTTGTGTTGATAGTGTTGTTGCTGCAATGTATGACAATGAGTGTTATATTGGGAAGGTCCAGAAAATTAACGAAGACATTGATGTGAAGGAGGTAAGTTTTATGAAGAACTCCCATGGAAAGTTCCAGTCCATTTGATGAAGACATCACATAAACTGTCAGATCTTCTGGGTAAAATCTCTCCACCTCTACCAAGTAGTAAAAGTGGAAGAATGTTTATAATCGCTTTAGAATTTATAAGTGCCCCTGTGCTATAATGATAGAAATGTCGCTGCACCGTATCGGCAAAAATGCCGACAAATCCCAATCCCTCTCTTCCCGTCTCGTTCCACGAGTTTTCTTCAGGACGAATCGTTACTCTGGCATTATGCCAGTTAACAATCATTTTTTAATTTCAGTGTTACTAAATGTACTTGTCAACAAGTACTTTGTCGCACTTCTAGCATCGGATATACATGGTTTTACCAGTTGTAACATTGTTCGCTTTTTTGTCTAAAACTCAGCTGTCCAGTTCTGAACATCCTTGTAAATTTAAAAGCCAAATCTTGTTCTTTCCTTCTGTCCTTTTTTCTTCTCATATAATTTTTCCTTCATTATTTAATTCCTCTTTGAATTTTCTTTTACAACACATGCTCCTATCATGTATTAATTATACATTGTCATCTGTTCTTTGAATTGAGATAAACCTACTTAACTTCCACACTCCCTGAACTTTTCTCATATATTCTTTCTTAATATTGATGTATGTTTTCCCCTCCTACTGTCTATTTGCCTTTTTTCCTTAACTTAGAAAATGTATTTAAACACTTCTTTCTGTTTTTAGACCGGAGCCAAAATAACATGTTATATGTGTTTGTACTTTTCCTTATGTTGTATTAGTTTTGTACCTGTCTGTCTGTCTGTCTGTCTGTCTGTCTGACCATATCGAAAGAAGCCCAATTACTGTTGTGACTAAACGTGTTGCGATTGGCATGTCACTGTAAGGCAGCAAGCATGGCCATATCAAAGGAAGCCCATTTACTGTTGTGACTTAACATGTTGCGATTTTACTTATCACTTTAAGGAAGCCTGTAGGGCCATACCCAAGGGATCCCAATTACTGTTGTGACTAAACGTGCTGCGATTGACATGTCACGTTAAGGCAGCCAGCAGGGCCATATCAAAGGAAGCCCAATTACTGTTGTGACTAAACGTGCTCCGATTGACATGTCACTTTAAGACAGCCTGTAGGGCCATATCCAAGGAAGCCCAAGTACTGTTGTAACTAAACGTGTTGCGATTGGCATGTCACTTTAAGACAGCCTGTAGGACCAGATCCAATGAAGCCCAATTACAGGATTGACAAAATATTGTTGCGATTGGCATGTCACTTTAAGGACGCCTGTAGGGCCAGATCCAAGGAAGCCCAATTACTGGATTGACTTAATATTGTTGCGATTGGCATGTCACTTTAAGGACGCCTGTAGGGCCAGATCCAAGGAAGCCCAATTACTGGATTGACTTAATATTGTTGCGATTGGCATGTCACTTTAAGGCAGACTGTAGGACCATATCAAAGGAAGTCCAATTACGGTTGGGACTAAAATATCTGTATTGTTTAACAGTATTTATTGTATCATATATTACTGAAGTAATTTGATTGGACTGCGTTGCTCATACAGTCATTCTGTAGATTGCCTTAACCATTTTTCATATTTTTAATGGTCAAAGAAAATGTTTATTGCTGCTGAACAAGCAAGTTTGAAAATTAAATCTCTCTTACATCAAGAATAACTTTGCAGGTGGACACCAAGACTGAGCTATTTTATTGTTCATTATTTTGTAACTTAGAATAACACTATTCGATTCATCACCATCACACCACCCTACACACCAAATCTTTAAACATTCTAATATAAGACAATGAAGAAAAACAACACAAAATTTTTGACATTAAAATAATTCATTTTAATTGCAAAAATCTACCACACAAAGGTTTCATTTATAGAATTGACATAGAGATAATAGACATTCATCCAGATATAAACATACCACTTTGAATTCATGATCAATATCTGTTTTAACATAGAAAACTTGCTGAATAACAACACAAACATTTTTAAACAAATCATATTTTTACAATATATCAAGATTTCATTTTAATATGTTAATAATATATAATTAACAAATTTAATAGTTAATAATTTTAGCTAAAATCATACCCAATTTGTTAATAATTTACCATCATTTTGCATAAAACGTGCATAACTTATTTACAGAATTATTTCACCTAACATTTATGAACAATGAACAAATGTTTTATTCCAATTTATCAATTAAAAGCGCATAAACATGTACAACTTCAATCTTGTCAATATACTCACCTTACATTAATCTCACAACCATACACACCTGATACTTAATCTAAAGCTTCTTTATTCATACACAAAAAACCTTATATCCATTCATACTTTTTGAAAGGGCTTTATTCAGTTTCCATGGTAACGGCATTTTGATGTGCTACACACTTTTTAGAATCTTCCGGACCATGTAATTCAGGATCCCACCATTGCGGAAGTAGACGAGCTCCACTTCTGTATCAAACCTTGTCTTCACTTGGAAAGATTTATCACCACTGACCTATATAAAAATAAAACATTGGCAAGGATTTGTTAATATACCGGGGTGTAATAATTCCCATGATGCATCGTATATCTAGAATGTCATTTCCTGTTTTAGCTGATCTATGAAATTATACAAATAAATATTTGTTTATATGTAGGGTGACAAACTTCAACTTGTAGCGAGGACTCCGCTGCCCCTTTCAACTCATCGTAGGAGCCCACGGCTACTGAATATGTTTCACTCCATTTTATCTACGATATCGCCGTATTGAGAGTTTAATTTGAATGGATATCAGCCAATCAAAACAACGCTTACATTTCCGCTACTCGTACGAGTGGAAATAGCTAAGTGTCTGGAAACTTGAATTCTCTTTGCATTGATGACGTCGTTTTGGGAGGAAAGACGCATTTTATTGGACTGAAATCTTCACCGGACTATGAAGCGACCAATGAATTATCATTACCAGAAACGGCGAAAAGTGAACTAAATATGATGACTGGAGAGTAACGGAATGGATCGGTCGTGGGTGACCGACGATGCTTTCAACTGACCTATGAATTTATTTTTAATATATTGCAGCAACCGTTTATGATCATTAAAGCAACGTCCAGCTTTTTGGTGGAGGTAGAACCATCGGCGCACCGCAAGTCAGTTGAAGACATCACATTTAGTCCTTCGCCCCGAACGGGACTCGAAACCACGCGAGGCTAAGCAGTCGGAGGAGTTAACAAATCTGTGACTCTATCACTACGCCACGGGCGTCCCAATTAACAAATATTTTAAAAATACACCTGGGGTCTTAAATTTCATACCGAATATCCTATATTGGACAGCCTTTTTCTACGCATCAAATTATTCTGCCAATAAACATTAACGTACAATAATAGCAGTGTGCGCTTTGGTTATGTCGGTCATCTTTGCTAATAACTGAGACAGTTTAATCATAGTTACTTGATGCATGGTTTCGAAATATGACAAAAGATCTGTGCATTTAAAAATCAAAAATGTAAGAATGTTAAGAAATGTTAGTATGGTTAAAATCCTGATAATGACTTACATAAGTAATAGTTTAACATGACAGGAGGTCATTTTGGCAACAGTATAATAATCAATGAAATTTTAAAGTGATTTACTCGCTCAAATTGCCTGGTTTTACAGAGGATCGCTAAATATCTTTCGACTATCCTCAAGTCGTTCATTTAATTATTTAGCAGAAAACAGGATTTGCCGGCATTTTGCCGATACTGTGCAGCGACATTTCTATCATAATAGCACAGGGGCACTTATGAGGTGCCCAGGGACTGAACCCGGCCCGTCCATTATACTGACATTGACCAGTCAGGCGTAATGCTGTCCCCTTAACCCAGAGCATTAGGAGGGAATCCACTACAATAACTTTAAAGTCTTTGGTTTGAACCAGCCGGGGTATGAACCCACGACCTCCAGATCCGCAAACTGACGCTCTACCACTTGCGATATTGCGGCCGGTAGCTGAAAACTTTTCATGCAACTTTCCCTTATATAAGATCATATCTTATATAAGATCATATAGGTTATTAGGAAAACATTTGACACTATCTTTAATTCCTTGTAGATTAACTAAGTTACATTACATTACTTTATAAGGTGGATAAAGCCAACAGTTTGATAAGGATTTTGAGATGTTCTACTTAACAAAGATAAAATACTGAAATGCAAAGTGAAGTACTTTTAAGAAACTACACAATGATTAGTGTTTTCATCTAAGTGACTCAGCTAACCCAAAGTTATTGACCAAATCAAATGTTGTTCAACTTATTCACCAAATCAAATGTTGTTCAACTAATTCACCAAATCAAATGTTGTTCAACTAATTCACCAAATCAAATGTTGTCCAACTTAATCAAAGAATCAAATGTTGTCCAACTTATTCAGCTAACCAAATTTTATTCACCAAATCAAGTGTTGTCCATTTAAATCACAGTCAGGTGATTCTAGGTTTATTTTTGTATCTATCTACCAGCTTTCAATTTCCCCTTGCACCATTTAGTATTAAGAAGCTAGAAAGAAGGGTCATTTTGACTTATCATGGCTACTTAATTCTGAAGAGTACAGGAAATACACTCTATAAGTGTTTATAGTTTCTGCCCTAACTTTATGTCAATATTCTCCTTAAGAATAAAATGGGAAATGTAAATAATGCTGGCCAAAGGGGTCCTGATGAAGGTGATTGTAGCTAACCTGTACGGAGACAAGTTGTCCAGGCTGAAGGTTTTGTGGTAAGTCAACTGTAATTGTCTCACGGCCTGTCAAACCCAGAGTCTCAGCAGTCTGACCTTCGAGGTACTGGAATGGGATGATGCCCATCCCAACGAGGTTGCTTCGGTGGATTCTTTCGTAACTCTCGGCAATCACAGCTTTCACGCCCTGTGTAAATATAGATGGAATAATAAATAACAAGAATTAAACATTCTGCGAAATTTTCCCTACAGATTAGTCGCACAGAAATAATTTTTTTGAGACATCCAGCTATTATCGTAAAGGAAGAGGACAAACTTTTATCTGGGAATAACCACCCGTGCTCCATTAATCAGGTGGGGTACCTCTCAAAATGCACGATTTTGTCCTGGCTGGGTCTAGACCCAATGCCAGGGGGTCTGAGAAGTAAAAGGCACTAGAGAAACCTTCTATTGGCATATACATGCTCAGCATGGTCCATATGTGATTCTTCTCAGTATGTATTGTAATTTCCTTTACAGCACTGACCTGGTGCTAGCAGTCACGTGTTTACAGTGGTCACTATGCTCTAAGTGGTCCCATTGACCCAAGTAATTTTTTCTTTCATTGTCATCTAATTTGCAGTCATGTGTCTTCTTCGTTAGCAGTCAACTTGATTGGGCGAATCCTTCATTGATTCCTAATTAGCAGTCAATCAGCATGTGTCAATCGTCAGTTGCAGTCACTTTTAATCCCCTGCTCCCCACCCACTTGTCACTTAACTGTCCTGTACATGCTCGCTGTAATAGGCAAACAATCAATATTGTCATATTTAGTCTTATGCAGCCAAGTTGTCTGAAGCAATTTTAGGCTGTCGATTGGGTGGTTGCTTGCTGTCCATTGGGTGGTTGCTTATTACTAGTTTGATTATAGTTTAAGCTAGACTATGCAATTCTGACATGGGTTAAGTACATGTAGGTGCACAGTAATTATCATAAAAACACATTGGGTGGCATGAAAGTATCTACAAGTAGCCACCTTGGCTTCACTTTAATGGCCATAGCTGTGTATGTGCCTTCAAATTATCAGAAAAAAATATAGACATAAATGTAATTAACAATAATTCACCTGTACGAGGTAGTTGTGTAGTGCCTTAAAACAAACAAACAAAAACGAAGGTTTATGGCAATAAGAAGATGCCGTCCAAGGAATACCCTAAACTCTAAAGGTATATCATAAAACATGAAAACACAAGAATCCAAGGGCATTTGGCGGCCCAGTCTCTGGAAGACCCTGAACTCTAAAGGTATAACATAAAACATGAAAAACACAAGAATCCAAGGGCTTTTGGCAGCCCAGTCTCTGGAAGACCCTGAACTCTAAAGGTATAACATATAACATGAAAACACTTACAAGAATCCAAGGGCCTTTGGCAGCCCAGTCTCTGGAAGACCCTGAACACTAAAGGTATAACATAAAACATGAAAACACTTACAAGAATCCAAGGGCCTTTGGCAGCCCAGTCTCTGGAAGACCCTGAACACTAAAGGTATAACATAAAACATGAAAACACTTACAAGAATCCAAGGGCCTTTGGCGGCCCAGTCTCTGGAAGACCCTGAACACTAAAGGTATAACATAAAACATGAAAACACTTACAAGAATCCAAGGGCCTTTGGCGGCCCAGTCTCTGGAAGACCCTGAACCATATTCCTTCCCTGCTAGTATCACCACCTGCTTATTCTCATTCCTGTACCTTTCAGCTGCATCAAATATATCCATCTGAAAGAATGTAAGTAGTTCTATGTGTATTAGGGTGCCTATGGTAGTTCTGTTTTATTAACAATACACACCCCCACTACCTAGAATGGCTGATGGAAAAAATTACTCCTTTGTAGCACCACCTGACTACTTTGTTTTCGTACCATCTATATGTGCTTTGTATCACCATCTGACTACTTTGTTTTCGTACCATCCATATACCCTTTGTATCACCACCTGACCATCCATATAACCTTTGTATCACCACCTGACTATCCATATAACCTTTGTATCACCACCTGACTATCCATATACGCTTTGTAGCACCACCTGACTACTTTGTTTTCGTACCATCCATATAACCTTTGTATCACCACCTGACTACTTTGTTTTCGTACCATCCATATAACCTTTGTATCACCACCTGACTATCCATATAACCTTTGTATCACCACCTGACTATCCATATACGCTTTGTAGCACCACCTGACTACTTTGTTTTCGTACCATCCATATACCCTTTGTATCACCACCTGACTACTTTGTTTTTGTACCATCCATATAACCTTTGTATCACCACCTGACCATCCATATACCCTTTGTATCACCACCTGACCATCCATATAACCTTTGTATCACCACCTGACTATCCATATAACCTTTGTATCACCACCTGACTATCCATATACGCTTTGTAGCACCACCTGACTACTTTGTTTTCGTACCATCCATATACGCTTTGTAGCACCACCTGACTACTTTGTTTTCGTACCATCCATATAACCTTTGTATCACCACCTAACTATCCATTTAACCTTTGTATCACCAACTGACCATCCACATACGCTTTGTAGCACCACCTGACTACTTTGTTTTCGTACCATCCATATAACCTTTGTGTCACCACCTGACCATCCATATACGCTTTGTAGCACCACCTGACTACTTTGTTTTCGTACCATCCATATAACCTTTGTGTCTCCACCTGACCATCCATATAACCTTTGTGTCACCACCTGACCATCCATATAACCTTTGTGTCACCACCTGACCATCCATATACGCTTTGTAGCACCACCTGACTACTTTGTTTTCGTACCATCCATATAACCTTTGTGTCACCACCTGACCATCCATATAACCTTTGTGTCACCACCTGACCATCCATATATCCTTTGTGTCACCACCTGACCATCCATATACGCTTTGTAGCACCACCTGACTACTTTGTTTTCGTACCATCCATATAACCTTTGTATCACCACCTGACCATCCATATACCCTTTGTATCACCACCTGACTACTTTGTTTTTGTACCATCCATATAACCTTTGTGTCACCACCTGACCATCCATATACCCTTTGTATCACCACCTGACTACTTTGTTTTCGTACCATCCATATAACCTTTGTATCCCCACCTGACTACTTTGTTTTCGTACCATCCATATACGCTTTGTAGCACCACCTGACTACTTTGTTTTCGTACCATCCATATAACCTTTGTGTCACCACCTGACTATCCATATACCCTTTGTATCACCACCTGACTACTTTGTTTTCGTACCATCCATATACGCTTTGTAGCACCACCTGACTACTTTGTTTTCGTACCATCCATATAACCTTTGTATCACCACCTGCCTACTTTGTTTTCGTACCATCCATATACCCTTTGTATCACCACCTGACTACTTTGTTTTCGTACCATCCATATAACCTTTGTATCACCACCTAACTACTTTGTTTTCGTACCATCCATATACCCTTTGTATCACCACCTGACTACTTTGTTTTCGTACCATCCATATAACCTTTGTGTCACCACCTGACCATCCATATACCCTTTGTATCACCACCTGACTACTTTGTTTTCGTACCATCCATATAACCTTTGTATTACCACCTGACTATCCATATACCCTTTGTAGCACCACCTGACTACTTTGTTTTCGTACCATCCATATACCCTTTGTATCATCACCTGACTATCCATATACCCTTTGTATCACCACCTGACTACTTTGTTTTCGTACCATCCGCAGACCTTTTGTAATACCACCTGACCAGCCATATAACCTTTGTATTATCACCTGACTATCCATATACCCTTTGTAGCACCACCTGACTACTTTGTTTTCGTACCATCCATATACCCTTTGTATCATCACCTGACTATCCATATACCCTTTGTATCACCACCTGACTACTTTGTTTTCGTACCATCCGCAGACCTTTTGTATCACCACCTGACCATCCATATACCCTTTGTAGCACCACCTGACTACTTTGTTTTCGTACCATCCATATAACCTTTGTATTACCACCTGACTATCCATATACCCTTTGTAGCACCACCTGACTACTTTGTTTTCGTACCATCCATATACCCTTTGTATCATCACCTGACTATCCATATACCCTTTGTATCACCACCTGACTACTTTGTTTTCGTACCATCCATATAACCTTTGTATCACCACCTAACTATCCATATAACCTTTGTATCACCACCTGACTATCCATATAACCTTTGTATCACCACCTGACTACTTTGTTTTCGTACCATCCGCAGACCTTTTGTATCACCACCTGACCAGCCATATAACCTTTGTATCACCACCTGACTATCCATTTACCAGTAGATTTTTTACAAAGTGGAACAGATAACAATTGGATTAAACAAAAGTGGACTCTGAAATGTAACTACTTTTAAACAGAACAAATCTTAAACGCTTGCTTAATTAAACACCCCAAACGATTCTAACAGCATTTTTGACATTTTGTAAAATGTCGTCATTAGTCCCAAAGAATGGCTGCAGTGTACGTACAGTCCAAACTTTTATGAACCATGTCACTTTTATTAACATTAGTCCAAACTTTTATGAACCATGTCACTTTTATTAACACTTGTCCAAACTTTTATGAACCATGTCACTTTTATTAACATTAGTCCAAACTTTTATGAACCATGTCACTATTATTAACAGTAGTCCTAACTTTTATGAACCATGTCACTTTTATTAACACTAGTCCAAACTTTTATGAACCATGTCACTTTTATTTACACTAGTCAAAACTTTTATGAACCATGTCACTTTTATTAACATTAGTCCAAACTTTTATGAACCATGTCACTTTTATTAACACTTGTCCAAACTTTTATGAACCATGTCACTTTTATTAACATTAGTCCAAACTTTTATGAACCATGTCACTTTTATTAACAGTAGTCCTAACTTTTATGAACCATGTCACTTTTATTAACAGTAGTCCTAACTTTTATGAACCATGTCACTTTTATTAACACTAGTCAAAACTTTTATGAACCATGTCACTTTTATTAACATTAGTCCAAACTTTTATGAACCATGTCACTTTTATTTACACTAGTCCAAATTTTTATGAACCATGTCACTTTTATTAACATTAGTCCTAACTTTTATGAACCATGTCACTTTTATTAACATTAGTCCTAACTTTTATGAACCATGTCACTTTTATTAACACTAGTCCAAACTTTTATGAACCATGTCACTTTTATTTACACTAGTCCAAACTTTTATGAACCATGTCACTTTTATTAACACTAGTCCAAACTTTTATGAACCATGTCACTTTTATTTACACTAGTAACTAGGGACAGTGATACAGAGTAGTTTTGCTTTTGTTTCTTTTTTTTCTTTTTTTTTTTTAAATACATTAAAGCAACCAATTATAATCATTGTAGAGACATCCAGCTATTTTTGTGGGTGACAACCCGAGACAAACGTCTGGACAGAACCACTGGCATGCAGCAAGTCAGTCGGACAATCTACCCACATTTAATCCGTTGTTGTAAGTTCAGTACAATTACAAACTAGATTTTTTCTAGACAAACAGAAAGTGGTCAAACTGATAAGCTACTTAAGGTGGTATATGAGAGTTTGCCCATTGCTTATACATGTAACAACATCTTACCCCTTCTCAGGGGAATTCATGCATAATTCCTGAATACACTTATACTTTAGTATAAGTGGTGAAAGGCTTTTAAAACATTAACTCAATTGTTTGACAAATCTTGAAATACATCATATTAAATGTCCATTTCCAAATCTATAAATAAGCATGATTTCATGATAGTGGATTTCAGCTAAAAATAGCTGTCGAAGTCAGAACTGATTACCCGGATGATCATGTTACGTGAGCTCAGAAATAAATGAGGGAGAGTAATTTGTATACCATTTTAGAACAGTTCTAGTCAGAAAGTGGTAAATAAAGAAGTTTATACTAGATACTCAAAAAACACTAATAGATTTGCTTTTAATTATTATTGCCTTGCATACCTCTTCATTTGTTGGAAGGTAGATAGTTCTTGCTCCGGGCTTTGACAAGAATTTGTTGATAAGACGGATGTTTGCAAAGGTTCCCCGGGCCATCACAGCATCATTTCCTCTGCGAGAACCATAGGAGTTGAACTCACGAGGTGTCAATCTGAAAATGGGACAGAGCAAAAAAATATCAGCTTATTGAGTTTATCATAAAGCAAATGACAAAAAAGTCAATATTGCAACTGATAGGATATATTGTGAACATAGCTCTGAAGTAGGTAGAAACTAGAGGAGACAATGTTATATACAGATATATCAGAAAAAATAATTTAAAAATATTTTAAGTAAATGCAAACAGAGGAGTGGGAAAAGCAACTGTGAGAACCAACCAACCTAACTTGCACTACCTTTCCATGTAACTAGCTCTACCCACCCACTTAACTTGCCCTACCTACCCATGTAACTAGCTCTACCCACCCACTTAACTTGCCCTACCTACCCATGTAACTAGCTCTACATACCCACTTAACTTGCCCTACCTACCCATGTAACTAGCTCATCCTACCCACTTAACTTGCCCTACCTACCCATGTAACTAGCTCTACATACCCACTTAACTTGCCCTACCTACCTATGTAACTAGCTCAACCTACCCACTTAACTTGCGCTACCTATCCATGTAACTAGCTCTACCTACCCACTTAACTTGCCCTACCTACCCATGTAACTAGCTTAACCTACCCACTTAACTTGCCCTACCTATCCATGTAACTAGCTCAACCTACCCACTTAACTTGCCCTACCTATCCATGTAACTAGCTCAACCTACCCACTTAACTTGCCCTACCTACCCATGTAACTAGCTCAACCTACCCACTTAACTTGCCCTACCTACCCATGTAACTAGCTCTACATACCCACTTAACTTGCCCTACCTACCTATGTAACTAGCTCATCCTACCCACTTAACTTGCCCTACCTACCCATGTAACTAGCTCTACATACCCACTTAACTTGCCCTACCTACCCATGTAACTAGCTCAACCTACCCACTTAACTTGCCCTACCTACCCATGTAACTAGCTCTACATACCCACTTAACTTGCCCTACCTACCCATGTAACTAGCTCAACGTACCCACTTAAAGGCATCTCAAAACCCTTATATAAGTGACCCCCCCCCCCATTTATTGCCCCACCCAGCATATGAGGGCATCTGTTTTCTGATAAGCCAGGCTGCCACAGTCTGTAACGATGTGTCTGTCACACAGGTATTGTTCAAGATCCAAGTGTATGTATGCTATATCTGGGGGTTGAACATATTCATTCACAGTTTGTAAAGGAAACAGTTGTGAAATACCAATTATGCAATCCTATATATATATATATATATATATATATATATATATATATATATATATATATATATATATATATATATAAATCTTTATTTGTTTTCTTTCTTACTTTGTTGGTTGATTTTGTTATTTCTTATACATTTTGTTATTTCTTTCTTTCATTCTTTTAGTTCTCATATATATTTTAAGTTTTATTTTTATTTTGATTTGTAAAATGTAACAAAACGTATCTAACAAAAGCAATATAAAAAGCCATTTATTGTCAGAATAATGTCCTTCAGACTCATTTTAAGTCATTTTGAATACTAAAACTTGTATCTCTCATGTATTTTCAAAATCAAATATTTAACTATGAAATAAATACATTATCATGCAGTTACAAAATTGACACCTAGTAATTAATGCAATAAAGAATATGTAAGTGATCCTACAGTAAACAACCCACATTATCACTAACATTAATGTTTATGGCTTTGTGTAAAACTAGCCTACTGTCCCACTTCCATACTAGGAGGTAATTTAGTTTTGCATTAATCCATCAGAGGTTTTACTGTGACAGATTAGTACTATGTTGGCTAAAGACTGCCTGCAGTGATGACCAGCAATAAGCAGGTCTGGTCTCAGTAGGTCCGGGCCTGGCTCAGTGGGATACCACATTCCTTTCGAGATGCCTTTACCTTGCGCTACCTACCCATGTAACTAGCTCAATCTATCACCTAACTTGCCCTACCTACCCATGTAACTAGCTCAATCTATCACTTAACTTGCCCTACCTACCCATGTAACTAGCTCAATCTATCACTTAACTTGCCCTACCTACCCATGTAACTAGCTCAACCTACCCACTTAACTTGCCCTACCTAGCCATGTAACTAGCTCTACATACCCACTTAACTTGCCCTACCTACCCATGTAACTAGCTCAACCTACCCACTTAACTTGCCCTACCTACCCATGTAACTAGCTCTACCTACCCACTTAACTTGCCCTACCTACCCATGTAACTAGCTCAACCTACCCACTTAACTTGCCCTACCTACCCATGTAACTAGCTCAACCTACCCACTTAACTTGCTCTACCTATCCATGTAACTAGCTCAACCTACCCACTTAACTTGCGCTACCTATCCATGTAACTAGCTCAACCTACCCACTTAACTTGCCCTACCTATCCTAAAACTTGTGCTACCTACCCACGTGCTGCCAGGTACCGGGCAGCAGGACTGTTTCTTGCAATGCTGCCAGCAGGGGAGATATGGTCAGTTGTCACAGAGTCTCCGAAGTTCAGCAGCACGTAAGCATCTTGTATACCCTGAATTTTTGGCAAGTCTTTGGTCTAAAATGGAAAAAAATATTTGTTATCAAGATAAAATTATTCAAAAAAAAATCTTATTTCCATAGTTACAAAGAAAAGATAAACAAAGAAGGTTTATCATTTCAATTGTTAGAAAATGCTTGTACCATCATTTCAAAAAGTAGATAAACCAATAAAAATACTTTAAATATAATTTCAAAAGTTACAAAGATAAGATACTAAAACATATATAGCATTAATGCACCAAATCTACAGTTGTGGGGACCTTGATTCAAAAGCTTTGCCACTTACTAAGTAAATGCGTTTAATTAAAGATGTAAAATTTGATGTTTTTGCTATCAATCTGCAAATGAAAATATAACCCAAATTGAATGCAAACTTTTTTAAGAAAGAATAAAAAACAAAGAAAAAAAGTAATTATATGTTATGGTAACAGATGGTAGGATAAATAAAATACAAGGTTTGAGTTGAGCGAAGAAAATATCAAAACTCTAGTCACACAAATCTGAATTGCTACTCAAGCTTATTAGATCAAGTCTAGAATGAGTAAATTTTCCTTACTTAACTTTGACCGTGTATTCTCTCTAATCACCTTTTCATGGTGTCAAGACACAAACAAACAATAACTTGTCACTATTAATTCAAAGCGAAAGTGTACATTGATAATAATTGGAGGTACACATGGTGGAGCGGTTAGAGGCGTAACTTGAAACGCCTCGGTCCTTCACTACGTGGGTTTGAGTCCTGGTTGGGGCGAGAACTTTCATGTGTGAAGGTTTTCCAGGTAACCTGCGGTGCGCCAGTGATTCTACCCAGATGTTAGTCTGGGGTCTTCCTCCACCAATAATAAGCTGGATGTCGCCAATATGACTATAACAGTGTCAGTGCGATGTAACAAAAAAAAACAACAAGAGGGCCATGATGGCCCTTAATCGCTCACCTGATGACACAGGCTTTACGTAGGCTCAAATCTGGCATTTAGTAATTAAGAGTTATTTACTTTAGAAATCTTTGGTGAAGATTGGACCATTAGTGTGGCCACTGGGTTGATAACATTTTCTAGAATTTTACCAAGTAACCTACTGAATCCACATGACTCACTTCAAAACATATGTAAGATTTCATACTGGCAAACATGATGGTCAAGTTTGGTGAAGACTGGGCCATCAATGTAGCCTCTTAAGTGTTTTCACAAGCTTTATCTAAAATTTGACCTAGTGACCTACTTTATGACCCCACGAGACCCAATAACGAACTCATCCAAGATTTCATGTAGACAAACATTCTGACCAAGTTTGATGAAGATTGGCCTATAAATAGGGCCTCTAGTGTGTTTACAAGCTTTTTCTAAGATTTGACCTTGTGACCTACTTTTTGACCCCACGTGACCCAGTTACGAACTCATCCGAGATTTCATGCAAACAAACATTCTGACCAAGTTTGTTGAAGATTGGGCTATAAATGTGGCCTCTAGGGTGTTCACAAGCTTTGTCTAAGATTTGACCCAGTGACCTACTTTTTGACCCCACGTGACCCAGTTACGAACTCATACAAGATTTCATGCAGACAAACATCCTGACCAAGTTTAATGAAGATTGGGCTATAAATGTGGTCTCTAGAGTGTTCACAAGCTTTTTCTAAGATTTGACCTAGTGACCTACTTTTTGACCCCACGTGACCCAGTTACGAACTCATCCAAAATTTGATGCAGACAAACATTCTGACTAAGTTTGGTGAAGATTGGGCTATAAATGTGGCCTCTAGTGTTTACATGCTTTTTCTAAGATTTGACCTAGTGACCTACTTTTTCACCCCACGTGACCCAGTTACGAACTCATCCAAGATTTCATGTAGACAAACATTCTGACCAAGTTTGGTGAAGATTGGGCTATAAATGTGGCCTCTAGTGTGTTCACAAGCTTTTTCTAAGATTTGACCTAGTGACCTACTTTTTGACCCCACGTGACCCAGTTACGAACTCATCCAAGATTTCATGTAGACAAACATTTTGACCAAGTTTGGTGAAGATTGGGCTATAAATGTGGTCTCTAGTGTGTTCACAAGTTTTTCCTAAAATTTGACCTCGTGACCTACTTTTTGACCCCAGGTGACCCAATAATGAACTCATCCAAGATTTCATGCAGACAAACATTCTGACCAAGTTTGATGAAGATTGGATAAAAATTGTGGCCTCTAGTGTGTTCACAAGGTAAATGTTGACGACGGACGACGGACGACTGACGACGGACGCCGGACGACGGACGCCGGACGACGGACGAAGCGGTATCACAAAAGCTCCCCTTGAGCACGTTGTGCTCAGGTGAGCTAAAAACTAACAAAAGATAAACAAGTGTTACCATGGTTTCAAAGAATGGTGGACTCTTGATGTAGGTGGACTTCTCATCCCATGGGTATAAAGTGCCTTCAGGGGCATCAAGCTTGTTCCATCTTTCTGTTCCTTTCTGTAATAAAAGTAGACCATTCAGTGTGTATCCATTGGAATAAAGCAGAACCCGGTGGCTAAGTATTTAAGAATTGTAACAATGCAGTTCACCAATGTATGAGATCAAGTTCTGGTAAAGAAGGGAGGCCTTACAGCTTGAATAACTAGAATAGCCCATGGGTTTGAGTTTAATTCTGGACGTGAATTTTACAGACGCAGCTGGCTGCCACTTTTTTTAGCCATAAATGTGTAAGTCACTTAGCACAATATGAAAACATGAAGCTTTATATAGTTACAGTAACTTAAATATAGTAACACAAAGCTAAATAAAGTAACAGTAAGCCTTATGTAGTATTATTCTATCTGTAAGCTAAATATAGTAACAGTATGACAAGTATATATATATATAATGAACTGTGTATCTTTTTTTTTTTTTTACCTTTTAAACAATCAAAACATAGTTTAAATATTTAAAACACTACATACAAACTCTTAAATTTGATATAAAATTCAGTAAAATAAACTGAAAAATAACAACACAGTGGTGCCTTTCATACAACACATATTTCCCGATTTCACCTTGCATTAGCTTCTGCTTTCAAAGATGGCTGCCTTAAACTGGCTTATCAGTGCCTCTGACATCACATGGAAACTATCTAAAGTTACACTTTAAAAATTTACACATTTTCTAAAAATAGCAACAATTGGTAAATTTAAAATAATACATAGTAACAGATAGCTCAACATAGTAACACCTTGAGAAAAATAGATTTCATTTGCTTAATTAGATTTCAATTGACTTACCTGAATCCTTGCATACACTTCATTAAACATTGATGGAATGACAAACTCTTCTTCTACAGCCTACAAGACAAAAACAAAATACAAAGCATATAGTAATTTGAAAAGAGTTCTGCAAAGAAATTTAGTACGTTACATGTGTATTATTGGTACTTCCCTGAAAATAAGATTTATGATTGTATTAAACACTATTGATGTCTTTTTGATGTTTAACACATAACATTGTAATCATTTAAATGAGAATATTCAAGCTGTTTGGCCACAACAACAAAATACCTGAATCCAGCTGGATAAAAAATGTGACTAATGTGGGATGGGATTTGGGATTTGCCGGCATTTTTGCCGATACTGTGCAGCGAAGTTTTTATCATTATAACACAGGGGCACTTATGAGGTGCCCAGGGACTGAACCCGCTGGTCCATTATACTGACACAAACGAGTCAGGCGTAATGCTGTCCCCTTAGCCCCAAGCATTAGGAGGGAAGCCACTATTACCAACTTTAAAGTCTTTGTTTGACTCGGCCGGGGTTTGAACCCGCGACCTCCCGATCAGCAAGCTGACGCTCTACCAACTTGGCTATTGCGGGCGAACCATGTGACTAATGTAGTTTGTCAGACTAAAGAAGACAGTCATCTGGGAACCAGTGAAAACATTGCCATCAGTGAGGCTCATTTTAGATGTACAGAAAAGCAGATGCAAACTGGGTAAAATGGCCACATGCATAGAAAACCAGACGAAAACTGGATAAAAGATGAATCTAAAAGTCTAGGGGCCAAAACTAGATAAATGACCAAAAGAAAATATGGTAATCATTAAAGTCAAAGGGCTAAAACTACATAAAAGACCAAAGAAAATATGGCAATCATTCAGGCAGTTTGAGCAATAGAAACTGGGTAGATAGGATGTCTTGTGTTGCTTAGGAACCATAACCATTCAACAGACCAAGGTAACAGACCAAGGTAACAGACCAAAGTAACAGACCAAGGTAACAGACCAAGGTAACAGACCAAGGTAACAGACCAAGTTAACAGACCAAGGTAACCAGTTTACATGTTTGGGAACATAAGACAGTAGACATAAAGGTTGTTGGCCTCTGCCTTAAGGCGGCCACGGTCAGAGATAAATAATTGTCATTAGTAGAGCTAAGCCTTACCAAGGACCACTAACAATGTCATATGCAGCTTTATTATTGACGTATAGACAGTGATGTTTGGCATCTGTAACAAACTAAGGGGTACACTGAATTTAAACAATCATTCTGTACTGAATTTAAACAACAATTCTGTACTGAATATAAACAACAATTCTTTACTGAATTTAAACAATCATCCTTTAAACAATCATTCTGTAGTGAATTATCACTATACAGTTATTTTAATTTGGTCTAATGATTTTACATCTTATATTTATCTCTCTCAACAACCCATTCTAAGGTTAAAACCAGTACTTAGTTAGTAGTTAGTTTTGCTTCAGGTACTTACATGAATTTCTTCTCTAGTAGGCCAAATGTCTCGAAGGAAAATGGGTTTTCCTTCACTGTTGGTACCTATTGAAGATGACAGAAAGTAAACTTGTATGATATGACTGGGAAATGATAAGTGTAATATTAAAACATTTATTGATACTAAGGGCAATAGTGATGATAATAATTATATAACTAATGATAATCAAATGTCTTTACATCAAATTATGTAGACGTGATGTATATTTCAAGAAAGAAAAAAAGAAGCAAATATGTATATTCATTAAACAATTTTCACGAATTTTGTGATACAATAAACAACAATCTTTACTTGTACATACTGGAGGGGATGCACATGTCAGCATGGTAAGTATAGCAGACTTGTAACGTCTCAACCACTCATTGTTCAGGCTCGTGTCATGTTTAGGGCAAAAACTTTAATGTGCAGGCATGCTGACTTTTATACATTCGTTATTCTATCCAGACATTGGTCTGAGGTCTTCCTCCACCAATAATTGTTAACATCACTATTAAGATTATATTTGTGTAAGACAATCTTATCATAAATAATACAAATTATATATTTACCTAACGGTTCTGTTTCAAAGTCAACATCCACCTTTCCAGCTAGTGCGTAGGCTATCACAAGTGGCGGGGAAGCTAGATAGTTGGCTCGGGTCAGTGGATGGATTCGTCCTTCGAAGTTTCTGTTCCCTGACAAAACTCCACAGGCCACAAGGTCATTCTGCAAACATAATAGCATCACTACCATTTAACATGCTAAAGGTGGTATCCAACAGTTTATTTGTGTCTAATTCATGTAACAATATCCTACCCTGGGGAATTTGGGCATACTAACAGCATACTTTCAATGCCTCTATTGTTAGACAGAACAGAAAGTGAAATAAATCATTCTAAATGTTCATTCTTTCTAAATCATCCTATTAATAAGCATGATGAGGATTTCAGCTAAAAATTCGATATCGACATTGGAAATGATTACACAATTGATAAATATGACAAATCTCAAAAGTATGTGGTCACATGGTTTTCTCAGGTTAAACATAGCTGTCAGACCAAGACTACAATCAGAAATAGTTTCATGCATTCAAGCAATATTAACTACACATTGCAGGGTTCGACGTTAACGTTTTTGAGAGCGGGACCAGTGGTCCAGTAACTTAGAAAACTTACTAGACCTGACCTAAACAGGACTAGACCAAAATGTAAAACCCATAATACACATACAAGTCATACTTAAATCAAATTGTAATATGAGTTCAAGCATTATGTTGCAATAACATACCAATATAATTAAGAATGAGACATTTATGACAGGAAAATTAGTATGACACTTAATATTCTATTAATGCAACTTAGGTATGATTATGTTAAATTTTCTAGTCTAATATAGGTATAATACATTGGTACTTATATGACTAGAAAGTTAAGTAAGACCATACCTACATGACTAAACGTTTTCAAACAACTGAACAGGCTAGACAAACATGACTGATTGTTAACCGGCTTTATTTCCCAGTATCGGATGCAACGAAAGTAGTTAGCGGTGAGCTGTACTTAAGATCATATTTTCATTGGTAAGATTTATGGGATTCAGAGTCAGGAGACCCCTTTATATTGTTGATTCTGAAATTGTCCGTACCGACAACAAATCCTCCACACTCTTCATACTCTCTGCATGTCTTACAAAACATAACATTGTTTTTTTCTTCAAAATCTAGCCAAACAAACTCATCTGTTCATTCTGGACAAAATGATCTTATCGTTTTGTTTTGTCATACAGTTTCTTTGAAGCATCCTTCCTCTTTCGTTTCGTATTGTCGTCTTTTTTCCGTATTGTCGTCTTTTTTTTTTTTTTTTGTCGGACGAAAAACCGAACTTAAATTAATTGCTTGCCATGTTTGTGTCGTCTGCGCACACTGCGTTATAAACAAACCGTATAAAAGTCTGTTGTCGTAATACTTGGGATACCAACAGTACAGATAGTATTCGTGCTTTTGTTTCCTTGCATTTTTATTTAAATACTATAGGAATGTTTCATAAACGTTAGAAAATAAGAAGTTATTTGAAGAAATAAGCATTTGTATCCTGCTTATCAATAAGTATTACGACATTGGATATTTGACAAGCGCGTGGGGGGAAAAAGCCTCGTTCTGGGAACATCAGCCAATGAGTGAATGCATGTCAAGGTTGTTACTAAATATACCGCTAATTATAGCACACGCGGGTTTCCCAAGAAACTGTATCGACAAGCGTCAAAAGTTTGACCGAGTTTAGCCATTAAAAATATTTCTTAACTTATGATTCATTGATAGGCGGATTTTCGGCGAATTTTGTCCGACTTAGGACACGACCAGTCTGTCCAGCTAGCCTAGGACTTAGCTAGACCGAACCGCCGATCTACTAGTGAATGTCGTTCGGTCGGTCCTTAATGTCGAACCCTGCATTGTAGTAAAATTTAGATAAATATAGGAAGACAAATAAAACTATAATAACAGTAAGCAAATATAGGAACTCTGAGCTAAATAAAGTAACAGTAAGCTAAACATAGTACCTCTGCTCTAAATATAGCAACTCTGAGCTAAATATAGTAACAGTCAGCTAAACACAGTATCTCTGCAATAAATATAGCAACTCTGCGCTAAATATAGTTACAGTAAGCTAAACATAGTACCTCTGCACTAAATATAGCAAGTCTGAGCTAAATATAGTAACAGTCAGCTAAACATAGTACCTTTGCACTAAATATAGTAACTCTGAGCTTAATATAGTAACAGTAAACTAAACATTGTACCTCTGCACTAAATATAGCAACTCTGAGCTAAAAATAGTAACAGTCAGCTAAACATAGTACATTTGCACTTAATATAGTAAAATCTGAGCTAAATAGAGTAACAGTAAGCAAAATATAGTAACTCTGAGCTAAATATAGTAACAGTAAGCAAAATATAATAAGCAAAATATAATAACTCTGAGCTAAATATAATAACTGCAAACTTATAATTGAAACATAGTTAATAATAAGTAACTTGTTAAATATTACTCACCTTTTCAATGGCCTCTGAGACAGATTCAGCTAAAGGTCCTGAATTTCCTATACAAGTCATGCAGCCGTACCCTACGATATCAAACCTTCAAGATAAAAAAGAACAAGAAATAACATGTATGTATATATCTTAAAAACAGGTCAATTGTTTGGATCATATAAATGACAGGTAACGTTAATGCTGTGAATAATCAAGATAAAATAATATCCATTATCATGAGAAATTAAATGTTGCTAACTTGATTATAAAATCAAGATATGGGGCTACAATTTACAATCCAGTGCAATGTATTTTATAATATAATTATTTTAATACACATATTTTCATATATTTATGCATGACACTTTTGTGATTGATCATCAGTGTCAGTGGTCTTTCTTTTAACACCTGGTTTTACACCGTCATATATTCATAGACATGTTTACATGTATACATATTTATTGCATATAATTGTATTAATAAACATGTTTACATATATATATTTGCATATTTTTAAATAAATATACATGTTTACATATTTACATATTTAGAAATAATGATTCTGTTTTGTTTTTAAAATACTTTGCATTGACCAATTATGATCATTATAGCAACATCCGACTACTATGGTGGAGGAAGATCACTGACAGATGTCAGGCTAGCTAGAAGACCTCACATTAAGTCCATTGCCCAGAAGGGGACACAAATGCACATAGTGAAAGAAATAATGAAGAAGTTTTAAGTTAGAATATTGCTTTAATCCTTTAAAAATAAATTAAATTGAAACATGCTTGAAAAGATGGTCCTAACATGGCCCATAAATGAACTTCACTGTTATGAAAGCTTCAGTTAAACCACTTTTATAAGGAGCTGTGTCTCAACATACCCAAGTTTTTCCAGGTAAGGAGTGACCCCACTCTCCCGTAGATAGTAGGTTACCACTCCACTCCCAGGTGACAGGCTTGTCTTGATGTATGGCTTCACGCTCAGACCTGCCTCTACAGCTTTCTTCGCCAACAAGCCTGGAAAAACAAGATATCATAAGGTTAGCTTTAAATATTGACCTTGCATTGCACAAGTTAAGAGCCCATATGATGTGGATAGAATGGCTATAAGGTTTTAAATATTTCCACTAAAAAACACAAATGTTAGGTGAAAAATAACCAAACTCAAGCTTTGTTCGTCTTTTAACATAAACTTACATTTTTGAATTAAATGTGATGAGTCATTTTAAAGTTATTGACCAAAGATGAAACGCATGTGTGATCAAGTCTATCTCTTTATGCTGAAATGGCGAAAGTACCACAAAACAAAACTTACCAGCCCCAAGCATGACCGATGGATTGCTTGTGTTTGTACAGCTGGTAATGGCGGCAATGACAACCGAGCCATGCTGTAGCGTGTATTCCTGGCCATCAAACACTATCGGCACCGTGAGAGGCTGCTTGTCTTCGGGGATGCCAAACCCCTGAATAACCAAATGATTAGGGTTTTTTTACAATTGTATATACAATACAAAAACTATTCTACGTCTAGTTATAATTGTTGCAGAAACATCAAAAACAAATATCTGAGAAGAGTGACACTCCACCTGTCCACAAGAACGTAGAAAAACTATAGAGAACCTTTTTTTGCTGGAAAATACAGCTAAAATCTGTTAAACTGCAAATGCAATAACTTAAAATCAACTTATTTTATCCAATCAACTATCAATTAAAAAATACATACCAATCAAAAGCTTGCAGAAGTTAAAAGACTTATTATCAGATAAGAAATATAAGTTGTGAAAACTAAATCCTTAAGCATGTAACTATTCATAATTGTCTTATTGGTTCAATTTAATAAGGAGATGTATATTTATCAGTCAAGTTATTTTAATTGCCGGTCATAACACAGTTAGTATTATCCATGCCAAGTGTTCACTGGATGCTTTTCACTGAGAAGCAACCACTATAAACTCATTCAATTTAACACAATCTCAATTGCTAGTAGGATGATACACAAAACAACCAACCTTGAAGCCAGCTTTGGTGTTAAGGCAGTCCCTGAAGTCAGTCTTCATATCTGCTACGGCCACTTTATCATGGGGCCTTTTAGGACCAGAACAACATGGTGTCACAGTAGACAAATCCAGCTCTTCAATCTGCAAAGATAAGTACTCAAAAGGTTCATACATAATTTGTAGAGGGCAATTTTAGTGTTTTTTTATGGCTTTTTGAGGCATCAATAAACAAATTTAAGTACACATGATATAAACCATGCCACACGGGCCTAACTGTGTCAATTTATCAAAGAATGTCAATTTTTATGATATGATTCTGCAGTTTTCACACGATAGCTCATAATCTTAACATTACAGCATGAAATGGCTGGAAAACACAATAGCATGAATCCACATTGTGCTGATACTTAAGTCAATCTTAAAATATAGTATTAATATGCAGAGGAATTAACCAACATTCTCAGAAAAGATGTCATTTTGTGCAGTTTCTTTGCATACAAAACAACAATATCAGTGCAGTGAAATGATCAGATCTACCTTCACTATATATACATTTCCCAAATTTGCTTACTTGCATTTAAATATATGTGATTAAACTGTTATTTGTTTTGAAACATTCATTTTGTGTTACAAAATATCCACCTCTTTCCTCACAATTGATTTACATGTTTAACCTAGGGCTGGCCATAAAGAACACATGAGGAAACTCTGTTATCTGATTGGCTAAGAGACTTGTCTGTCAAATACATGAGGAAGGGTCAATTATCATCCCCCATCCAGGTAGAATGAATGGTTTTGATTTACGTATGGTTCTGACCCTGTTCAGTTAGTGATGATACTTTGTAAAATATATGTAAGGAAAATAAAGTAAAACATAAGTAACCTGAGAGAAAACTGGATCTTCGTCAGCATTGGTGAACTCTCTGAACATCCGGTTGGCACGGAGGTATTGTTCAATCATCTCGATCTTGCCCTCTTCCCTGCCTAAATGTGAAATAACAATTGGCATATATAAACTTTTTTTCTTTTCTGAAAGGTCGGTATGGATATAAAAACACAAATGGAGTTGATAAGCATGTTTATCTTAAAGGCATAGGAAATTAAATCCCTGCACCAAAAGGAGTAGATGAGCCTGATTGTCAAGCATTGAAATTAGATCTCTACCTAAATTTTCAATACAACAGATGAGTGTTTGTCTTACAAGCATTGCAATTAGATTCCAACATAAATTTTCAACACAATAGATGAGGTGAATGTCTTACAAGCATTGAAATTAGATCCAAACCTATATTTTCAACACAATAGATGAGGTGAATGTCTTACAAGCATTGAAATAAGTTTCCAACATAAATTTTCAACACAATAGATGAGGTGAATGTCTTACAAGCATTGAAATTAGATCCAAACCTATATTTTCAACACAACAGATGAGTGTTTGTCTTACAAGCATTGAAATAAGATCTCTACCTAAATTTTCAACACAATAGATGAGGTGAATGTCTTACAAGCATTGCAATTAGATCCCAACCTAAATTGTCAATACAATAGATGAGGTGAATGTCTTCCAAGCATTGAAATTAGATCCTTACCTATATTTTCAATACAACAGATGAGGTGAATGTCTTACAAGCATTGAAATTAGATCCTTACCTATATTTTCAATACAATAGATGAGGTGAATGTCTTACAAGCATTGAAATTAGATCCAAACCTATATTTTCAACACAACAGATGAGTGTTTGTCTTACAAGCATTGAAATAAGATCTCTACCTAAATTTTCAACACAATAGATGAGGTGAATGTCTTACAAGCATTGCAATTAGATCCCAACCTATATTGTCAATACAATAGATGAGGTGAATGTCTTACAAGCATTGAAATTAGATCCTTACCTATATTTTCAATACAACAGATGAGGTGAATGTCTTACAAGCATTGAAATTAGATCCTTACCTATATTTTCAATACAATAGATGAGGTGAATGTCTTACAAGCATTGAAATTAGATCCTTACCTATATTTTCAATACAACAGATGAGGTGAATGTCTTACAAGCATTGAAATTAGATCCTTACCTATATTTTCAATACAACAGATGAGGTGAATGTCTTACAAGCATTGAAATTAGATCCAAACCGAAATTTTCAATACAACAGATGAGGTGAATGTCTTACAAGCATTGAAATAAGATCTCTACCTAAATTTTCAACACAATAGATGAGATGAATGTCTTACAAGCATTGAAATAAGATCTCTACCTAAATTGTCAATACAATAGATGAGGTGAATGTCTTACAAGCACTGAAATTAGATCCCAACCTAAATTGTCAATACAATAGATGAGGTGAATGTCTTACAAGCATTGAATTAGATCCCTACCTAAATTCTCAATAAAATACAAGTAGATTAACTCATTTGTCTTAAAGGCATTGACAATTTGACATGTTCCTAAATGTACAATACAACAGGATTAAATTAACTTAATATGTTAGCCTAAACAGATATAAAGCTGCCATCACCTAAAAGCATACACCTAATCTGACACTCTCTATGTCCTCTTGTTTTCTCTATGAATATCATGCTCTAAACACCTGGCATGATACCACACTGAGTCCCATTATCCATAGAATGGCTGACTACCCTTATAATTAGGACATTAGAAAAAAAGAATACTGCTACAAAATTTACCAAATTTAGCATGTCACGACACAGGTATAAAACCAGTGAGCCCAAACACAGAGCTGGAAATACAGCTAATGGGGCGATAAATTTAACAAACACACTTACCTGTCTGTCTCAGATAAGCTAGACTTTTCTCATCAACAGGGAAGAAGCCGACAGTTGCCCCGTACTCTGGGCACATATTGGAGATCGTGGCCCGGTCAGCAATGGAGAGTTCAGAGACCCCAGGACCGAAGAACTCAACAAACTTTCCAACAACGCCAACAGATCGCAAGTGCTAGGGAAAAAACAAGAGGATTTGTCAATGAATAAGCACATGAATTTCTCTCACAAGATTGTGAAATAGACAAAAGAAAGGCTGATTGCAACGCAGAATACCAGTCATTTTTCACATTGCAGTCATAGTATTACAAAGGTGATTATGTGCTAATACTAAACCTGAAGCCCATAAAGAATCGAAGTCCATAAAGAATCTTGTGTTTTTTTACTTTGTTTTCTTTTGTTTTTAGTTACATCCACAGACACAATCATGGTCATATTGATGACGTCCAGCTAATTATTGTTGGAGGAAGATCCCAGACTTATGCCTTGGTAGAACCACCATGCACCGAAGGTTAGCTGGAAAACCTCCCCACATGAAAGTTCTCGCTCCTTGACCAGGACATGAACCTAGGCGCTTAGGAGCTGTTACAAGTCAGCTATGGGCGTGCCCCCAACCCCATTCCATTTTTTGTAACCTCTGAAAAGCTCATTTTCACATAAGAAAGTAATAATCCTTATGTAAATCATTAAACATCAAAGCAGATTCCTACAACTTGCCAATAGGGGACTTGATAAAACTTACATAGCCGTGTGGGGATGAAGGGTTTACTTGATGGTGAATCTAGCCATATATGCCCCCATGTTACATGTCATAGTAAACATAACAGAACCCTACATCTTAATTCTATGGGATGGGAATAACCGGCATTTTTGCCACACTGTGCAGCAACATTTCTATCATTATAGCACAGGGGCATTTATGAGGTGCCCAGGGACAGAACCTGGCCAGTCAATTATACTGACACTGACTAGTTAGGCGTAATGCTGCCCCCTTAGCCCCGAGCGTTAAGAGGGAAGCCACTACTACCAACTTTAAAAATAAGAATATATGACAAAGTCCTATGAGTATTGCAACATATACTAAACTCCGAAAAGGCACAGAACAAAGTCTTTGGTTTGACCCGGCCGGGGTTTGAACCCACGACCTCCCGATCCACAAGCCGACGCTCTACCACCTGAGCTATTGCGGCTTAATTCTATTTGTTTACATTGACCAAATTAAGTAAATAAAGTTAAAATTAAGTTTTTGTCCACGTACAGTGAGTATGATTGCTACACAGGGTTATCTTCTCTCAATTGTCATCAATATTAAGGTTTAATCTGATGCCTGGGACAGTATTTGCCGGCTACCATCTCTGTTGATTGTAGGCTTCAAGTCTACAGTACCTGCACAAAAGCTCTGGGTTATCTTTCTTTGTTAATTTATGTGTGTTAATAAAAAGTTATAAAAAAAAATCATTCAAATGCGCCAAGTATTAAGTACCTGAGTACTGGTACCCAGGAAGTGTTCAGTTGTGTGGGGTTAATACAAGTTGAAAAACCTTGTTTTGCAATCAACTATAAACAGAAAGGTTTAAAGTAAAAACACACATAATGTTCACCAGAGACACCTACCTTGGTGATAGTGAGAACGATGTCAGTTGAGGTGGTCAAAGGGTTAACCTTCCCTGTCAGTTTATACCCAACTACTTCTGGAAGCACCATACTAATTGACTGGCCCAACATCACCGCCTCAGCTTCAATGCCTCCGACACCTACACAATGATCACAGGGTGTAGCAATTAAGTCTGGGCTTTTTGGTTGCTTTTTTAAAATACATTGCAGCGACCATTTATGATCATTACAGCAGCTTTTTGGAGGAGGAAGACCCCAGACAAGTGTCTGGGTAGAACCACCGGTGCACCGCAAGTCAGCTGGAAGACCTTCTTACATTAAGTGCTTTGTCCCGAACGGAACTCAAACCCACTCGGCAAGAGGCAAAGCAGTCAGAGGAGTTACAAATCGGTGACTCTACCACTATGCTACGGGTGCCCTTCAATTTAGTCTTAGCTATATTTTATCATATTAACTTATGATAACACACTTGAAGGGGGGGTAAAAGATCATAAAACTAGAATCAAAACTATATTTTCTAATACTGCTTGTAATCAACTGCAGCATGATCACGGGTCAAATATTTCTTAGAAAGGGCCTTCACTCTGTTAATACTGAGTGGATTACATCCACAATCAAACTTAACATATATGGTGATGTCATAGTCTTATAAACCAAGTATAAATTAAATATATTGTGTCCTTCAAAATTTATTGATAGGAAATTAAAAATCAATGGACGGATGCAATGACACAAACACGGGCAAGCTCGACACTAATTAATGTCCCTTCACCATTATTCAAATGACAGTGCTTTAAAACAAGCGGGCCATCATGGTCACCTGAGTGCCTTGGACTTAGATTTAGAAATAGTAAGCAAGAAATATCAGCAATGTTTAAACAGACCTTAATAATTGTTATAATGTACCCAAGCAACATTTGGACTATGAGTTTCAATTTTGTTTTACTACAGGTCCATATATGGAAAATGGCAATGCCACTGGCGACCATTGTTTTTGATGGATCAAAATTCTTTGACCATACTTGACAGCAAGGTACCCAAGAAACATGTATACCAAATATCCAACTCTTGTGGTATCTGACAACTTTCAATTTTTTCCTGTATAACCAGTTACAGAAAATGACCCTGAGAGCCTTGTTTTATGTATGGATCAAATTCTCTGAACAATCTTGGCACAGGGTCATATATGGAACATGTATATTAAATATCAAGGCTCTAGCTTTTGTAGTTTCTGACAAGAAGATTTTTAAAGTTTTCCAATATGGAAATATTTGGAAAATAGCCAAACCCCTTGAAGCCAGTTTTTTTCAACACACCAAAAATCTTTGTACGCCTTAACTAAGGGCAAACAAATGAAGAAGAATACCAAATATCAAGGCTCTAGCTCATCTAGTTTCTGACAAGAAAAATTTCAAAATTATCCTACATAGCCATGTATGAAAAGATGGCCACGCTCCTAGCGGTAATTTTTTACGGACCAAAATTCTTAGAACAATTTTGATACAGGACAACCTAAGGAACATGTATACAAAATACCAATGCTCTAACGTGTGTGGTTTCTGAGAAGAAGTTTTCCTATATATCCATAAAAAGGTCACGTCCCAGGCGGCCATGATTTTTGACCATCTAATTTCTTTGAACTTTTCTTTCTCCGTACTGATAAATCTTCTGTGTAAGTTTGGTTGAATTTGAGCAAGAGGTTTGAGAGAAGAATGTTAACAGATGCGTGACACTGCATGGTAGGGGATCACAATAGTGCACCCTGAGAACTGGTGAGCTAAAAAACGGAATATGGGAACTTGGCACCATACTCACCCCATCCTACAATGCCCAGACCATTAATCATGGTAGTGTGGGAATCAGTGCCCACCAGACTGTCAGGGTACAGAAGTCCATCCTCATTGAAGACGACCCGCGCCAGATATTCTAAGTTTACCTGGTGCACAATACCAGACCCAGGGGGAACAATCAGCATGTTCTTCAAGGCGTTGGCTCCCCACTGCGATAGAAATAATTAGAGAAAAATAAGAGGAAAGTATCGTAACCATCTTCTTCAAGGCGTTGGCTCCCCACTGAGATAATAGTAACTGGAGAAATAATTGGAGAAAAATAAAATTGAAGACAAAAAAGAGGATAGTATAATAACTGTATGTTCCTCAGGGTGCTTGCTCCCAACTGCAATAGAACCACCTGTACTTCAATGCAATGGCTCCCCACTGCAAGAGAAACTATTGGAGAAAATTAGAGGAAAGTATTGAATTGTATGTTCTTTAACTGGTTGGCTCCTGTATTAGAAACAATTGAATAAAAATAAAAGGGAAGTATATACATATACGACTGGTTCCTGGATGCAACTGCAACAATAAGAGGAAAATAAGAGGAAAGCATTATAAATATAAAGTTGGTTCCCCACTGCAATTGAAACAATAAGAGGAAAAAAGAAGAATGCAAAGAAAGAGATTCATCCCCAAGCTAACAGTAAACTTAAATTTGTTTGGTTTGTTTTGTCTCAACAGCAATATTTCAGTTTTAATCATTGATCTACGTAATTCAGTTATGCCTGAAAAATATGTACTTAGATTGCTAAGAGTTATGAAAATCGTAAAACAAGGTTACCTTTAAGAAGACAAAGCGTTCCTTGTTCCGCTCAAACTCCAACATCTGGTTCTGTTCTAATGCATCAGCACTGAAAAAAAAAGGATTACTTTGGAAAAAGAAACAAAAAAAAATTGTTGTCAGGTAAGAATCATATAAAGTTTTTGTTTTGAATTGTTATAAAGAAACATGATGGTGTTGGCAAGAAAATAAATAGCCTATAGAATTACCACATATGATTGCTAAGAAATATGTTAAAATGCAAAACATGTTTCAAAGTGTTTTCGTCCGCTTGTTGACAATTGTTAACTAAGTGACAGTAACAGTCAAAATAAAGTAAGTTAGAAAATAGGATCTGCTAAACGGATAATTAAAGGATAAAACTTAACAAAATGTAAATCTCAGAAAAAGATATGAATTATATTGCTATATATGGTCCTACTGGCAAAGAAATAGAATGGACATACATGCACATATTATGACAACTTCACTAAGAATAGCATGCCGTGGACACCTGGCATGACACCACACCCAGTATTATTATCCGGATACCTGGCTAAACAGCCTTGGAACTATCCTACCCATGAAATATGAAATAAAGATAGCAAATTCAAAGGCATTGAAAATGGTCTTCTTTACAGGCCCCATAAAAACTCTCGCCCCACCCAAAAAGACCAGATCCAAAAGGGAAGGGCCAGAAACAAATTAGTGTGTGTACTGTATACTGGAGTGTCACAGTGGGGTGGGCTGTAAAACAATTAGTGTGTGTATGTTGTCACACGTGATGCACACAGGCTTACTGTACTACAACTGGACAGCAGGTACTTATTGATTATCTAATCCAGATAGGGAGGGTCAAACCAAAGACTTTAAAGTTGGTAGTAGTGGCTTCCCTCCTAATGCTTGGGGCTAAGGGAACAGCATTACGCCTGACTTGTTGGTGTCACTATAATGGACCGGCCGGGTTCAGACCCTGGGCACCTCATAAGTGCCCCTGTGTTATAATAAGGCCCAGTAATAAACTAGCAGAAATGACATAACCAATTTTCAATGCCTTCAAGAACTGACATGAAAGAGCCCCATATAAGCAAATGCAACAAAAGCAAAGGTCACAGGTCATGCCGTTCTTATTTCTTATTTGTAGGATGAGCATAATAAAATAATAGAGCTGGAGTTAATATTTCACAATACACATAATTAATTGATCAAAATTAGCCCTAGAGTTAGTACTATCACAGAATGTTACTAAATAAAAGACCTTAATGTGGGAATTTAGTTAGTAAATAAAAATAATTAGGGATTCTTAAACTTAATTAAGATCATTATTCAGATCAGCAAATGTTCAAAGCAACGCAACAAAACATGAAAAGCTAATTCAAAAGCAAACTATTATATAGATCACCGTTAAAGCATGTGCGTTCTGTTATTAATTTAATGATAAAAGTAAACTTTAAAGAAATACAAAAATAGCAATGTCAATTCCTAAAGAATGCTATTATAAAGAATGACCAAATTTGATTTAAGATGATGGTTTAGATTGCACATGATTTTGTCATATTATATTTTATTAGAGCAACACATTAAAATACTAAAAATACTTTATTAAAATAAATGTGCCTATATGTGCCTCATAATATTTTATTAAAATACAACATGTGCCTATATGCGCCTAGTATTAGAATATTTTATTTCTATAAAAAATTTCTATAAACTATGTGCCTATATGTGCCTCATATTAGAATATTTTCCTTAAAAAAAAAAATGCCTATATATGCTTCATATTAGACTAATTAATTAAAATAAAACAGGAGTCTATATGTGCCTCATATTAGAATATTACATAAAATAAAAAAAATTGTCTATATGTGTTTATATTAGAATATTTTTCTTAACATGGAACATGCTTACATGTGCCTCGTATTAAAATATTTTCTTAAAATGTACCTATATAGGCCTTAATTATTAGAATATTTTCTAAAAATAAAACATGTGCCTATATATGCTTCATATTTTATGAAAGTAAATTCAGCGCTGTATGACGTGTTAAGTGATGGTGTGCCATAAAACCCAAATAAAAACCAAAATATTAAAGTAAACCATGCATGATGATGGTTAAAATGTAATGTTCTAATGACTGCTGTTTAATCGAATGATATTTTCACAGGACCTGGTAGCGCAATCGGTAGAGCGTCGGCTCCAGGTACGGGAGGCCCCGGGTTCCATTCCGGGCCGTGACATACCAAAGTCGTTAAAAATGGTAGTGGTATAGCTCCCTTGCTAACGCTCAAGCAAATATATGGGTAGTTCTACGACTGGTTGGCCCGGTGTCAGGATAATGTGACTGGGTGTGGTATCATGCCAGGTGTTTACGGCATGCTATACACAGTAAAGGCAGCACTATATCTGCTTCAAGTGAACACCGTCTCGAGATAACTGAAATACTGTTGGAGGGACGATAAATCCAATAAACAATATTTTGCTATGGGTCCTGTTAATGTCTTGCTTACGGTGTAGGCTGAACGGAGATATTACAAAAGTTTAACAGAAAATTTAAAAACGTTTTTCAAAGACGACAGCTAGTTTTGGACATTTCAAATCTTCATGGTGTCATGAAGTAATTTCTTTAACCCCAGAAATTTTAGATAACAAGGTAGTGACAACAGTATGAAAAAATGTCAAAAAATGTTAAACAAGGTAAATCATATAAATTTTGTATACTGGAAAGTGTGAAATATTGTAATTACATTCTCTCATCGACGTCTCTAATACAACAATTGTACTGTTTTGCATGCAATGGTAACACCACACTCCATTATTAATACAGAAGAAAAGAGAAATTCTCAAAAATAATCTTGCATAAGTAAATTTAATCAATACTTTAAATATTTTTTTTGACTTGATATGTTTTTAGTAGGAAATGAATATAATAAAAAATATTAATAAACACCAGTATTCCAAGTTAAACTATTGCCTTTGATGGCATATTTAAAATAAAAAATACTTTCAGAGTATGTAAGTATATGATTTTAATAATTATGACAACATTTTCTAGAAATGACATACACCTTTTAATAATATTTGATGTAAGCGATGAATCTTAGCCCATTATTGTGATGATCCATTTATGAAACAACCAAAACCAATCCAATAGCTGTTCAAGTCAAGGATTTGTAAAAGGCTCAGCCCATCACTGTGTGGGTTTGAGTCCCTGTTGGGGCCGGAACTTTCATGTGGGCAGGTCCTTCAAGAGACCAGCTGTATGCAGATGGTTCTTCCCAGACACAAGTCTGAGATCTTCCTCCACCAACAGTGGCTGTCACTATAATGACTATAATTATGATTCTGCATTTTTTTAATAGCCCAAAAACCAAACCATTCAAATATTTTGGAAAAAAATATTGACAAGCAGCAGTTCAGCCGAAAGATTGGCATTTATAAGTGTTCTTTGCCTAGATTAGGATTTGAACCTATGCCATGAAGGCTGAGGTGTAGTGCCTTTAACTATTTATACATCTCTTAAACTAAAGATGGGCATCACTTAAACTAAAGATGGGCATCACTTGAACTAAAGATGGGCATCACTTAAACAAATGATGGGCATCACTTTAACTAAAGATGGACATCACTTAGACTAAAGATGGACATCACTTAAGACTAAAGATGGACATCACTTAGACTAAAGATGGACATCACTTAGACTAAAGATGGACATCACTTAGACTAAAGATGGACATCACTTAGACTAAAGATGGGCATCACTTAAACTAAAAATGGGCATCAATTTAACTAAAGATGGGCATCACTTAAACTAAAGATGGGCATCACTTTAATGCAAACAAATATTTGTTTTGTGAATTAATCTTTCCTTTATAAAACTATTTTATAGATTAAATGGTACTTTAAACTGCTGGAGATACCTTTGATCTATGGCAATGTATTACAAGAAGTTAACCTCAGTTCCTCAGAGTGGGTTTAAGTTGGTAAAAAATGATATATTGTATACATGTAATAAAATGCCAAAAAAGCTCCCAAGCTGGCCTACAGGGTATCAACAGACTATTTATACTTAAAATGTTAGTGTTGATTATGTCAATCAAAGCAAATTGTTCCAGTGCTAACTTGTGACCAGAGTGCTCTAAAGTGACACAGTTATACATTAAAGTCAATGTTAACATAATGACGATTTTGCTTTCCTTAAAGATAATTTTCTTCTTATAAAAATTTTAAACTGTTGAAATAGAAAAATGTCTGTATTTTAAAACACATGCTTAAGATAGATGCAGTTTTTTGTATCAGTGCTAGGTACCCACCCAGGGGTCAGTAATCCGTGGAATGGACATTTTTTATCATCGCTATCTACTTCCGTCAGTTTTGTCACTCCTGACGATGAAGTTGTCGCCACGGTGACATGACAGGATTTACAAAATTTACACAAATCTTGACCTTGAAGTTTGGCGTGACCTTGAGACTTGAACTTTGACCTTTGACTTGCAAGTTTTGACCTTTGGCATGACGTGTGACCTCCGCCGGGATTTGGCGAGTAATTGACAAGGTTGCTGAAATGAAAGGGAGCGAGTTTTAAACATCAACAAGGACTCATCAGCGGGAGGGAGTGGGGATATATTCCATAATTCCCAACCAAAGCTTATACTGTGGATACTCAATGAAATTGTCTCACTGAGACGATTCTAATGAGTATCAGCTATATAGGGTTTGGTAAAGAAATAAGTGAGTAGGATTGATTGAATATATCCCATCTGTTTTCACTTATAAATGTGTATGACAATGAAACATTTCTCATTAAGCTGATTCTGAGGAGCATCAGGTAAAAAGGTTTTGTAGAAGAAAAGAAAAAGTTATCAACAGAAATTTCACTCTTAATCAGGAGCTCTTACTTGAAAAAAATAATAAATTCATATGCTTACAGAACAAAAGAAAAAGAAATTGCATAAATTCATATAGAGAGTGCCTTTAAAGAAACTGAAAAAGCAAACCTTTTTTTCTGTTGCAACAGTAACAGAAATAAATGCTTGATTATTAATATTCCTGAGTTGTTACCTCATTGTTATCTAACAGTCATATGTCATATAAGAACACGATTTCCAAATTAATGAGCTACCAAAAAGTGTGTAAAAAGAATATTGTGGAAATTTTAAAGAAAAGTGAACATTTTTTTTAAATATCATTTCAGGATGCCTTCCTTTTCTGATATATTCTCACCATTTTTAAACACTTTGCATTAAATGGGTTTAATAATAGTTGCTGTTTATTTAACTTCAGGGGTGCGACAAAAAGGACAGATGCCTTAATAAGAATAAATATGGTAATTGTTTGTTTTTTGTGTATTTGGTTTGGAATTCGAGCCTTGCAGTCACAACTATGGTCATAATAAAGACACACGCCATTAAGTTAGAGCCCTCTTAAGATAGAAATTTTCAGACTTTGGCAAAAAAGACAGATTCAGATCAGCCAGCTGCCAATGGAAGCTAATTAAAATCGCCACTATTTGCTGCTGAGTCTCAAGCCAGCTGTGCATACAGAAACAAAACGATGACAGCATGAAAGTGTTATAAACAGAATGATGCATGATGCATGGGACATTGAATCGGAAGAATGCTTTGTTTGATATAGTGCAGACACATCTATAGACTTTATATTGACATCTAGCAATTTTGTGGTGGGATACTGCTGGCAAATGTCTGGGTAGAACCAAATGCACTGTAGGTTAGATGGAAAACATCCCAATATTTAGTTTTTTGGACAATCAGACAAATCTAAACACATGTGTTGAGGGATTTCTGAGTAGCCAAAGGATTTACAAGTCATTGACTTGACCACTTGGCCATGGAGCACTCCCCAGTGGGATGAAAAATAACACATGGGTAGAACCTATACACAGTGATGATCTGCAGGCAAACAATGACTCTCAAAAGAAAAGAAAAACCCCTCGTTATGGGTTATTTATTTAAAGTTTTGAGTATCAACATTAAAGGGTTCAGATAAGAAATGTTGGGTTGAGCATGAAAACCCTTGGTTTTTGTCCGACTTATTCTCTGTATAAACCCATAAAGATAATTATAATACAGCAGCTTTTTTGTCATTTTTAAAGCCAGTTTGTGAGTCAAACTCACAATAAGGAAAACAGTATACTTATTTCCCAATTAAAAAAAAAACTTAATTGTTTGGCAAAATGACAGTAGAACAATTGAAGTTACTACACAAAATATGTTTTAAGATTTTAGCTTTTGAGCCTAATGTAAATTACTAAACAAGTTCTTAATGATGTATGAACAGTTTCTTATTTATTTCTTATCTACTTGTTATGTAGACATGTTGAAAAAAAACACTATATGAATTTTAAATTCTTTTGAAACATTCATTGATCAGTTTTGCACATACAAAAAATGAGAAAAAGAAAATGCCATTGGTATGTCTTTTTTTTTGGTCTTTTTGTGTCTTTTGTGTCTTTTTTTATGTGGAAATCCCTGAGTCTGCAAGTATTGTCATGTATTAAGACAAGGTAGGGAAAGAGGTTGAGTAGATATGGGTACATAAGGAGACTAAGATAAATAGATCTTCTAGCAGTTCTTATTACCATAAACACTTACAAATAGTGTACATACCGTAAACACTTACAAAGAGTGCACATGTTTGTCAATTTATTTCACATGTTTCAATATTTATTTATCTTATTATATTATTTATTTATATATTATATTATATAATATTATTTAAATATTTCACATTTATTTCAAACTTAGAAATGCATACATTATAAAAGGCTCTTAAAGCCAAGAAGAGTTCAATGCTTGTTTTAATTAAAAATATACAGACTTTTAGCATCTAGGCGTAACATTGGTTAATTTTATGACTGACTCTGAATATGTATCTATGATGCTGATAGTTTGGTGAAAATTGCAGTAAGTTAGAAAACTCAGAAGCAGCATACAGAAATTACTGTAATCATATAAACTTGAGTACCGTTCTAGCACATAGAAAGACAAAAAACTTAATTCATATGGAACACTCTCATGTAATGCACACGTGAAAGCAAAAGGACATGTTTAAAGGCTAATGTAATAATTATTTCTGGTTTTAGACATTTAAAAAAAAAATAACATTGGTTTTAGTAAGTTCACCTGTTTTTGTTTTTAAATAAAGTATATTAAAGGTTCTTCAAAAATAATATAAGTTTTAAGGAAGTTCGCTTTGCTTTGTTTTTAAGAAAAATTAAAGGTAATTAAAGATTTGAAAATAATAAAACAGGTTTGGTTTAGTTTATTTTGGTGTTGTTTAACAAACGTTTCATGAAAAATGGTTAGGGGTGTGGAAATCCATTTTTTTTATACCTGTCTAAGGATAAATTGGCTTTAAAAATCTACTTGTACATCAGGAGATTCATCCATATAATAATAACTATTGAAATGCATCCATTCACTATGTATAGCATATACTAGTAAACAAATAGGATGCATTTTGATTATTCTTTAATTATGCATTTAGCCACATTTCAAATGATGGTTACATCAGCCAGACATTCCTAATGTTAATCCCCACCTAAGTTTAATGGATTTGTTAGAAATGAACATTAAACAAAAATTTCTTGATATGAAAAGCATTATACAACATAAATTGTCTACCAATAACTTAGATGAAAAATTCCATATGTAGTACAATGACATTTCCTGTGTCAGACAAGTCGGGCATGGTTTTCCACACCCCTGATAAAAGTTCAGGTTTAAGGTTGTTGTTTTCACTGCTGCTGTTGTTGTTTTTTGAGTAAAGTTTATAAAAAAACTTGTTTAAGATTATATAGGATTTAGAAGGAGGGGGCTTTCTAATTAAAGACTGAAATGTTTTAAGGATATACTTCATTAAGAGGCCTCAGCAAATACAGAAAAGAAGATAGAGGAGGCATATATCAGAGACATAACTCCATTTGTTTATACAAGAACGTTGCTCTATTTGTTTAAAAGGGGACATCACTCCAACAATTCGCTTATGATTAGACATTATTCTATCAAGAAATGATACAAACAGAAGATGAAATTATGCAAAAAACAAGAACTCAAACCAAAATTTCCTAACACATCTCATATTTAAAAAAATAAAATAATGATATGTTAAAATCAATCAGAAATATAAAGAAAAAGGAAAACAAAGCCTCCAATCAAAGTCAGGGAAACCCTGCGTTTTTATCATAATTTTTGTGTTGTTCATTTTATTTCAGCTAAATACTAACAAAACTCATTGTATTGTTTTTAATTATAAATACTTTGCAGCAACTAAGTTCTCTCCTCTATAGCAATATCCATTTATCTCTGATGATTGAAGACCCCTGACACATGGCTAATTGAAACCATTGGTGCCCCTCAAGTTCATTGGAAGACCTTTCCACAGAAAGTTTTGAAATCAACAAGGTCTCAAATCCATGTGGTGAGAGGGTGAGGAGTTACAAATTGTCAACTGTACCAACTTGGACACAGGGGTCCCCCAATATTTTTATATATATAATACATATAGAGCACATGTATTTACTTGTATGTGTACTTTGATTACAAACTGTATGCAGACAAAACACATTTCAACACTAGGCTGGACTTAAAATATTTTTGGTTTCCCCTCCCACGACCCAGGTATATTAGGTATGGGTAGGTAGGTAGGTAAAATAATTTTTTTTCAACTTCTTTTAATTATTTTTATTTGCCTTGAGAAATTTACCTTTAACGACAAAACAAGAAAATGTTTCATATTTTAATGATTGAAAAGAAATTCCTCCTTATTTAACACTACCATCATAAAAAACAAAGCGCCTCGGCGATCATGACGATCAGTTTCGTACTCAATGCATTTCTAATTTCTGTACCGGAGTTTCGTACTCAATGCATTTCGAATTTCTGTACCGGAACATTTGAACTACGATCAGTTTTTGAAGTAAAAAAAAAATATTAAATTGAATTTGTCTATAATTTTTTTTGGGTCGGGACGTTTTTCTCGGGTCGGTCGTGGGAGGGGAAACAAAAACAATTTTATTTTAGGCCCTATTGTAAAGTTTTTTGAAGTCCCTACCTAAAGACGAGTTATTAAAGAACAACATGTTCACCAATCAGCACGGGTGCTTATTTAATCCAAACTGATTAACAATGCTTTGAAAAAAATATTTTTTCTGTCAAACAAAGCACTTGCTTTAAATGCTTTAGTCTGCAATTGATTTAACATTTTTAACAGTTTTCTGCAATAAGTACTTATCCGGGTAAAGTTGTTACATTTTTAGCATAAATGTTAATTTACATACAGCATTCACTTCAGCATATAATAAATTATAAAAAGTTAGTAATAAAACAATTTTCATTCTTTATTAATTACTGCCCAGTATATCGAAGTGGTAAACCAAATTGTTAAACATATGTTTAATGTCACAAAAACGCATTGCTTGCTGGAAACATCATTAGGGTGAGGTATGTTTTATGATCATTGGGAAAACGTTGTTTCCAGCAAGTTACATGTTAAAGTTATAAAAATTAAGTAACAAAAACACAAAGCTCAATTCTTAATCATCTCAACGAAAGAAAGAAGCAGCATTGTTTCTGTTTACAATAAATGCTTCTTCGTTAATAAGCATGAAATTTATAAGCTGCCAAAAGCCTCAAAGCAAGAAAATCTATTACACCCACCACAGCCCCTCCAGCTTTAGTCATTTACTCCACACAGAAGACTCATCCCTTTCTTAATGACCAATCAACCAACAGACTTAGTCATGTACAAGTAATTAAAATTTCACCCCAAAAAAATCAATACCATGTCTGTTTTTTGTTAACACTCAACTTTTTTACCAATAAAGAATCAACCCTATGGCAAATTAAGACTTTACCCTTTTCCAATTAAGACTTCAGTCTGGGACCTGTTAAGACCATTACCAATTAAGGACTTTACCATTTTACCAGTCAAGTCCTTACCACTTTACCAGTAAAGACTCCACCCACTTACCTGCGAGACACGTCCACCTGGATAGAATGATCGATGACCAAGTCAGCTGGGCAAACAGGGTTAATTTTCTCTGGGTCACCGCCTAATCTCTGCACAGCATCCCGCATGGCTGCAAAATCCACAACTGCTGGCACTCCCCTATCAATGAAAATAAACATCTTGAATTATGGCGAGAGAATATTTGAATTCTGTTTTTTTCTTCAATAATATAATTCTACCTGATGATCTTGACAGCCATTCTGTCCTGCGGAAATGCTGAGGAAATGGTGATTATATTATATCTGCAGTAAACCTGTATAATGTCATAATACATACAAATATTGCCTGTAATATACCAGCATAATGTTAGTATAAAGCAAGATGAATACCTTGACATCTTGCACCAGGGGAAAATGCCTGCCTTACTTTATAACCCGGGCCCTGCACAAAAAAGGTAAAAGGAAATTTATTTAGAAAGGTAGATCCTCCAAGTATGGTATTTTATATTAATTGCATTAATTGGTGAATCTGTTGGTTACAAGTGGGGCCTTACCAGCGGGGCTCAGTTGAAGTTTACAGTGAGTTCATTGGTTAAGATAAGAGTCCAGCTGACCAATAGCATTACAGTCTGATACCCACTACACAGTTCACACACTGACTAATTTATGACCCTTGAAAGATGCAACAGTATAAATATACTGTTGCATCTAGGTAGGGGTAGGGGTAGGGGTAGGGTTCTGTTTTGCAGTCTGGTACACTGGAAGTCATACTGTAATTTCTGATAGGCATAATTTTGCAAAAAAACTCCAGGGATACATACAAGTGAACATTGGAGCTAGAGTCTGTCTGCATGCAAAATTATGCCTATCAGAAATTAAAGTATGACATTTATCTAAGCTAACAAGTGAAGATTAAGTCGAGCTGTGTGCAATCTTCCAGTGTACCAGACTGCAAAACAGAATACAAGTTTGTGATTAAGCATAAACATTATTTGTGTTGCATAATTTTGCATGCAGACAGACTCTAGCTCCAATGTTCACTAGTATGTATCCCTGGAGTTTTTTAGTCAAACACAAATGATATCAGATTACTCAAGGAATATATAAATATAAACATTTTTTCTTCTTCAACCACAAACAGAATTTTTATTATTAGAGAGTTTCATGTAAACAATTCACTTTATTTGAAATTAAAATAACCTTAATAAAAGAGGATTTTCTGGTTGGTTTTTGCCTGTTGGGTGGGGGAGGGTGCTAATAAAAAAAGATTAGCTTACCAGGCATAGTTTTTATGTTTTCTTTTGATTGTCATCTTGAGGCCTTTCTTACTGCTGGTTTATGGGAAAATATACTTGGCACTTTAAACCATTTTTTTCCTTGACTTGGCGGTGGGGGGGAAGGGGATGGTCTTCAAAATGACATAATTTGGAAGATAATTTAAATTTTAACTAAAAGGCCAAATGACAACGTATCCATTTCTCCAATTAGTCAGCCACGCAGGTCTGAGCTTTTCATCGTTAGGAATCTTGTAAAAATTGCATGTGGCACCTCGAGATCTCTCCTGGTTACAACCTTCAGCACAGCAGAAATCGTTCTGTCCCATAGCAAAATAAAATCATCAAAGTGAGTAAAATTCATTTAAAACATATAAATACAAGTTCTGATGATTTGGTGTATCATTTTTATTCACTTTGTCCCTCTTTTTGTGTGTGAAGAAGAAACGAAAGTAAGTCAGCTGTTCTATGTTTACACACGAGCACATAAATGGAAACCCCTGACCTCAAATCTCGCGGAGCAAGATTGTGCGAGATTTCGTAATTTTGAAAAGGTCAATAGTGCTGCATTCACTGTGTATAGCATGCCGTGAACCTTCATTACCACATTATCCTGACACCGGCCAACCAGTTGTGGAACTACCCTTATATTTATTTGACCGTAAGCAAGCAAGCTATACCACTACCATTCTTTACAACTTTGGCGTGTCAAGGCCCCGGATCGAACCCAGGGCCTCCTATACCTGGAGCCGACACTCTACCAGGTATGCGCTACCAGGTCCAGTCAGACGATGTCTGGGTCGAACCAGCTGGTCACTTGGAAGGCATCCCTACCTAAAGTTCTTGTCCTCAAACTAATATCCAAGAGATGAGAAATTGAAGTAACAAGTCACTGATTCTAACTAAACAGCTGCAGGTTCCCAGTAATAATATACACGAGAACATGTTTACTTTTAAAAAAGTCAATGAACTAACAAGTTGTTTAATCAATGATAACCTTGCTAGTGAACTGACTGTTGTAAGATAAATGTTGTCTCAAAGATATCATACAAATGGTGTCCATAAAATAGGGTACAGTATATGTACCAGTCACCTCACCTCTCTATCATACCTGCAGCACTCCTGTGCAGCGTGCCGTGTTGAGGTACAAAGGCAAAATGGAAAATAGATCAATGTATTCTGTGTTAAATGACAGTGCACCAACTGATTAGGTGAAACAGGGACACCTCTGGCATGTTAGAGTAGCCAATTGTAACTTCTCTGACTGCTTAGCCTCTCACAGTGTTGGTCCTGTTTGGAGTGAAGGATTTCAGTGCTTTTTTACAACTTTATCACTATGGGTCCTGGGACTCACTGAACTAAAAATCTCTGAGTCCCAATGTGTGAGTCTCAAATGAGATGTTTCATTTTCAAGACTTATGGTATAATTAATGGACTTAAATCTTTTACAAGAATAGACAGCTGACGATTTTCTTTTAAAGAAAAAAGAAGGGCTATATTTACATATACACCGATTTCCTTGGTTTTCATTGGTTATTTTCAAAATGTTTATCCAATAATAACCGACAAACAACAATAGACAAAACAGTGCGAGTATAAACTTTATCTTCTAAACTACATAACTCGCACCCAAAATCTTGCTAGTAGAAAAAAAACATGCATCCTGCAAACACAGATAAACTGACTTTTTGCATCCACTGCAATTTTAGTGCATCCTGGATGAAGGACGTAGAGGTAAAACAGTCACTGGGATTTAATGTACTTGCTGTGATATGGTGATTGTACCTAGACTTTTTTCCTTCCTCTACAAAATAGCTGGACAAAGTTAGAATGATCATAAATGGTCGCTGTGACATAAAAAACGAAACAAACCAGAAGATTTTTTTTGTCGATACTGTGCAGCGACATTTCTATCATTATAGCACTGGGGCACAGTGGGCGTTCGTGGTCTAGTGGTTAAGACGTCGGACTCCGGATCGGAGGGTCCCGGGTTCGAACCCCGAAACCGACCACGTGATGTTAGTCCTTGAGCAAGACTATTTACTGCACATTGCTCCAGGTATTCAGTACCTGAGTACTGGTTCTACCCAGGAAGTGGACAGTCGAGAGTGATTAATATAAGTTAAAAGAACTTGTTTCCCAATCGACTATAAATAAATAGGTTTAAACCCATCATACTGACACCGACCAGTCAGATGTAACGCTGTCCCCTTAGCCCCGAACCTTAGGAGGGAAGCCACTACTACCAACTTTAAAGTCTTTGGTTTGACCCGGCCGGGGTTTAAACCTGCACCTCCCGATCCGCAAAACTATAATTTACTCTTAACTTCAGCTTAGCACAACATGATCAGGTTTCCTGCTTTCTATAAACAACACCTCTGAACTTCTATGTTGGTTTTGTCTTAAGTGTCAGTGTGTGAAAAAAAACTATTACAGTTAAATAAAACCTGGCCCACTAACAGAAACACTTCTCAGATTAACTGTAAATATGTTATTTTCAGACGATGAAGTCCCAGGGGTAGTAAAATCGGGAAATACATTATTGGGGGCATTTTATCCGGCTTTATCTAAGTCATCTCAAAATATTAAATTTTGTGAAGGAAGGAAAATAAGGTTTTTTTATATTGGTTACATCATTTTTAAAATTAACGTAAATATCTTGGGTGTATGTCTACTTTACTTTTGAATGCTTGTTCCGTGGAAACTCTGAACGGACCTTGCCACGCATAAAACATCATCAATGTGTGCTTGAACTTAATTTATCTAGGTGACAAAGAGTCAGTGAGCATTTGCAGAAAGATAGGTAACTCGATATTTTATTGCGTTGTGCTTAAGTGTTGTAATTTTGTTCAAGCTTTTCATATTCACTTCTTTAAGAAACAACTCACTGGGACATATTTTAATACAAAATTTATCTATAGTAATATTCTGAGTAAGTTAAACAGAAGTTGACCTGGCTTAGGAAAAAGTTGCAAGCTAAATCAGCTTACTGGAGCTGTCTGACCATGATCTGTACTAAACTAAATGCTGGCCAATTGTGGTTTATGATCAAACCTGCCTGTGCGAATTCATCCTCTAACTGACACCTAATAAATGCCCACCTGTTATCTGCACCCAGCGACGACATCACAGCATGTCAAACATGCCTTAACAGATTATTAGACCACACAAAGGTAGTTGCTGATCAGATATGAGAGTGCAATGCACACAAATGACTGATTTGGGCAAGCAGTCACTCACATGTTCACACCTTTTAATCGGACATGGTTTCCTCTCATTTATGACTCTAATTGCTAAAATCAACCCTTAACCCACATCAAAAAGTTCAAAGATGTTCACACCTTTTAACCTATCCAGGTTTTCTCATGTTAATGACTGTATTTGCTGAAATCAACTCTTAACTCACATCAATGCTATTATGCTACCGTAAAAACCCTAAGTCATCAGCCACCCTAAGTCTTCGGCCACGGTCATTTTTTTTTTAACCAATTATTTAAATGACCCTAAGTTTTCGGCCACTAAAATTCTGCAATTTTTTCTGTGACCCTAAGTTTTCGGCCACCATTTTCATTTGCCTCTTCACTTGAAGAGAAGCGTACAACAAACTTATCCATGGCATATGATGAGAAATATGCTATGGATGACACGTTTTATAACGCAAAAATTTTCGGCCACGTTTTTCATAATTATTTTTTTGTAACCCTAAGTTTTCGGCCAATAAAAAAAATAATTATTTAAAGCTGGCTGAAGACTTAGGGTTTTTACGGTAGTATTAATAGGTAATATAAATGATCATTGGTGAGGAGAATGGGTGAAGAACTGGGGACAAAAGAGCATGCTTGTCTTTGCATGATGACTTTCACCTAAAAAAATACTTGAACCCTTATGTTGATCTAGGAGCAATAAACATCAGCAACTGCAACTAGTTTGGTATGCAGGTGTTTTTTTTTACTTTGGGGGAAAAGACCTGGCCTTTTAGTAGCAAAAAAAAATTTATGTAGCATCTGCTATTATGCGACATCGCAACTACGGAATAAAAGATAGTTTAAAGTTTGGAATAATCTAGACATGGCCAGTTCGCAGTTACTTCCCGTGATCAAACTATCACACCCTTGACAGTGACATCGTTGACCATCAAACGTTTTGTCTACAATTCAGAAAAATGGCTGAAAATTCTATGGATGGCAGATTCTGGACCCGCAGTTTATACAGGGCTGCTGTTTTTACACTCCCCGGAAACGGATCCTGTGTGTTCTTAACATTGACGATTTGAACAAAAATGTGATTTCTTAAAGGTAAACAAGCCATAATGGGTGATATTTTTCAGACCAAGGGGAATTTTTCAGCTTGAGGGAAATTTTTTATCAGGTGGGGAAGTAGCCGTTAAATAGCTACAGTTATATTGCAAAAAAAGCCCTGGTCATCATTTAAATGTTACTGGCATCCTTAACTGGACAGTGTTATTAAATACCTTCTAAGAAAAATTATGTTGGAAGTATTAAACATTCTTTTTTCATGTCTATTTCTTTTTCCAGAAAGTTGTAAAAAGTGACTGGCTGACTGTTTATTTGAACAGCTATTCTAGTTTAATTCAACTTTATTGTAGTAACATTATTTGCCAAAAACTTACGTAAAGTCTTGCAGTATGACTCTTGATGGTTTGAATGGAATTTCAACACTCTGGGACTGGTTGACCTCCCAGTCAAGTATCTTTTCCACATCGGCTTGAAACACGTAAAAATCATCACAGTTTCTCACCGCTGATTCCAGCAACACACGAATAGAGAACGGAAGCTTGTCTGAAACAACACAGAATTTTTTTTATTAATAAAAGCATTTTCTTTTTCCTTAATTATGACAAAAAAAGAAAAAATAGTTGTTCAAGGAATTATAACAAAGATGCCAATTACACTTTCTTCATTGCAAGAAGAAAAAACTATATTTAATTCTGCAGAAGTTTTAATGTTTTCTTGCTTATGTAAAAAATACTTTTTTTGAACAACATTTGAAGGGAAGGAGTCTTTATTTGATTGCTGCTTCAGATGGAGAAAAAAAATTATATAGAACTTATACATACCATATCGTTTATCCTTAAGTGCTGGCAGGCTGTAGAACTTTAATTCCTGGCCACCTACTTGAAGAGATGTCTTCAGAGAGTTGTAGGGGTTTGGGCCTGCAAGATGTTGGAGATTGTTTAATTTCTTTAAACGGCACACAGGCGGTTACTAGATTAACCGAAATCGGTTCAAAAAACGAAATCGGCCCGTTTTTTTTATAAATGTAAAAATATATTTTGAAATGTTGTTTGGCGTTTACAAGTAAAGATATTAATATTGAAAAGGAAGTTAGTTAACCTAATGCAAGTAAAAGTTTGTGTAATAAAGCCAACATTGAAATCATGTACAGGGTTCGACGTTAACTTTTTTGAGAGGCGGACCAGTGGTCCAGTAACTTACAAAACTTACTAGACCTGACCTCAACTGGACTAGACCAAAACTTCAAACGCATAATACACATACAAGTCATACTTAAATCAAATTGTTATGAGTTCCAACATTGTGTTGCAATAATATACCAATATAACTAAGTATGAGACATTTATGACTAGAAAATTAGTATGAAACTTAATATTCTATAAATGCAACTTAGGTATGATTATACTCAATTCTCTAGTCTAATATAGGTATCATACATTGGTACATGTACTTATTTGACTAGAAAGGTAAATATGGTCATACCTACATACTAGACGTTTTCACACAACTGAACAGGCTAGACTCACATGACTGATTGTCAGCCTGTTTTTTTTCCCCAGTATAGGATGCAACATAAGTAGTAAGCGGTGAGCTGTACATAAGATCATATTTCCGTTGGTGAGATATATGGGATTCAGATTCAAAATGCCCCTTTATATTATCGATTCTGAAATTGTCCGTACCAACAACAAATCCTCCACACTGTTCATACTCTCTGCATGTCTTACAAAACATAACATTGCTCTTCAAAATCTAACCAACTAAACTCATCTGTTCATTTTGAACAAAACGATCTTATCCGCTTTGTTTTGTCATACAGTTTTTTGAAGCATCCTTTCTCGTATTGTATTGTCGTTTGTTTTTTTGTTGGACGAAAAACCGAACTTAAATAAATTGCTTGACATTTCGTCTGCGTCATGAACAAACCGTATGATAGTCTGTTATTGTAATACTTGGGATCCCAACATTACATATAGTATTCGTGCTTTTGTATCCCTCGTTTTTTTATTTAAATAGTAAAAATAATAATAGGACTGTTCCGTAAACATTAAAAAATAGGAAGTTAGATGAAGAAATAAGCATTCGTATCCTGCTTAACAAGTACTACCAGCTTGGATATTTGACAAGTGCGTGGGGACAAAGCCTTGTTCTGAAAACACCAGCCAATGAGTAAATGCATGTCAACTAGTGTTTGTTGTCATCAGGCGCGTATCTGGGCCGTTTTTTGAAGTTACGCACAATTACAAGGGAAATAACCTTTGTAGTAATACTTTTGAATATATTCGATTATTTTCTAATGAAAAACAGGTAAAATGCGGACATGCTACGAACTTAACGGAAAATATGAACGACCTTTTCAACTTGAATGGCGTGGTAATACGATTTTATAACATAGAAACTGGGGAAATAAAATATATCATTCCTATCCCGGGAAAGGTATCGATATTCTTAGTGTTTTTGGTACTTCTAGATTTTCCGAATTTTCGAACCGAGGTTACGCACGTGCGTAAAGTGCGTAATGGCAGAAACGCGCCTGGTTGTCATTGATTGGTTTGCACGAGGGGATAATGATTGGTTAAGTTCTTTATATGTAGCTGATTCCATATTGACATAGTTAGTTAAGTGATGGATGTATGGATCCTCGTACAACGATTAGTTTGGTGATATTTCCCAATTCTGGCGGCGAGTAGTTATTACGCCGTCAATACTTTGTTTTATGAACAGAACATATTTTTATTGATCAGATTTGTACACAACGTACATCATCTTGTCAAATTCATCATACACATATAAATGTTCCACGTGGTTTGCAAAAGCTGTAACATATTGATATAACTTTTTATATTATAATATACTTTCTGTTTAATGATTGTATATACGCATATATTCACATAATGTGTTTTGTACAAGACTTGTCTACATATTCTATGCATATACATGTATACCATTATATAAACTTACTTATATTTATTGACTCTGAAAACACCAGCCAATGAGTAAATGCATGTCAAGGTTGTTGCTAAATATACCGCTAAATATAGCACACGCGGGTTTCCCAAGAAACTCTACCGACAAGCGTCAATAATTTGACATAGTTTAACCACTATAAATATTATTTTAACTTTTGATTCATTCATAGGCGGATTTTTGGCGAACTTTGTCCGATTTAGAGCACGACCAGTCGGTCCAGCTAGCCTATAACTTAGTTAGACCGGACCGCCGATCTACTAGAGAATGTCGTTCGGTCGGGCCTTAATGTCGAACCCTGATGTATGCGCTCGGTCGGCGAATCGAAGTACTCCAAAGCAGCGCAATATTTCTTTAATATATCATTAAAGTTGTATCAAAATTTCATGAAACTGTGATATCGTTGTAATCACATCAACAAGAAGCAATTATGAATCGAAATCGAAAGACTGAACGTCTTGGACGAAGCCCTATGATACGGTATAAAACGTCTGAATATCGGACTGAATTCACTGTTACCGGAATCTGCCTATTTCGTAACAGGTTAACATCATTTTCCAAATAAACTTGGTGTATGTGTGTTAGTGAGACATTAGGTCAAATTTATTATGTTAATGCAAATAGTACAGATAATTTTATGTAGTATATGTAACGTGTAATTATTGAGTCAATACACGAGGTCAAATAGTGGAGCAGTTTTGAGCATTCATCACACTAAGACCATCAAGCTCGCGACAATTCCCTTGATGTGACGTCATTGAGTCGCATGTTTTTACAATGTAGAATAGGTTGGGAGAATTTGTCTGAGTGAACAGAATCAAAAAGGTTTGCGGTCGTTTGGTAAAAAATCGGCTTTCGAGATATGATTTGCGGAGTAATTTTTACCGGTAAGTTACAGTTTTGGGGGAAATATCTCAGAGCATAAAGTTCTACATTATACATTATTTATATTCCCACGGCTTTGGAGTACTTCGGTTCGACGATCGCACGTATACATGATTTCAATGTTGGCTTTATTACACAAACTTTTACTTGCATTAGGTTAACCAATTTCCTTCTCAATATTAATATCTTTACTTGTAAACGGCAAACAACATTTCAAAATATATTTTTACATTTATAAGAAAAACGGGCCGTTTTCGGTTGTACGGTCCGATTTCGGTTTTTCCGCCGATTTCGGTTAATCTAGTAACCCGCACACAGGCACAATTATGATCTATTAGATGTAATGTAATCCAATGCCAAGGTTTGAGTAGAACTGCTTATATTATCAAGGGAACTATCATCAATGTTTGTGCATATTTGTTAATTGTCTCTAAGACGAACTGAAAGTAAATATATTTACCTTTCATTGTGAAATGGGTATTCTTAAGGTAGAATGGACCCTATTTTAATCAAACAGCAGTTTTATTGTTAGTGTTTTTAATTAAGTATGGCCCCATACATTTTCTAAGATCCAAAGATTTTAAATAATGAATTACCTATAAAAACATTAACTCCAAGGAAAATACTGATAGAATGAGTCATGATTTGAATCTGTTGACATAGTCTGGCTAATTTTTGCCAGATTCAGATTCATGTTGTGTTCGGTAGACAGTGAACTTCAAGGGTCACTGACCCCTCTGGCAAAATGTTCAGGGGTCTAATCAAATATCTGATTTCTAATTAGATTTTTTAAGACACCTTTAACAATTCTAACCAACTTAAGAACTGTTTAATTGGCCATTTTGACCAGCAACCTGTTTTTACAGTGAACACAGCAGTTTCGATATTTTGGGAAGATGACAAAGTCTGGAAAAAATGTCATGATCCTAAATTTTGACCCCTTGGCTTTAGGCTTCATCAGCATTTCATGTAATTTAAGTCCAGATAGGAAAAGCAAGTTCAGTAAAAAGTTAGCGACATTTAAAACTAATAATTTATGTGAATGACAAAGATTGAAAGACTACCGTTAGGTCATGATAAACCGAACAAACCAGTTTAACCAGTATGTAGAGTATAGCTTGCCGACTTGAGCAGACTTGCATTACCTAAAAAACAATAAACATTCAACCTCGCCTAATTAGAATTAAAAAACAAAGAAAAGAAACAGATGTCATCAAATTATAGCGCATTTTCGTTCCAGTTGAAAGTGTTTTAAAGCAAATGTTAAAATAAAAAGAAGAAAAATCTGTTTATTCTTACCAGTTGTAAGCGACGCCATTTTGAGCTGTCAAAAAGTCACGTGTGACAGATTGGTTTAGTTTGCGGCACCAAGCAAATATCAAAGCGCTGAGAGCGCTGTAGTACGCAATTTGTGTAGTAAAATATAAACTGAAAGGCCCAGTGCAAAACTTATTACTTTAAATATATACAATCGTTAGTTATACGCATTATTTGATAAATCGGAAACAAATGAAATTTGGGTAATACATTATGATCGTAACAAACAGGTATGCCATTATTCCACCCCAGTACAATTCGACCCTTACTTGTTCTAGACGAATATTCGATCCCAGCTGAAACAATTAAGGTGACTATTCGACTCCAATATAGTCATATGACTATATGTTGTTTTTGTTTTGACTATTTTGTGATAGCGATAAATACATATATAAGGACTGAATGGTTCTTTATTGTTTATTCCATCTTTATTTATAATAAATACACGAATCAGCAACACAACAAAGATAACAGTATGAAAACTGATCTCTTTAACGAAATGACCTTTGTATAAAATCGTGTTTTGAAAAGTGACAATTGTCTGAAGTGCATGTGTTTATTTAGAACTGAATAATGTACATGAAGTGTTATGACGAAGTAAACATTGTCAAAATGCGGTAAAGTGGAATGACAGAACATAATTGTTCAATTAAAGTATTTTTCTAGTGTCATATACTTAATAAAGTATCATAAGGATTGCGCAGTTAGCTGGAAATAGCTATTTGACTGAGTAAGTAAGTCATAAAATAAAAACGATTATTTAACAAGTGTTTGTTGTCATCAGGCGCGTGTCTGGGCCGTTTTTGAAATTACGCACAATTACAAGGGAAATAACCTTTGTAGTAATACTTTTGAATATATTTGATTCTTTTCTACTGAAAAAAACAGGTAAAATGCGGACATGCGAGGAACTTAACGGAAAATATGAACGACCTTTTCAACTTGAATGGCGTGGTAATAAGATTTTATAACATAGAAACTGGGGAAATAAAATATATCATTCCTATCCCGGGAAAGGTATCGATATTCTTAGTGTTTTGGGTACTTCTAGATTTTCCGAATTTTTGAACCGAGGTTACGCACCTGCGTAAAGTGCGTAATGGCAGAAACGCGCCTGGTTGTCATTGATTGGTTTGCACGAGGGGATAATGATTGGTTAAGTTCTTTATATGTAGCTGATTCCATATTGACATAGTTAGTAAAGTGATGGATGTATGGATCCTCGTACAACGATTAGTTTGGTGATATTTCCCAATTCTGGCGAGTAGTTATTGCGCCGCCAATGCTTTGTTTTATGTGATATTTTTACATCTTTACTGAAAAATCTTTGCTGAAAAAATTCTCACATGACAGTCCTTAGCCTCTGAAGTTGGCGAGTAACCTTGTACCTGGAATAACAAAGTTTTTGTATGTTCTTTTAAAATAAACCTGTGTTACGTCACCGCCATTTCACAGATGACAAAACACAAACTTCGTTAGGTGCATTAGTCCGTGGAATTCCAGCTCGGGAACTGATATACACAATTAAAATTATTCAACTTCGCCATAGCAAGTATTAAATCGGTTATATTAACCATTATTTTAGCCTGACATGCGAGTTGGTATCTTTTATATGGATTTATTGTAATTATCGGTTTTGAACAGTCAGTAGCGAAATAAGACTTGAAAATTCGCGAAAAGGTAGCTGTCTGACAAAAATTTAAATTTCATATAAGTGAATTATTTTAGTGTTTTCTTAGAAACTCACTGTTCGATTTAAAAATCATTACAATATTTTTTATGGCAACTCGGGGTTAGTTGCAATTCTTTTTTTATCGTGCAACCAGTTTGGCAATAATTTTGTTACATTTTTTTCAAACCTGGAAAGTGTTATAAGTGCACTATTATATCATAAAATGACTAACCTGTGATAAATATATAATATAAACCATTTTTAGCGAGTAGGAACTTAGATAAAGAAATCGTGAAAATGTTGTTTTCTGGCAAAAATAAATTTGCTAAAAGTGAAATATTTTCATTTTAGTACATACATAACTTTTTGGCAAATCGACATGCAAGTCTTTGGCCATTTACAAAGTAAAGATCGTGGCAAATACGCATTTACAAGTATAAAACATATAACAAAGAACAGAAATTAAAGAAAAATGACAATAGAAAACGTTATTAATGACAGGGTATCACTAGACTTTTACCAAAAACACGTCAGATAATTAATAATAAATAATTTTGCAACGTGTATTATTAAAATTAGTGTGCACAAACAAGTATTTTCTTAGTGATTTCAGTGTTAAATTCGACACAATGCTAAATAATTTACGCGAAATTTAAATTTATTACACTTCTGGGCTTATTGTAGTCTTTGTTTCACTGTACAGCCAGTTTTGCAATAACTTTGTTACAGTTGTATAGCGATGTTAGGAGCTGTTGACATTGGAAGAGTGTTCGCAGTATGATGACAGAGACGTCACCTGTGACGCAAAGTGTGTGACACATATATATACTTATGTAAACATAATCAGGACCTGGCTATAGTCTGGACCTGACTTAGATATAAATAATAAAGTAATGTATCTTAACTTTATAATGATTTCTAATGAAATTGCATTTGGTTTTTATATAGTCTTATATGGTTTCGTACTGTTCCTACACTGAATTTTCAAAAAAACAACAACAACAAAAAACACACATCAAATTATAACGAAAAGGCTGTTTGTTATAATTTGTTGTGTGTGTGTGTGTTTTTGTTGTTGTTGTTGTTGTTTTGTATGTGTTTTATTGTTGTTTTGTGGAGGGGGGGGGGGGGTCTGTTTTTTATTGTTTTGTTTCATTGTTTTGTTGTTGTTGTAGCTGTTTGCTCTTTTTTTTTCGCTCTTTATTATTTATTATGTGGACAGAAGCTGGTCGATTTATATTAACACTTCAGAACATATACAAGAAAGACAACTCGAACATTACAGATATATCAAAGAGTGACATACTTATCGGACCTATTTGTCGGTCGCCAAGGATATTTTTTTCTGTCTATTTTTATGCTACCCGAAAATAAATGGGGGAGCATATAGTCGCCGCTTCCTCCGTCTGTCTGTCTGTCCTTCCGCTTAGTCAAGGCTATATCTCAGCAACTGCTGGTTTGAATTCCATGAAACTTTATGGGAAGCTTCACACAAAAAATGAAGTGCACATATTGTCAACACATCCCGTTTCGAAGACTTTTTACGGAGTTAAGGCCCCTTTTAATTACTGTATAATGTGATCTAGGACCACTCGTGTCTTTGCAAACGCTATTTGGAATTCAATGATAATTTATGATGGTTGGTATTGTTATTGTTGTTGTGGGGATGTGGTTGTGGGGGTGTTGATTGTGGTTATGTCGGGTGTGCTGATTGTGGTGTGCTTATGGTGCTTGTGAGTATGTTGGCTGTGGTGATGTTGGTTGTGGTGACGGTTATTGTGATGATTGTTGAGGTAAAGATTGTTCAGGTAATGGTTGTTGAGGTGATGGTTTTATGCTGACAATAGTTTTGGTGATGATTGTTGTGGTTGTTGTTCTGATGTTGTGAAGTTTGTTGCGCTGATTATAACCCGGCCTATGGTTATTGTGGAGATTTCGTTAAAGTAACCATTGTGAAGTTCTGATGTTGCATTGTTGTTTTAAATTGTATGGTTTGAAACTGTGTTTAGTGCTCTTACTGCTTTTTCTACTTCTAAATTGTAGTATTCCTAACGTTGTTATACATATTGTTCTTATTTTTTACCGTTGTTGTGGTTGATATTGTTGTTGATGGTGTATAAATTTGGGAGGATGGCCGTACGACAGCCAGGATGTTATTATTAATGCACCGTACATTGGTCTTGAGACAGGCGAGAGCTCTGATGATCTGTCTGTTTGGATTTGACAGTTGATATGCATAGATGACGGTCCGCTACCGGACAGTTAGACAGGTGAATTTGGTACCTTTCACCCGACATGACATCCTTCGGCTGGACACTCAGACGTCAATAGGTGCAGTTTCAGACGTTTCGAGGACTGTACGCCAAGTCATGATCATGGGCCTTCTTTTGGTATATAAGACACAACTGTATTGCATTTAAAGGTGGTATCGGACAGTTTGCCTATATCAAATACATATAACAATATATTATTTAACAATATAACAGGTTTGGGTAAAACCACCGGTGCACCGCAGGTCAGCTGGAAGACCTTCCCACATTACGTCCGTAAATCCCGAACGGGACTCGAACCCACGCGGTGGGGGGTTAAGAAGTCAGAGGAGTTACAAACCGGCGACTCTACAACTACGCCACGAGCGCCCCAAATACGATCTTGAACACTAACTGATCTTGAACATATAACAATATATTATTTAACAATATAACAGGTTTGGGTAAAACCACCGGTGCACCGCAGGTCAGCTGGAAGACCTTCCCACATTACGTCCGTAAATCCCGAACGGGACTCGAACCCACGCGGTGGGGGGTTAAGAAGTCAGAGGAGTTACAAACCGGCGACTCTACAACTACGCCACGAGCGCCCCAAATACGATCTTGAACACTAACTGAAATGTTAGACAGAACTCATAGCGAAAAAATCAATCTAAATGTGTATTTATTCTAGCTGTAAAAAAAAAGCTCGAAAGTGGTCTTTGCTAAATGTAGATATCGACGTCAGAGCGGATTACCCGGATGACTGTATAACGTGATCTCAATAGTGGTCACGTGGTTTTCTAAGTTTTAAAATAGCTATCTCTGCAGCGTGGCTCGGATAGGAAATACATGTTTACAATGACGAATGGTGATTTCTGCTTGACTGTTTACACAGATTTAGGACATCAATGAACAGCATTTTAAAGGACCTTTTCACGTAACAGTGACTTATTTGGGTTTTGAAACAATAAATTTTGGTCTAAACTGTCGGATACCACCTTTAAGTCCCAATTTAGATTTTTACTTTTTGTTGTGTACATCTTAAAAGGGGTGGAGCGTAGAAAAGCGGAGAGCGGTTGGCTCAGAAACACCAACATTACAAAAATGCAATATATAAATATTCACAAACCTGGGACCTGCAGTCTAGTGTCTGTCACATAGAGGTAGGGAATTTGACATATGGCCGGCTATAAATGAAAAGCAGTATGTAAAGGTAAATAGTTCAGTGATTTTTTAGGAAATCATTTACTTTTTATCCGGAAGGGAACCGTACAATTCCTTTAACGGGAAAAGTCACATGCAGCGTAAGAGTGTGCCGCGTGTAATTACTTATTAATAAAGATACATTATTTTCTTAATGTCGACCTTTATATTTATACCTTTGGGATAAAAGTATTATTTTCTTAATGTCGACATTATCTTTTATATCCAGGAATATGATTTTTTAAAATGAGATGAAAGAAAATACACAAAGTTTTTACAACGTCTCTGGATGGAGCAAGTTTGGACACTTATTATGCTGTGGCAGATAGGGTAGTAAAACTTTAAAGACAGCTAGTTCCGGTAACGCAGCCAGTCTGCGTGTATGCTAACAACGGGCTGTGGTGACTTGACGTGCGTGACATATGTTATAACACTTGCTTTCATATCACAGTGGCTGAAGAAGACGTGAGTGAGAACGTTAAACCTACGACGTGACGTTCCGTTAAGGATTTAACGGATTCAAGACGTCGGATAAACATGACGTCCAAACGGGGAATTGTGGTGTTGCTGGCGATTCTAATAGGTATGTAATGTTTTTTTGCTGTTTTTATGTATATTTATGATGGGTGTGGATATAAGCAAAAGTATTTAATGTATTACATGGTGTATATGAGATTTAGGGCAAGGGAAAAGTATTATGCTATGAAGATTTAAATGTCGGGAAATGTCGTGTAATTATGCAAAATGTTGGTACATTAAATAGGGCTGACAACTTGTTTTGCAGAATATATAAAGCACAGAAGAAAGTGAATAAAGTGGAAGAAAAAAACTTGATTAAGATTACATGACATATATTTATTCATTGATTTTGAAGATATGGAGATATACTAATAAAGTGCTGTATCGTGATCTTTGGCTGAGAACCGTTAATATAATATAATAATAATAATAATAGTAATAGTATATATATATATATATATATATATATATATATATATATATATATATATATATATATATATATATATATATATATATATATATATATATATATATTTATTTATTTATTTATTTTTTTCGATAAACAATTAGAATAATCTGTACCAATATACATTTATACATAAAAGAGACTTGTTTGACGGTTTCGTTAAAAGTATGTGTGTTCTTTGTTATTAAGTGTGCATAGAAAGTGACTTTTGTTTGAAACAATATCGAGTGTGCTCATATTGTGTATGAATTGTCATAATTTGATTGAAGTATGAGAAGAGAGAAAATGTAGCAATGTGAAGAAGCAATTGCAAATTGCTTAGTCACTTAAAACAAGACAGTATGAAAGAGGAAGCATTCTAGTTCAATATCTGCTGCTAGATAAAGAAAGTATTCCAAAAATGGAGCACTAGAATGAGGATTCAGTTCCTTGTGATTCACGCATAGAAAGAAAATGTGCAGATTTACAAATGAAAATAAATCCTTTGTAAATTATTTTAATCATGACACTTCCTCATATGGTATAATAATATATTTTGTGTGAAAAGACATAATTTGATAGAGGTATGCGAAGAGAGAAATGGTAGCAATAAGAAGAATTTGGTAATTGTTTAGTGTGATTTTTAAAGACAATTTAAAAAAAGGAAGCGTTCTTGTACATCAGTTCCCGGTGCAGTACCTTGTGATACACACATAGAACAAAAATGCGAAAATTTACAAATGAAAATCCTTTGCAAATTATTTTAATTCTGACACTTCCTCAAATGGTATAATACTGTTATATGTTTATTGTACAGTATAAGTACCGCGTGTAACACAGTGCGCTTTGTTTTCTGCCGCTGATACAATCCGGATGTTCTTAACGTTTTACAAATGGGGTTTTAATTGTTTAACATATTTAAGTTAAACCATATACCTTGCAATACCACACATTTAAAAGGAGATATAAATTCAAGAGTCTATTGCCTTATGTTCTTGCTGCTGCTAGACATGTTTTACAATTCTGTACAAAATTTGCAGCTTTGTTAAATCGTAAAAGAAATTTAAATAATTACAGCTCTAGTTTTCATATGTAGGCACATTTTTTTCTTCTGGCAAAGTGACTGTCTTTTCTTCAGTAGAAATCAACAGCGTTATAGTGACTTCTAAAGCCTTAATAACTCTAACAGGCACGTCGTTTGACCAGTCCATCATTGTATGAAATTGTCTTACGTTAAAAAATATTAAAATTCTAACTTGTCGATAAATTTCAGTAGCTGCGCATAATATAAAATGCAAACATATAACAACAAGCAACGTTATATTATCATCCGGGTAATTCGCTCTGAACCCGGCGTATATTTGTAGCCAACATTCTCCGTCGTGCCTATTTATAGATTTTGCAAGAATGAAACATTACGAGCGATTTTTTTTTTTTTGTGCTGTCTAATAAATGAAGTAGTGTTCCAATTCATCATTCTGTAGAATGAAGCTAGTTTTTGCTAGAAATTATGCCTAAATTCACAAAAACAATGGTAAGGTTTTGTTAATTATATATTACATCAACACACTGTAGTTGTACCTCTGAGTCCTCTCATCGCGAACAAACATGAGTCACACCCTCCAAAAACCAAAACCAACAACAAAACCAACAACAAATGACAACAAACACAATTCTTTTTATAGACACTATTTTCTTTTCATTTGAGGAAGAAACATGAATAATAAGTACAACATACATTCCGGTTGTTTGTCTTTATGAATAATGTGCGTGTTAATTCAAGTACATTAAAGGTGGTATCCAACAGTTTGCCTACATCTTATTTATGTAACAATGTCAGTAAATAAGAACGATTTGGGATTCCTGCTAAAAATAGACATCGACGTCACAGCGGATGAACTTAAACATTAATGGTCACATGGTTTTCTTGGTTTTAAAATAGCTAACTGTGCAGCGTAGCTCTGATAGGAAATGCATGTTTGTAATGACGACTGTGGTGTGATGGTTCACTTTTCCGACAGGTGTAGGACATCAGCTTTTTACGAGATCTGTTCATATAGCAATGGTTTAGTAAGATGTATAATGAAAATATGTTTAGTCCAAACTATTCGATACCACCTCTAAACTTCACTTTTGTAAGAAAAAAGACTTTAACAATTACCCCGCAGCCCTTAAAGGTATTGTCCCAAAAATAATTTTAATGACTTTATTGATTAATATGTCAGTATTCAATACGCTGCAGCGTGTTTGTTTTTAACGGACTTGGCTAGTCAGATTGGCTTCATTTCTTTAACACTTCCCAAAATTCTTCTTAGTACAAAATTATTTTTATCGGACAAAGAAGATGTAAAAACGAAACGAAAATAAAAAAGTGCAACAGGCATGTGTTACTGAATATGGCGTAGCAATAACGGTGGCACGGGTTTTTTCTTTTAGTTTTTTTTTTTCTAATGATGTTTTGTTGTTGTTGAGTTTAGTGAGTGTATTTTGTGTAAACATTACAAAAATGTTAATACAAACCGGCAGACAACATCTTTAATTAATAAATTCAGCACACTATACAGGTTTTAAAGGTGACGTCCGACAGTGTGAAAGAAACACACGTACACACACAAACCAAGAACAACACGTGACGACATACTCTGAAGACCAAGCTATATCATCGGGTGATCCGCCCTGACGTCGGTATCTCTTGTTAACGAAATCTCTACCGTGCATATTTATAGATTTAGACTATTTAGCGCGATTTCTTCATGTAGAAATAGCCGAAATTTACCAAAACTGTGGTAAGGTTTTGTACTTGTATTAGACCTAGGTAAATTTTCGGATACAACCTTTAGCGAAAGTTGTGCTAATTTATCCCCCTCCCCACACCCCTACTCCCACTTCTACGGATATGTATTCCGCGGAGTTCTGTCTGAATATGCACGTAAATCAACATGTCACCTGTCTCACGACTATTCACAACGTAATGTCAAATAGACATGTCATGTAATGCAACATACTGAAACGTTATGTAAATGTTTAGGGTTGTGTAAACAGTGGTGGTAGGTGGGGCTGTAAGAACCGATTTGAATAAGAAATGATCAAATTCAATCTTACCTGACTATAGAGTCATAATAACGCACAGGCTAGTCAGACCATGATATAGAGTATAAAATAATGCTAACGGTAGTCATACAATGATATAGAGTATACAATAATGCTAAGGGTAGTCTTACGATGATATAGAGTGCAAAATAATGCTAAGGGTAGTCTTACGATGATATAGGGTATAAAATAATGCTAAGGGTAGTCTTACGATGATATAGAGTATAAAATAATGCTAAGGGTAGTCTTACGATGATATAGAGTATAAAATAATGCTAAGGGTAGTCATACAATGATATAGAGTATAAAATAATGCTCAGGGTAGTCTTACGATGATATAGAGTATAAAAAAATGCAAAGGGTAGTTATACCATGGTATATAGTATAAAATAATAATGCTAAGGGTAGTCTTACGATGATATAGAGTATAAAATAATGCTAAGGGTAGTCATACGATGATATAGAGTATAAAAAAATGCAAAGGATAGTCATACGATGATATAGTCATAATATAATGCTAAGGGTAGTCTTACGATGATATAGAAGATAAAAAAAATGCTAAGGGTAGTCAAACGATTATATAAAATATAATATAAGACATAAAACATACACCGACCTTAAGGTATTTCCAACAAGTAAATGGTTAACATAAATTATACGCCGATCTAATTGTGTTTCCAACAAATAAAGGGTTTACACTAAACATATCCATCCTAAAGGTGCTGGCAATAATTCCTCAAGGAAATTTGGAATTGTTAATCTGCTTATCTTGGTAATCTAGGGCATTTAAGGTATAAGATGTGTAATAGTGACAAAATTGAATCCTGACAAAAGATAATATCCCATTACTAAGCATTGTATTCTGGATTATTTTCCAAATTGTAACAACTTTTCATCTCAGCTAACTAAAGTTTTACGAATTTTTATGTACTAGGTCGACGCCCTCAAATCTGACCTTTAAATAATCTCATACATGTCATATTTGGATGAATAAAAAATAAAGGAAACACAGTAGTGCCATTTGTTTTCTGCATTTTATTAGAGTATACTTTTCTAAATAAAAATACTCCAAACACACGTGAAAACACACACTTCTTTCTTTCTTTGCTTTTATTTTTTTGGACTACTCTTCCTCGCTGACCGCGATTCCATGTCGCCATTTTGGAGTGAAGGAATTGATGAGATTTTATTGGATCAAATTGGAAAACTAAAATCGGGTGATTTTATTCTCGGAAGGCCGAGTGTTGACGTAAATGATCGAGCATGCAACATCGTAAAACGCTAAATGCCGACATTACACGAATATTCCTGAGATTGATTACACATCTAATACCTTAATATTAAATGCGTCTGGTCACATACGTGTCAAGAGACCATATTCTGTTCGAACAATAGTATATGTTAAAGAAGCAACAATCGATCGTGATACCGGCCATTTTTGACATATAGAATATTGAAACAAATATTTCTTTATATTAACAACTGATAAAAAATTATATTTTTAACGGTTTGTGGTCAGCGTGCATTTAATATATATCTACTGAATCTACAAATAACTTTGATTCATATACAGAAATATGAGTCACCCCACTTAAACCATGTTTGTGGTTTTACACGACATCTCCAACACAACTTTCATAAAGATCAAGGCACTTTAAGCCATTTCTTACATAGTGCTATTATCTGACACAAGGTGTTGACTATCGATGTGAGTAAAATGAAATAAGACCGATGAATCTGATCGCTTTAAATAAAACTGGACACAGTTGGTCGATGTTAAATTAGAACTTTTGCCAGCAAAATAACCATAATGCACAATGAAAAATGATTACAAGTATTGTCATTTAAGAGATTGTGCTGTGAATTATATCAATCATTCGCATCGCAACAACCCAGTATTATTACGCATACCAAAAATGGTTCACGCCTGTACATTAATTAAAAACATTATACTATTTTGGATCAATAGTGACGCAATAACATTCGCATCATCTTCGGCTCTTTCCGTAGATGATTGAAAGTTAAATAGCCAAGCTGTTCCGAATGACGCAATTATTGCATTAAACATAAATTGCGGATCGAATCGTTCTGTGCATTAGCTTCATACGTCAAATCTTGACAATGTCGGTTTTAAGTTGGGGTGATGTTGATAAAGACTGTTTAAAATGTACATTGGAACAATGGATATATTTATTTACTGTACATTATATATTTTTCATCATATATCTAATTTAATCGCATCCTGTATTTTGTCCTTGACATAACTAGGTTTCAAAACGCCTGTGTGTATACAATGAGTTTTCGTTATGCGTTTTCGCGTATGAATACGGTTTAATTAATTAAACCTGTTGTTATGAATACGGTTTTATTAATGAAACCTGTTGCTATGTTATTGTCGAGTGCACCCACAGTATGTTGACACAAATGTCATGTAAAGCAATACATAACCACACAACATAAGTATATAGTTACAATTATGACTGTGTTTTAATGAGGAGTGACCTCCCTTTGAAACGCCCAGTTAAAACCACGTGATAAACACTTAAAAGGTGGTATCCGAGAGTTTACCAATCTCAAAAATTTGGAACAATATCTGACTTTTGTAAGTGTATTTGTGCATAATTTCTGCAAAACAAATCCAGCTTTAGTCTAAGCTTAAACCAATTTTAACGCTATCTCAATTCAAGGGTAGTAAAACTCGTTAATCAACATTTAAAATATTCATTATTTTCAAATCTATAAATAAGAACGATTAGGATTCTTGCTAAAAATAGACATCAATGTCGGAGCGGATGACGTGGTTGAGCTAAAACATAAGTGGTCACGTGGTTTTAGTAGTTTAAAAATAGCTAACTGTGTAGCGTGGCTCATACAGGAAATGCGTTTTTAACGTAACTTTATATAATCATTCAGGTAATCCGCTCTGTCGTCGATGTCTGTTTTTAGCAGAAATAACAATTATGCTCATTTATAGTTTTCAGAAAGATTGGGCATGTAGAGTGATTTGGTTTTCTACTGTCTTACAATAGAGATAATGTTCAAAATCGTCTTTAGTTAGAGTTAGGTCTGACTTTTTGCAAAAATTAAGTCCCAAATTTCACAGTCCAGTTTTACGTGTATTTGATGAAGACAAACATTTGTATACCACATTTAAGCTCACCGACCTGGGCATGCGCAAATATACGTCATTTCAATACGTCAGTTATAAAATGACACCGATTGGCTAGATAGTGAATCAATTATTTTAATATATGCACACACATATATATACATTGTGTATGGCATGCGTATGGTTTTCAGGTTTTCATGTGTTATGTGCCCAGCTTAACTATGTCCAGGTCGTTTTCAAGTGATATATGCCGACAGACATGTACACGCACACATTATTGGACCCGAGAAGCTGACAGCAAAATAGGTCACATGTAGTAACATAATAGCTGGTGGGAACGCTGAAAGAGTGACAAAACTAGGGAATCAGACACTAGCCCGACACTGCAGATAATTTATTGCATTCATAACGCCGCAGTCATCTTTTTTTGACGTTAACGTCATTTGACGTTGAATGTCTGTATATGTACTAACGTTACACGCACTGTCACGCATTTAGTGATGCTGGAAATGAGGGAATTTTGGGTGTGGCGTCATGCCTAATGTTACCTAGTGCTAACGGCGTGATATTACAGTAGTGCTTTGTATACCCTATGTCAATGCCTTCGTTATAGAACGGGGTTTTCTATTCTTTTATTTTTTTCTTGATTACTTTTTAAAGAAAATACAACTACATAAGTTAACTATGTCAGACAAATACGATTAACACTCAAGAGAGAAGGCGCTTATTAGGAAGACAAGTTTTGCAACTGCTGTCCGACCTTTCAGGCGAAGTGTTAACTATACAGCATGCAATAACGTACAGCCACCGGCAGATGTATGGATTAAATCAGTACCCAAGTAGAAATATCACGGAGTAATATATTAAACAGTCTAGCCCAAAGATTTAACAACTCATGCTTAGATGGGGTTTAAACTAGGGCCACCCGATCCGGTCTCCAAAGCCGGAGGAACATTAGACCAGTTACGCCCTCACCTTCACCACACACTGTCATTCAGGACTTGTGTATCTGCCGTCTGGACAGAACAAATGGTGGTGTGGCCAAAACACCATGAAATTACAGCTTGCACGATATCCCATAAACTGTTCTTCTTGTATAAAGGCTAAATAATGACGTGATGAATGCCATTCCACTTCAACCGTCTCACCTTAGAAGGGTGGACAGCATGCTTTTGGTGTATTGGGCGGCGTCACATGCTAGAAGCTTATGTTGTGATATTACAGTAAATATATAAAACATGTTATAAGTAGATTCCATACAAATAATTGGAGAAAACAACAACAGGACACCATAAATTAAGAATTAACGAATTAACCGAATCGCGCAAGAACGGAACAACCCTATCTTCGCATCGTGACGAAACCAGTATAGGGAGATAATTCTAGTGATAAACACCCTCGCGGGCGGTGAACCTAAGAAGGGTTTTCGTCGTGCGTTTTATTTATTTGTTTGTTTGTTTGCTGTTTTTTGTTGTTGTTATTTTCTCGATGAACATTCTGCTGCTTTTAGCCTCTAAATTGAAAGTCCAGTACGCATAATATTTGAAAAGAAACAATGACGCGCAGTGTTTTCATTGAAAAGGTTTTTGGGATATTTTGACATTCAAACAGCACGGCATTCACCAATGTTTAAAAAAATGGTAGTGGTATAGCTCCCTTGCCTTGCTAACGCTCAAGCAAATATAAGGATAGTTCCAAGACTAGTTGGCCTGGTGTCAGGATAATGTGACTGCGTATGGTATCATGCCAGGTGTTCATGGCATGCTATACACAGTAAGGCAGCACTATATCTGCTTCAAGTGAACACCGTCTCCAGGCAACTGATATAGGGTAGGTGGGACGATAAACTCAAACAAACAAACCCCTCAACCACTCACGCAATACTTCTCCTACCCCGCCATTAACATTGTACGCAAAGCAATATTTTAAAAGCCTGGGGGGTGCCTTCAAACAATACGTTTGGCTTGGGACACGATCACTGCCATCGTTTTGGTCGGGCATATCACGTGACGCCAAACCTGTCATCCCATTTGTCAAAACAGCAACGTGACCTGAGACACACCATCTCATTGTTAAAACATATCACGTGACACACAAAAACAATCTTAAAAAGACAAACCCTGTCAAACCATTGGTCAGAAATGTCCAGTAGACAAATGAGCTGCTTAAACAGCCGCGTACCATTGTCTGCCACATTTCTCAGGAGAGAAATATATCTGTTATTATCTTGCCCAAATATCAACCTTATTCTACGCTTTATATGCAGTAAAACTAAAATGTTGATGACGATGATGAGCAGGATGATGAGGATAATAATAATAATAATAATAGTTATAATAATAATAATAATAATAATAATAATAATGATAATAATAATAATAATAATAATAATAATAATAATAATAATAATAATAATAATAAAGATAGCGATGTTGATGATGATGATAAAGATGATGATAATGATGATGATGATGATGATGATGATGATGATGATGATGATGATGATGATGATGATAATGATGATGATGGCGATGTTGATGATGATGATAAAGATGATGGCAATGATGATGATGATGATGATGACGATGATGATGATGATGATGATGATGATGATGATGATGATGATGATGATGATGACGACGACGACGATGATGGAGATAACGATGGCGATAATGTTGTTGTTATTCACAATCACAAACCCCACCACCACCACCAATAATTATTATTATTTTCTCTCGGAGACTCTCGGTCTACCGAGTTGTTGATTCAATACAGACATATGTATGCTATTATATACACATTTACATGTAAGTTTAAACATGCACATAAACTAACCTTTCTGTACGTTCCGTGTTTTAAAATGTTTATTTTATTTATACGACGCTGTCACTAAGAGTACATCGCCCAGTGGCCCAGAATTAATATATAAGATATGTTATAAATAACTCCATTAATTAAACTAGTACACACAAACAATCTTATTTTATAAGAAACTCATTAAATTAAACACTTACGCAAGTACAGTCTTATTTTAGATACATGACAGAATGCGGCATTTCAGGAACCAAAATCGTGTTTCGTGGGTGGGTAGCGTAGAGTGGGAGTGGCAGGGAGTGGGGAAGGAGTGTGTGTGTGTGTGTGTGTGGGGGGGGGGGGGCGGACGCTCATACCCACCACAACTGTGTGTAAGTATACAGAGCCCGTTTTCTCATTCATGATAATTTTGTTTCTTCGTATATGTGCAACTTTAGTCGAATGTCTTGTGTTTATGCTCAATTGGATGAACAGAAATGAAATGCAATATTTATAAAGACATAATGGTTCGACATTACTAACATTTACTGGGGAAAGCCCCATAACAATTTCTGGGCAGAACCACAGGTGCAACTCAATCTAAAAGACACGAACCGAAAAGAGATTTACTAAAGAGCTTATTTATACAATATTTAGGGTTCGAGTCTTATTTATTATGAACTTTGAAGCTCTATTTAATTACCATTTACATAAGCATTTATAGTTTAGTTTCTTTATTATGGATCTGGCTGGTTATTTTTATAATAGTTTAATATTCAATCCTCTAAGCGAATTTTGTTGTCATTTACATCACACGTGCGTCCAGAACGGAGGTCATCTGAAGGATCGCTCTTACAAAGGCTTTTACTTTTTTCCAACAATTTTATGTAGACATGAAAGTATGCAAAAAAGCTTATTTTATATCTAGTAAATAGAAAATAAAACACAGAATACCTATTTAACTTAAAACACGAACTACAGTATTTAAACAAAAACATACAATATCAAACTCCCGGCGCTATACGGAGATTGTTCATTTCCATGTCTCACCACATTCGAATTATCTTCGGCCCACCTTTTTTCGTTTTTACACGTTCAAGTCTGTTTCTGAAGGTAAAATAGCTGAGGTGTTCCGAATGGATGTTATACCTGAAGACGACAGTGAGATCACCCACTTAGCATATACTAATACATCCCAACGCGTCACATTTGTCATGAATCCGTCATATTTACGACAATGCATACTTAACCCTGAGTCTTGTTTTGAAATTTGTTCACAACCCATACCACCCCTTATCATGCTACATATTTTAACATTTGTTGTCCAAACTGCATGTGAAGAACCAGTGCACAGGTAATACACACCTTGACCAATCCGTTGTGAAAGTCTTACCAAAGAACTAACATCTCGTGCCGGTCTTAGGTTCGAACCCGGGACAGTCCTGTCCTATCCCCGGCCTAACCATAAGGCGGCGGACGCAATATTAATTATGTAAAGTTACTGCTTTCTGTGTGTGTGTGTCTCTCTCTCTCTGTCTCTCTGTGTGTATCTCTCTCTGTGTCTCTTTCACTGACTGTCTGTCTGTCTGTCTGTCTGTCTGCCTGTCTGCCTCTCTCTCACCCCACCCCTCTCTCTCTCTCTCTCTCTCTCTCTCTCTCTCTCTCTCTCTCTCAGTAGATTGCTGATTTGAATTAACACTAATTTTTCTAATAATACGCTCTGCTGACATACTTCCCTTCTCTATTCTCTCATTAAGCAACGCCAAGTCATTTATATGCTCTGTATGCAAATTTGTGGTTTGTGACGCATGAACAATCCGTGCTAAACTTTTGACAGTTTAATCATATCATTCACTTCTGTGAATATATATCGTTTTGTCACTGTGACACTGTACCTAATTAACACATGCTTTATTTGAAATATGACAATTTATAAGGATCAAAGTTTCAATGAGTCAACTTGAATAAATCATTACGCTATATGTTAAAACGGCCCGGTGAAAGTGTAGCATATATACAAACGAGGCATATTAACAAACATATGTCCTGTTCAGATATTTAAATTGTTGAATCAGTTATAAGCCAATCAGAGCACCGTTTACGACTTATGTAACGCATTATGTGCAGGCGCGTAGCTGCCTGTACGCAGAATACGCAGCTACGTACACATTGTCTCCAAAGTATAAAAACATAAAGTATAAATAAAACAAATATTACACTTGTAGTGATACGGTATTTATTTACTGCAATAAACCAGTATCCCTATTTGAACCATGAACAATTGCTAATCGATTTAGTAACTTTTCTGTAGCTCCTTGTATAGGAGAAGCTTTGTACTCTATTATTTCTAATCAGAATTACTCTGAATATTTCGTCCTCAACATACATACTATATTTTACTTAAAATCTAGTAATTTCTTCATACCGAAACCTCACCAGAAGCCTCCATGTATGATCTAGAAACACACACTTTTCCGAGCGGAGCATGTCCCCGAAACCCCCCAGCGGTCGTGCGTACACATCATATTAAGTCTAGCTACGCCCTCGATGTGTACTTGCGCATGCGCAGTTTAAATATAAATGAACCACGTTATAACGCGTTTGAGTCTTACTAAAAAGCAGGAGTATTTATATTTTAATATATTAACTCATCTAATTTAGACCCTTATATATAAGTTGAAAAATGAAACTTAGAAGATATATATGTTCAGGTCGTGTTAATTATGGCACTATGTTACAGCGAATTGGTTGTTTACTATTAACAATGCTTTATTTATTTATTTAGTTTGTCTAAAATTCAGCTGTTTAAAAAGAATATAAAAAGAATTAGATGACAAACGATGTCTCTGTCCTTGTGATTTTATGTTTGAACCAACGTTGTAAGAATCTAAAACGTTAGAATGTTTCAGAACATTTTTTAACTATTAAATTTCTTGGACAAATTAGAACTTTGTTTAGCTGTTCTAATAAAACCATAACTGTAAACCGGTTTCAGCACCCCAGTCGGTCCATTTGCCGACCGACCGTTCCAAGGCATTAATGCCAACGGCTGAGTTTTATCTTGTATATGTCATGTATCTTCTGACATTTTTTGTTATAGTTTTACAATTAACTGGCAAGTGAATACTTTTACCTTTTCAAATAATAATATACGTTGCTAAGGACTTTGTCATATGGTTCGTATTTGCAAGTTGAAACTCACCAATCTTGTATAAGTTCGAACTATGCCGTTGCATACGTCATTCATAAACAGAGAACTGACTGTCTGGATATTGACACTTAATTCAAATAATATTATAAATAAATATGAAATGCGCCACGTACATACGCTTAACTGTGGCTCGACAACTTTAAACAACAGAACGTCAATTAAGCTTGTGGTTGAACACTTCTGTCATAATATGCCATGTCAATCTTGTTTCTGTACAATGCAAGGATTCATTTTTTAAACGGAAAGTTTATATCCTTAAGCATTGTGTTCTAATGAAGAATGACGTCACCCCATGAATCAATCTTCCTTGATCCAGAATCTGTGCAAAGGAATAATAAGTTCACGATTGATCTTTTCTGTGTTAATTGATCATCATCTTAACGAGTCCTCGTGTATTGTTTAAACACTTATCATGCATATCACGACTTTTTGATTTGTCTAATACAAAGAGAGTAGATCTCGATCAACCAGCTCCCTGCGTTAGCAGTGATATCAATGTTACCGTTCAGAGGAAAACAGTTGACATAAAAGAGTTAATCTAACGCGACACAAAAAATAGTGCCACGTATTTCCAGTACAAGATCGGACACGAAAGAGTCACAAAGTAAAAATCCCGTAGCATTACGCAATCATCAAATATTAACAAAATTGTGTCCATTCTGTTTAAACTAGATGTAAACGTGACTATTAAACGCAGCACAAAATGAACTGCATAATACAAAAAAAAAAACTCAGCTAGTGCGCGTAGAAATACAGCATCTTGAGAAACGGGGTAAGTGCTATATTTATATAATTATAAACAGCATAGAGCGATAACGACCCGGTCTTGATCCTAAACCCTATACCTTCTGTTTATCGTATGTCCACTACATTAAATGCGGAGTAATATTTTAGAACGGCAGGTTTATGTAAAGCAAAAACAATGTAAGACAGTCAATGTTAAATGCGGTATCCGACAGTTTGCCTATGTCTTATACATATGACACCATCTTATCATTGTTCTGCGGAATATGTACACAATTGCTGAATAACATTATTCTTTAATTTGAATAAAAGGCTTATATAACACTACACAAATAGAAAAACTATACAAATCGTGAAATATATCGATATAAATTTATATTATCTCCATATCTATAAATAAGCACGATGGGGATTCCAGCTTAAAATAGATATCGACGTCAGAGCTGATTACCAAGATGATTATGTAACGTAATCTCAAATGTAAGTGGTCACGTGGTTTTCTTAGTTTAAAAAAAGCTAACTGTGCAGCGTTTTCGTTTATATTGTTGGAGCAAGAAACTATGAATTATTATAGAAATTAAGAAATGTTGCATGACAATGTTTAAATTGTAATAAAAAACGGGACGAAAATAATTCCGATGAAAGCTAGTACATTGTATTATCATAAAAACAAAAGATGAAATTGGAAAAGAGTGTGTCAACTGATAACGTCAGTTTAACTATACTCTGATTGCCTGATAGTGCCGCAAATACTTAAGGGCATAGGAAGTGCCATCGTCGAAGCCCACCGTTACATAATTGTTTAACTTCATTCATACATCGCGGGTTTTTTATTTATGATACCGTATTGGGAATTTAATTTGAATAGATATCAGCCAATCAAAACAACACTTACATTCCCGCTACTTGTACGCGTGGATGTAGCTAAGTATCTGCAATTTTCTTTGCATTGATGACGTCATTTTGGAAGGAAAGCCGAAACAATGAAAGATCGAGCTTTATCATTGGACTGATATTTTCATCGGTTTATGAAGAGACCAATGTAATATCATTTACCAGAAACGGCAAAAAATGAACTAAATATCCCAGAGGCGATGAATGGAGCGTAACGGAATAGATCGGTAGTGGGTGTTCGACGATGATGAAGTGTGGACCGAGTGTTTTATGTGTCTTATGTGCCAGAGTTGTAGCCCAGTCAGTTTCTGCCTAAAAATTGACACTATAATAATTTCGAAAACAACTTTTAGATAGTAGGCCTTAAAATTCACAGAGAATTTTTATTCTTTACTTTAACAGTTCAGACGCTGGCCCAGAAAGTGAGTGAAACTTCGACCAATAAAAAGACGACAGTAGTTATACCGGATGTCCCCCTTCCAGGACCCGCGGATAAACCGTCTTCGGCAACTTCCGCCGAAACCGGCCCGAGGTTTACCGAACCCACAGCCGCGGTAAGACGAACATGAACAAAAGAATTAAAATTGATGTGATTGTGGTGGAGATGTTAATGATGATGATGCTGGTAGTGTTGTTGGTGGTAATGATTATAGTGTTGTTGGTGTTACTGATAATGACAATGATGATGCTGAGAATGATGATGATGATGATACTGATGATGATGATGATGATGATGATGATGATGATGATGATTGATGATGATGATGATGATGATGATGATGATGATGATAAAGGTGACGATGATAATGATGATTATGAGGAAGATAATTATGAGGAGGAGGATGTTGTTAATAATGATGATAAAGATGACGATGCTGCTGCTGCTGCTGATGATGATGATAATTATAATGATGGTGGTGGTGGTGGTGGTGGTATGATGATGGTGATGTTGGTGATGATAATGATCATGTTGATGATGCTAATGATGGTGGTAGTGGTGATGGTGGTGATGATGGTGATTATAATTATTATCATTATCATTATTATTATTATTATTATTATTATTATTATTGTTATTATTATTATTATTATTGTACCAGACCAGTGCGCCGGCGGCTTCGGGACTAAAGATGGATGTGCAAAATGGACAAAGAGGTCAGTAGCAATTACTGTAAAGATTTCATTTTGTGTATCAATTTTATTTCAATATCTAAATCGTCCTTTAATGTTTCGATTTAACGTTTACATTTTAATCAATCTTTTACTTTACTTTATTACGACAAGTTTCTTGCCTACTTCATATGATGATGCTTAACAAGGGAGACAGTGTGAGGCACATTTCCTCTCCCATGCAACCAGATGAAGTATTATCATCGGAAAAGATCCTGTATGTGTTTCACTGTGAAAAGCAAAGCATTTCCTATCCAAGCGACGTTGCACAGTTAGCTATTTTTAGAGTGTTCTTACGTGCAAGCTTATGATTGAGATCACGTTACACGATCATCCGGGTAATAAGCACTTGCGTCAATATCTATTTTTAGAAAAGTGCCCATCGTGATTATTTATAAATTTGAAAAGAAAGAGTACGAATATGAGGCATCCAAGGTGCCGTAGAGAGCATGCGCTTTAAACAAAACAAGATTACTATCCGGGGAACTAAACACTCTCTTACACTGTCAATTAATTTCATTAAAATTTGATGGGAACTAGTTGCAAATTTGATTACGACTGGATTTCACTTTTATACTGTAAGTATGTATATCCAAAAAAGTATAAAGTGGCCATTAGGTAAAAAGCCAAGTAAAAAGTCGTTCGTACACAGCTGTAATTAAGCGATTATTGCTTAGAGTGTGCATGATATTTTTAGATGTGCGCGGATCGTACAGAACTGGCTATGTATGTATCCTGTATAAGCAGCCCTGATATGAGCGAAAAATACATACATTTCTGATGTTACTTTTTATAGTATATTCTTCGTACAGTTTTGGCACTTTGGCGATGTCATGTACCGACATCTACGTTTTCCGAAATAGGGGTCTTAGTCTCAGTCTCCGGCAAATAGACTCGCTATTATATGCGGCGAATGCGTAGACAGGAATTACCTATTTGTAATCGCAATTGAGCTGGCATGCTACACTTTTCTCATACATGTATATCTAGGGTATAAATGAACAACATTTTAAAGGACCGTATAAGATAACAACAAGAGGGCATTGATGCAAAGCGTCAAAGGTCGCCGTCGAAGTCCTGTTCAACAAAAAAACAATTTTGCCAAACAACAAACCGACCAAGTAACAGCAAGATCGTTTTATTTTTATTTTATTAATGTCTTTAAATTAAATGCAGAAACGAGTTGTCTTTGGACGCATAGGAAAAGGTTCGCATACAAACAACAGTCATTTTACTTGTACATAGTACATCGCTGAAACAAATGCAATTTAAATTAAACAAATAATACATACACATATGGAACAGCAACAATTTCAAGTGATAGGTAATGATTCAAATTTTAAAATCTTTTTAAATCGGGACATTCATCAAAGTCGAATAATAACCGATATTCAATGCATAAAAGCGCCGCACATCATTTCACATGAAACAACATGGCGCCATCCATAAGAATTTTCCAGGAACGCATGCGTGGCGTCGATTACCTATTATAGTTTGGGAAAAGATATGAAACTGATAACATTTTTAAGAAGAATTAAGGCACTAGTAAATAAGACTTAATCTACTCTTAGCATTGCAATGGTTCCTTCAGCGTGTGTTCGCATGATTAATCATTTTCTTTTATTGCTCAGTCTTCGGACACGATCTTAAACAATATAAGTGAGAAGACTCTTCTATAAAATTGACGAAATTCGGGTAAATACTAGTCTTCTTTTAACATAAAAAACATGTATTTCTCTTACCTCTTACCTTTCTTGGTACTCACAGAAATAATCTAATTTAGATTCGAATGAGAACCTGGTACTTATGTATTTGAGCAGTGGTATGAAAATCAATTAAAAATAGCAAACTATTATATAAATTATTAATCTTTTCCAGATTTTTTTAAAGCAAATCAATATTTGTTTCAGTTCTGGTTTTACCCCCAGACTTTGATATCAGTGCCGCTATAAAAACCTTGAAAATGCTTCAAGGACAACAAACCCCAACAACAACAGTGGCTCCCCCTACAACAGTTCCTACTCCAACTGCAGGTAAGTTATTAACATGGGCATTTTCCGGAATTATTCAGGACGCAGCTCATCTAGTTCCATGTTCAATGGTCAGATAAGGCCTCATTCCAAATTCCAATGCCTTCAAACACATGTGACCCGACGGAATGGCTTGCTTGTATAGAAAAAACAGGGCTATGGGTCTTATACAAAACTGATTGTAGCAATTTTTCCAATTCTTTGAAGATATGTCCTGGGATAGAATTTAATATCTTATGTGAATGAAACTTAAAAGGTTCAATAAATGATTCACTTCTTACCAGAACCGCGTGGGTTCGAGTCCCGTTCGGGGCGAAGGACTTAATGTGTGAAGGTCTTCCAGCTGACTTGCGATGTGCTGGTGGTTCTACCTAGACATGTGTCTGGATTCTTCTTCCACCAAGAAGCTGGATCTTGCTATAATGATTATTAATGTTCGCTGCAATGTATTTCAAAAACAAAACATCTTATCTGGTTTAAATTCAAAATTAAGTGACGTAACTGAGTGGTTAGAGTCCTCAACTTGTAACTTTCTCAGTCCCTCATCACGTGGGTTCGTCTGCCGGTCGAGGCAACGATTTGTATGTGGTCTTATGCTGATCTGCAGAAAGTGTGTGATTTTGACCAGATAAGCGTATAGGGCTTTTCTCCATCAACAATCCATTAATAAATAGTTTGACATTATTTGTCGTAGGTACAGTTAAACCCACTTAAAATCAAAACGACATAAAATTAACTTAAACTAAGGACAAAAACAACAACAACAAATTAAAACGCAAATTGTTATATTGCAGATCCCTTTGATCCATTTGGAGGAGGTTCATTTGACCTTTTCGGAGGTGAGTACCTAGCCTCTTCTAGTGTGAATGAATAGTTTGCATGCCTTTTCCCTTCTAATACGGACAACATAACGCAATGGACGGTTCCCATAGATATAAATATATCACATTTTATATTTTATTACAATATTTAAGACAATAAACATGGTAAAAGTTGTTAAATAGGTCAAGACTCTAGCATGTGCTTTACACGTGCACTGATTGAATGTAGGTCAATCGTTCCCAGTATGCTTTACTGCTACACTGATTGGCTTATTCAGCTTATTTAACCAGGCTTTACATTTAAGGAACCGTCCATTATTAAACCAATAACGAATTATCTAACACAACACTGGCCAAAAAGATGTTAATAGGATACTTTATGTAACATATTATAGTTTTATCTTTCGCATGTTTAGCATGTAATCACATTTTAAATACTTGTTACATTTTTCATAGCAAATATATGACTTACATGTTATCTACATGATAAGCATGCCTGTATATGTTTGTAGTGCTTTAGCTCCGTTTAGCACACGTTAAACATCGTGTTTCATTGAAATAATACACACTTTACATTACACTATTGTAATAATACTGCTTTTTTAAGTAATTCGATTGCTTTGAACCCATGCGCCGCACTTGTAAATAACCTGGACAAACCTTTGCTTATTCTTAAGTCAAATGTCATGATTAACTGTCGAGGAGATTACTAAGGCAACATTTCCCGTGATTGGATACAACTGACTTGACACCTTATCTAGTAATAATATAATGACATCTCTCCATTGTTGAACCATTATTGTGTGCTGTGCGAAACGAGTGAATTTTTACTCTCAGGCGGGTGGCTGCGGCCGACAGGGTATAGTCGCCGTCTGGTTAATCCTCTGACCTTTCGGTTCTTAACCACGAATGTTCAAGAACCTACCAGAGTACAAACATTCATGTGGTAGGTCTTCTCTCTGACATGCGGTGCGCCGGTTGTTTCACACAGACATGACACTGGCGTTCTCCCTATCTGAATTAACAGATATAGTGACCACAATTGTGACGCTGTGATATATTTTAAAAGAAAAAAAAAAAGAATTCCTACACCGAGAGCTGTAAACTACCACAGGGATCCTTAAATTGGTTAAACTAAACATCTTTAATGCATAGTCACGTGATTACCATAACCCAAAAGGTATGTAAATTCATGCTAGTTTACATATAGCTACGTAAGCAGTGTAATGTAGCAGAACATGCTTCTTTAAACGTTAAAACGTTTTAAATAATTTCATATTTGTTTCGCGTTTTGTTTAGTTTTGTTTAACATACATTAATATATATATATTCACCCTACAAGTTTTAAAAATAATTCCTTACAGATTAAATATCACGTGTTTCCATTTTCTTTGGTGTTTCGAAAGCATTTGAATATATTTGACTCGGAATGTATACATACAAAGATCTGAATGATTTTTACATATTTTTTTGCGGGATATGTAAAATGAACGTTGAAATTTTTAATGTCATTTGTTAAATGTAGAAGAAGTCCCGATTATCTGTAACAATCAGAGCTTGGAATAAAACAAGGCGACCAGAGCAAGCCTTGTTTTTATTCATTTCATGTGACGACTGTGCGTCGCGCTGCGCTTTCGGCAAATGAACGATTGTCGTTATATTAAGAAAAGCTTTGCGTAATATGTATTGAAGAAAGGACAATTGTGATTTTCTGAATAAGCAATCTGTCGTCTTGCAAACACCCGGACTTTTGTTTGTCAGTATGCATGGCATGATTTTGGTGTGGTAAGTGTTTTGTATTTTTACTCCTATTTTAGCAACCATTATATTTTTAACCGCATGAAACAATTTTTTCTGACATTTAGCATGTTCTTTAAAGGGGTGGGCCCTGCAGATGCAACATGTATTACGCGATTAATTAAAATGTCATGTCCGGACCTGGTAGCGAAGCAGGTAAATTGGCTGCTCTACCTACTACGCATTGGAGGTATGAGTTCAAACCGTGGCATTGGGTCAAGTGGCCAGTGTATACTATTTAAAGTGTCGACAACCTTGTAAGTGAAATTTATTCATGGTTAACTGAAATACTGAAATGTTGTGTGTGTGTGTGTGGGGGGGGGGGGGGGTGAGTGGAGGCGGTGAAACGTCAAACCAAATAAAAAATAACATTTCAATAAACGTCCACCGGTAGATAGAGCAGTGAAAGATTATGTTACGAATATGCATATAATTAAAGATAATGTTCATTTACATTTAAAAACAAATAGCATCATAGAGACATAATAATGCAATGTTTATATTCTGCGTTATTTATTGAAACCCCGAGGGTGCATGCTAGTAGACGGACAGGGTTTGTGTTAGTTTGTTCTTATTTAAAACAACAGTATGCATATTCAGGTTGCTTTGAAGCTGTGTACATTGAGCAAGTATTATTATTAAATGACACAGCAACGTATTTAAATACATTCCCGAAAGTTGCGATCTACAGTTTGTTCTTTACAAATTTCATTTCAATACTTAAACTGCAAACAGAACAGTGTCTATTAACGAAACCGATGAGCATGGCCATTACGCTTTTTATTTAGCAAACACGTGCTTATTAAGGGCGCCTGTGTTCTAGTTATGGTAACTCCGTGGCTCATCACCGCTTTAGTTGGATTTCCGGTCTGATTGAACACCTTTCATAAAGGAAGGTCTTCCAGCTGACCTGCAATGAGCCGGTGGTTCTGCCAAGACATTTATTTGGGACCTTTCTCCACCAATAGCTGATGGAGGTCGCTATAAGACATATAATTGCGAAAAGTGATATGTCTAAAAACAAATAAAAAACCCATATAAATAAATATTGGTGTAAATGTGTAACGGCTTCCATCCATTTTACAAGTAAACGTAATAACTGAAATACTTAATATTATAGACCAGCATGTATGAGTTTTATGTGACGATTTCTTGACCTTCTTAAATGCTTTTTAGTTTGTTTTGTGTAAGAAGTACACATGAGCGACACAATTGTGGTCATGAAGACGACGTACAGCTATTTGTTTTGGTGAATTTTAAAAATGAATGTGACGAACGAATGCAGGGCAGCTCAAAAGACCTCCAAATATAATGTATCGTCCTGGCCGCGACTCAACCAACACGATAATCGGCAGGGCGTTATATATAGGTGGTTATTTTTATTGTAGCACATACTTTAATACATTTAAAACGTAACATTCCTACCTTGCAGCTCGATTGGTTCTTTTATAATTTTATTAATTTACAGGGATGATGGGAGGCGGTGGTGACATGTTCGGAGGCGGCGGAGCTGGAGGCGGCGGCGGCGCAGGTGGTGGCGGAGGCGGTGGTGATATGTTTGGCAGCGCTGGCGGAGGTGGTCTTTTTGGAGGCGGTGGACTTGGTTTAATGGGAATGGGCATGGGCGGAGAGATGGGGGGTGGAATGATGGAAGGAATGGGCGGAATGGCTGGGTTGATGGGTGGAATGGGTGGTTTAATGGGCGGAATGGGTGGAGGCGCTGGTGGTCCAGGGGGTGGCGCTGGTGGTGGCATGGGTGCTGGCGGCCTACTGCAGACCATGATGATGATGCAAATGCTTGGTGCTGATGCGCCTGATCCGCCCACTCCTGGAACTCCAGGGGCGGCCGGAAGGAAACCAGCTAACCCGCTGCAGCAGCTGATGCGCCTCGAACGTCTACAAATGAGAAGACAGAGAATGAGAGATTTGAATCGATTCCCTGAACCGCCATACCCAGAGCCTGGGATGTCAGGTCCACATGAACCATGGCAGGATCCACATGGCGGACAAGGATCATGGCACGACGCTCCCGCTGGAGGCCAAGGTCAGTGGCATGACCAACAAGGACCAGGAGGACATTGGCAAGATCAGGGTGCTGCTGGTGGCGGTCAAGGCCCTTGGCAGGATCAAGGTCCCGGCCCATGGCACGATCAACCAACCGCTGAGCCAGCTGGTTGGCAAGGCAGTTCCCCGGCCTCGGGTCCTGATAGTCCAGTTGTCCGAGGACCTCCACCTCCAAATAGATTCGGAGGTCGACGTGGGAGACCCCATAGCCGACTACCGAGACAAGTAAACGAACGAATCTCATTCGGTATTCCGCCAAAAGCGCAATCAATACACCCAGAGGTTCTTGACAGGGCCAACACTATAAACCCTGCTTCAACAAATCAGGGACAAGCTCCAGAACCAATAGAAGCTGAAGGTGTCCCACCAGCAAAGCGAAAGCCAAACGCAGTTCGTCCACCGAAAAGCAAGCCACACCCTAACAATCCGCCGCCGATGAAGCCTCCTGGCCCTGCAAAATGGATTTCCAAAGCCCGAGGAAACCCACCACCAACACCTACCCCGTCAACAACTCCAATCGGCACAACAGTGCCAGACACCACTATTGACTTTTCCGTCCCAACAACAACACCGTACAGTTTTGTCACTCCACCATCGACAATGCCAACGCCTACAAAACGACCAAGCCCTCCGCGCCGACCAGTTAGAGGACCAATTCAGTTCAAACCTCCAACCCCAAGAGTCAAAATTCCTCTTGGTACGACAATGCCAGTCACTACCAGTGACTTTTTCATCCCAACTACGACACCGTACAGTTTTGTCAATCCACCGCGTACTTTGCCAACTCGTACAAAACGACCCAGCCCTCCGCGCCGACCTGGACCAATTCAGTTCAAACCTCAAATCCCAAGAGTCCCCGATCCCAGACGACCCCCAAATACTGGGTTTAGATTTCCACCACCTACACGACCACCAACTGCAGACCTTACTGCCCTCATGGAAGCTATGAATCCGGGATCTTCCGGCACTGTCGATCCATTTTTACAATCTGGAAGTATTAGTGGACCGAGCGATTGGGCTTCACATGTTAGTAGAGGTCCATCGGGGATCCCTCGAAACATTCAGCAGCTTAGAAACAACCCAGCATTTGCGAGAAGAATGAGAACAATGGGTGTCGACGGATCTATAACTGGTCCGACGTCGTCTAATCCAGATTTGGCTTCTGACCAAGCTGACGCCGCTGCCGATAGGATGGATAATCTTCAGTCAATGAGTCCTCTTCAGAGATTGCTGATGGGCGGTAGTGGAATGGGCGGAATTGATGCAATGGGCGGTATGGGAGCATTGAGCGGAATGGGAGGTTTAGGTGGAATGGCCGGAATGGAAGGTTTAGGCGGAATGGCTGGATTGGGAAGTTTAAGCGGAATAACTGGAATGGGAGGAATGACCGGAATGGGCGGAACGAATCCAATGCAAATGGCAATGCTTGCGGCTCTGAGTGGTGGGGTTGGAGGAGGTGCCAGAAGTGGGGCCTCGACACCAAACCTTGGATTATTGTCACTGCTTGGTTGAATGTGATAGGCGTTTTATCCTTATTCGAAAATAACAATTATTTACGTTATGAAGTATGAAGAAATATGCATTCTTGAAACTGTTTTTCTTTATAAATAGCCCTACTGTATTGGCTTCACGCTATAAAGAATTTGTTATATGTTGTTAATTATTTTTCGAATTCTTGCAAAAATCGACAAAGTTAAGAGATAAAACATAAATATTTGCATACTGTTTACTATTGTGCCTTATTTCCAATTGGGCGTTACATTTAATTTTTTAAATGGCAGTGATTGTTAGAGAAAGTTTACATGCTGCTATAAGTACGTATTCTGCGAAATCTATGAAATAATGCAATACTGGATTAAAAATTAATATAATTAAATCTAAATGCCATTTTACATCTTGATTTTTTCATTCTCGGAAATAATATTATCAAATTGTTTAAATGATCGTTCTTATTTTTTTTCTGTAAAAACAAAATGCACGAAAATACAATACTTGCGTAGCATGTATGACGTCATTTTTCAACAATGGCGTCACAGAGTTGAACTATTATTTTCAAGCCAATTTTAAAGTCAGTTGTCGTCGTTGTTGTTTTTAAACAAAACAAAATTACATTCATTCACTTACACTTAATTTCTGTTGCAGATTAATTCATTTCATATATTATATAATGCATGTTACCGGAATAAATGTTAAAATATCTACGTTTTCGGTTTGGTTTTCCGTTATAATCCGTTTCAATATAAAGCGACCTGAACACAATTGGGGAACATTGCATTCGGAACCCTCGGATCACTAATCATGTCTCAAATGTGTGTAGGTAGTCGGTACACCTCAGCCATACGTGGGACTACTTTTCTGGTTGATATTTCGTATCTACTCGACTATTTCCGGGATATCCGTCCTGATGTGTTCAGACTGCTGACAGATGTCAAAACAAAACTGGCAACGAGGAATCTGTCAAACGACGCCATTATTTTTTTTCGAACTTCTTCGCCTAATTCCGATGTGAATTTTCATCTATAACAACATTTTAAGCTTACTTTTAATTCCGGCGTACAAAAAGTCGCGAATTAGCGATATACATTTGAGGGATTATCTAAATTGCCAGAGGAGATCCGATTGAAGAGCATTGTTGGCTTGAAAAGTATCTCCTTTGTTAGTGTAGGTCCAAGGAGTAATAACTATTCGTGTCCTTTTTAGTTGGAATAGACTGCTGTATTCTTGTGAGGTGTTGTCATTATAAACACAGTCATTATAATTTATTTTACATAAATATGAACGATAAATTAATCAAAATTTTAACCAAAGCAGGTTATATAAAGCATAACGCATTCGTGTTTGTGAAAGTCTGATACTCGGATACTCGGATACTCGGAGTATCAAAATGTAAGCAAAAGGTCAACATGGACTACAATGAGTGCAATCATAAAAAAATCAACAACACACACGACAAACAACAATAAAACAACAACAAAAACACACAAAAACAACAACACACGAGTTAAAAAATGGAATGTTTTGATTTTCTGCATTTAGAGAGTAGTAAGGGCGAAACTATTCCCCAATGTTAACATCGTATTACACTGCATCTAGTAAAGCAGATCATCACCATTTTCACTTTGTAATCAGGTAGAAAGGCTGTTTTTAAAACATCTTGTTGTGAATGTTCGTTAAGCTGGAAGAAACCATCACGGATTTAATAGTGCTTTGATTATATGGCATTCAGTATACATATATTTAAAATACGTCCGGATGGCTGTGAGTATTCACTTAGTTCTATTTTTTTTAATAAATAGTTCTAACTATATATGGCAACTATGAATCTCACTTAAAGCATTTCCGATCACCTCGGTCATATTTCTACGTGGAACTACATTTTTGGCTTACGATTCGTAACTACTCGACTATTTCCCGAATCTCCGTTCCGAGTTGTTCCAACTGAAGGCAGTTTCAATAAATCTAAACTTATAAATGTGCATTTATTTATTTATATATTGTTTAATAATATAATTGTTGAGAAATGACTCTAACATGAGGTCAAAAAGTTGCTTTAAGATTGTTTACCTATAATTTAAATTTAAATCCAATATTTAAAAATGGACAATATAGCTCATATATAACTTACATTTTTTTTCTAGACCAAGTATTTAGACAAAAATAAAACATTGACAGCCACACTGTTAATTTTGTCAGTCGTTTTACATCACAATCTTTTAAAGACAGCATGAACATACACAATTGAGTCATCAGAGACATTATATATTTTCATTATTTATGATTTAACAAGGAGTTACAACATGTCCATTTGACCAACTTTGACTACGTCGCCTTTTAGGTAGAAAAGTGTTTTTTTCTTCTTGAACTGTTACATTGAGTCAATTGCAATCTAATTAAAATCATATCCTGAAAACCGCTCCGCTATCAGGATCTTACGACGTGCCAATAAAACCTTCCCAACCAATCAGTCGTCTACAAAATCGCAAAAGTAAATCATCATCCAAAGCGTTCAGAACATATCATTTTAATGGCTCTGTCCCTTTAGAAAGAAGTGTTAACATGGACACTACGCGCAAGACTTATGTCACTGAAGACAGGTGCGCTGTATGGGGTATCCCATTTGTTTCAACATCAGTAACATCTTTAGGTCGAAAGTTAACTAAAAAGCAGTTGCAGAACAAACTTAAACCGAGTGACTTTTCTACCGCATCATCGATAGCAACTATTTTGCAACTCTTACCGAGAGCGTTATGCATTTCGCTCTCTGATTGGCTGTTCTAAAAATAGTAATCGGGGAAAACAATTCTTGTTTATGGACGGTATTTGCGGGCCGTCATCAGATCTTACATTTTATAAGATCGTACTTTAGTGAGATTGGGTCAATTGCAATTTAAACAACTAATTTAAAGTTTGAAATAAGCAGAAATAGATTTAGAAATCGATTTAAGGTCAACGGCCGAAACCTCGAAATGGTTCGAGTTCTTTGTTTTCAAAAGTTTGGCTTTGCAGGATATATCGCAGAAATATTCACAGATCTGTGTTCATATATGCAGTATTCTAATCATGAAGTCCGATACTTTACAGTACATAAAGGGACCTGAATATATCGGTTCTATTTATTACGCTGTATTTGAATACTTATTCCTTGTATATATGTCAGTTTAAAATAAATCTGAAAGATATTCTATTAATGCAAAACTTGATCACGTTTGACAATTTTACTTAAAAACGCGGGAGTTAGCCATGGACTATATTGCTCATATATCTGGAAATATCGAATAAACTTTGAATTTAAAGCGTTTTGATTGGACGACTGCTGGTCCTATGTGAGTCAATATAAAGTGATATTGTCTCGAGAATGTTTTCACGTGAACGCCCAGAACGCAATACTGGCGAGTCGTCTTACTATGTATGCTCACTTATGCTACAATACCATGGCATCTGATCGAAGAAATCACAGCTTGTCAGTGTGTCTGGTGAGCTGTGAATGTTTTTCGTGATTATGTGTCAAGGAAAAATGGGAGAGCAGACTTTGAGGGAATGAACGCTGGCGAATTGGATCAACAAAATTAATAGTGAACTGAGTAGCACACAATACAGTATCAAAAACGCTTTAATTGCATAGGGTATGTGATATAACAAGTAAAGACGTATGTTTCCGTGTTATGTTGCAGACCTGGTTAATGTTATATTGACTGCGTCCTCGATAAATATCAGTTATCCGGGTACCTAAAACTACATACCGACCTCAAGTTAATTTAGTCTTTATTTGTAGAACAATGTACGGTACAATCCTTCTTTGATCGTGTAAGAATAGCAGTCTTCACATGTAAAACAAAACAAGAAGATAATGAATAGTAACCAGAATTTTGTACTCTGCCTTTTGCTGCTAACCTTGTGTATGCATATGTTGTTATTGTTGTTGTTTTGGGGTGGGGATTGTCGCTAAGCGAGTCACTGTGTTCTTGCGCGGTGGCATGATTCATTAATGTTTTTTTCATAAGTACCTGCATAACATAATACATCACGTTAATATATATTTAAACAGATTACAATATTAATGCTAACCTACGAGCAGACCTAAACACAGCTGACGGGTCTAGACTCCTTCGACATACACATTTGTTGGTGTATTTACCCTACGTCCAAGTAGGACGAGTCTGAAAAACAACGTCAAGCGGCACTGTCCAATAATTGGCACGTTGTTAGCGAAGACAAACGACTAAACAATATAAGAATACTTTTTAAAACCTCGACGGGTGACCTTTTTTTTTTAAAACTAAGTACGTCTTACGTACTTTTGCTTTTATTGTAAAAATATTAAGAATTTATAATATTAAGAAAATCAAATACATGAACATGAGAGGTCTTGAAAAAGAATATATGACAAAGTCCTATGAGTATTGCAACATATACCAAACTCCGAAAAGGCACAGAACAAAGGTATTTCACATGCAAGCCAAGCGAAAAGTAAGAACAAATTTGTGATGAGTCATTTAAAGGCATCTCAAAAGGAATGTGGTATCCCACTGAGCCAGGCCCCCACATGCTATGACCAGACTTGCTAATTGCTGGTCATCACTGCATGGAGTCTTTAGTCAACATAGTACTAATCTGTCACAGTAATACCTCTGATGGGTTAATGCAAAACTAAATTACCTGCTAGTATGGATGTGAGACAGTAGGCTAGTTTTACACAAAGCCACAAACATTATTGTTAGTGATAATGTGGGTTGTTTACTGTATGATCCCTTACAAATTCTTTATTGCATTAATTACTAGGTGTCAATTTTGTAACTGCAAGATTATGTATTTATTTCATAGCTAAATATTTAATTTTGAAAATACATAAGAGATACAAGTTTTAGTATTCAAAATGACTCTGAAGGACATTATTCTGACAATGAATGACTTTTTAAATTGCTTTTGTTAGAACTGTTTCATTACATTTTACAAATCAAAATAAAATATAACTTTAAATATATATGAGAACTAAAAGAATGAAAGAAATAACAAAATGTATAAGAAATAACAAAATCAACCAACAAAGTAAGAAAGAAAACAAATAAAGATTTATATATATATATATATATATATATATATATATATATATATATATATATATATATATATATATAAATCTTTATTTGTTTTCTTTATATATATATATATATATATATATATATATATATATATATATATATATATATATATATATATATATATATATATATATATATTGGATTGCGTAATTGGTATATTCACAACTGTTTCCTTTACAAACTGTGAATGACTATGTTCAACCCCCAGATATAGCATACATACACTTGGATCTTGAACTATACCTGTGTGACAGACACATCGTTACAGACTGTGGCAGCCTGGCTTATCAGAAAACAGATGCCCTCACATGCTGGGTGGGGCAATAAATGGGGGGGGGGGGGGGGGGGTGTCACTTATATAAGGCTCTTGAGATGCCTTTAAGGAAAAGAGCAAACCCGACAGTTACCGCCTTGGAACGGTCAGTCGGCAATATGGACCGACTGGGGTGCTTAAACCGGTTTTACAGAGCTCTAACCTCGCACTTCCTGACGAGTTTCTCAAATGCAAGCAACGAAAAGAAAAACTATCTATTTGAAAACAAAATGTCCATGCGCTGATATTTTTAATACGTTATGACGAAAGTAGTGACGTCATCGAAAAATAATGTCCACATAGTGTTCAGAAAAGGAAAATGGTAGTATTTCGATTTGAAAAACAACACAAAAATGGTTGACCACAAATAAAATTAACTTTCTGAATCAGGAACAAACATGACCAGAGACGAATAAATGGTTGTAGCATCCTGTTCATGTGAAGATGGAATTGAAGAACCAAAGTTCAATGTCCATCAAAGGAAATACACGTAACAATCCTTATAGGATGAATTAAATGACAACATAGATTACATGCACGGGGAGATTTTTTACGACCGCCACACTGCACAAGTAACATTGTTGTGATCATGAAAAAGAATATATGACAAAGTCCTATGAGTATTGCAACATATACCAAACTCCGAAAAGGCACAGAACAAAGGTATTTCACATGCAAGCCAAGCGAAAAGTAAGAACAAATTTGTGATGAGTCATTTAAGGAAAAGCGCGAATCTGTGTCCGGTGTCTGCTGTATGAGGGTTAATAGAAAGTAATGCCACACTGTCTTTAGAAAGTATAAATAGTGTACATAGTTTGTTTTTGTTTTTTATAATTTATTGTATTATTGAAATATATTTTTTAAATATGAATAGAAAAGAGAGAAATACATAACACTTAAGATGGTGACTTGTGCTTACAATTTGTACGTTAACATCAGAAAGAAGAATTTTTAGTTGAAAAAACAGGGAAAATAAGTGTTTCTGTTGCAAAACAAGTTTTTTTTTGCAATTGCAAAAAGGTTTGTTCCAAAATGTTGTAGGGAAGATGACTCTTACTTGACAAATTCCATTTATTATTGCCCTTGTCGCTATGGTTTTGTTGTTAACATTTTAACCAGGGGTATATTAATAGCACAAACTGTATTTGAGTTCCTAGTTTGTCAGATAAGAATAAAATTATTTTACTTAAAAATGAACTTAATGGTGTTTTTCAAAACGAATGTGATGTGATGTGAGGGTTGAGATTTGTTTCTTTAGTTCGTTTGAACAAAACATCAAACAGGAACAAAACAAAACAAAAACAACAACAACAACAACAACACCACAACAACAACAAAAAAATAAAAAAATAAAATACACACACACACAAACCCACAAAAAAACACGTGGCTACCCATATTGACGTAACGTTACATTATCATCCGGGTAATCTAATCTGACGTCGATATCTATTTTTAGAAGAAATCTCCGTGGTGCTTATTTAAAGATTTGGAAAGAATGATTGACGTGAGCGATTTATTTTAAGATTTATTCTGTCTTTTAAAATTCGCCTTTACTTAGACATAAGTATTAACATTTGCAGAAAATATGTATCGATTCTCCCGATGATGGATTAGATATTATTACATGTATTTGATATAGAAAACTATCGGATACCAAACAAACTCCATTACTCTGGTTCTTTGCCTCCAGTCGATTACAACATCCTCGGTAAGTCAACACACCTACCTGGGGCGGCCACATTGCGGATTATGTCACGCCCCCGAAGGGCTCCGCGTTCTACTGTTCCAGCCATTCAGAATCGAGACCACGACCGATCACCATGGCGACCACCACCGCCGAGACCGCCTACCTCCCTCCCACCCACAGGTTGGTGTGTGTTTCTTTGTTTGTTTGTTGCTTGTTTTTTTAAATATGGCAGATACTTTAAGTGTAAGATTTGACCATTGTATATGCATTAACCTTATTGTGTCTAAGTGTTGTATCCGAACAAGAAACATATAGCCAAACAATACACGGACGAGAATTTTGGAAAAATGAAAAAAGTAATAACAGTAGTATTTACACATTAAAATACACTGGCGTAGCTTCCTTTAGGCACTGTAGGCACGTGCCTACACAATTTAAAAAAAAAATCAAAATTTAAAAATGCCAAAATAAAAAAAATGAAGGGGACGGTCGACGCGGTGTATGCATGAGCTTTCGATACTCTACCACGCCCCCCCCCCCCACCACCCCCACCCCATTTAAGGTGCCTACACATGATTATCTGTCAAGCTACGTCCATGCAATAGCAAACTATGCCAACGATTATTAAATCTGTAATACCACATATGTCTTTAGTATTGAGTCGGATCCAAGGGTAATACCACACTGTTGATATGTACGTATTAATAATTTTGTATATATGATATGTATGCAAATTTTGGATCAACTCTTGATTTTTATCGTATTTGCCACATAAAAGGACTCCGGTTAAACATTCGTTTTGTTTTTCGATTGAAAAAAAAATATCAGAAGTATCTACAACTCAGAAACTTTTGTTTTCTTCTAAAACACGATCGACGTTTGGGAGTATTCATTAGTCGTTAGAAAAAGGAAAATCCTCTTATTCACTAGGACAAGCGCCATCTGTCGGTGTACCTGTTCACATGGGAGATAATTCCGCAGCACTTCCATCGATGTCCGGAGCAAATAGCCAGCAGTTCGAAAGTGAGTCATCTATTACATACATGTCTCTATATAAACTCTTTTTATTTGGTTTGTATGATGTGTAGACCTGGCGTGTATATTGCCGATCCCTAAAGAAAATTCAGACAATGTCATTGCTGTATTTATGAAAAACGAACACAAATGAAAATTGAGCTATTGTTTTCTCTCCCACGACAAAGCCACACGACGAAACATAAATGTGAGATAACGTCAAGCCGTTGTGTGGTTGACGTAAAATCACACCGACTCATGGTATCCTGAGGCTTGGCAAACCATTTAACGTTTGTTTGGTTGGGGAAAGGCCATGCCCACTCACATTATACTGACGCTTGGCTAACCATTTAACGTTTGTTTGGTTGGGGAAAAGCCATGCCCACTCACATTATACTGACGCTTGGCCAACCATTTAACGTTTGTTTGGTTGGAGAAAAGCCATGCCCACTCAAAGTATACTGACGCTTGCCCAACCATTTAACGTTGTTTTGGTTGGAGAAAAGCCATGCCCACCCACAGTATCCTGACGCTTGGCCAACTATTTAACGTTGTTTTGGTTGGAGAAAAGCCATGCCCACCCACAGTATCCTGACGCTTGGCCAACCATTTAACGTTGTTTTGGTTGGAGAAAAGCAATGCCCACTCACAGTATCCTGACGCTTGAACAACCATTTAACGTTGTTTTGGTTGGAGAAAAGCCATGCCCACCCACAGTATCCTCACGCTTGGCCAACCATTTAACGTTGTTTTGGTTGGAGAAAAGCCATGCCCACCCACAGTATCCTGACGCTTGGCCAACCATTTAACGTTGTTTTGGTTGGACAAAAGCCATGCCCACCCACAGTATCCTGACGCTTGGCCAACCACTTAACGTTGTTTTGGTTGGAGAAAAGCCATGCCCACCCACAGTATCCTGACGCTTGGCCAACCATTTAACGTTGTTTTGGTTGGAGAAAAGCCATGCCCACCCACAGTATCCTGACGCTTGGCCAACCATTTAACGTTGTTTTGGTTGGAGAAAAGCTATGCCCACTCACAGTATACTGACACTTGGCCAACCATTTAACGTTTGTTTGGTTGGAGAAAAGCCATGCCCACTCACAGCATCCTCACGCTTGGCCAACCATTTGACGTTGTTTGAATGGAGAAAAGACATGCCCACTCACGGTATACTGACGCTTGGTCAACCATTTGACGTTGTTTGAATGGAGAAGACATGCCCGCTCACAGTATACTGACACTTGGCCAACCATTTGACATTGTTTGAATGGAGAAAAACCATGCCCACTCACAGTATACTGACGCTTGGCCAACCATTTGGCGTTGTTTGAATGGCGAAGACATGCTCACTCACAGTATATTGACGCTTGGCCAACCATTTGACATTGTTTGAATGGAGAAAAACCATGCCCACTCACAGTATACTGACGCTTGGTCAACCATTTGACGTTGTTTGAATGGAGAAGACATGCTCACTCACAGTATATTGACGCTTGGCCAACCATTTGACATTGTTTGAATGGAGAAAAACCATGCCCACTCACAGTATACTGACGCTTGGCCAACCATTTGGCGTTGTTTGAATGGAGAAAAATCATGCCCGCTCACAGTATTCTGACGCTTGGCCAACCATTTGACGTTGTTTGAATGGAGAAAAATAATGCCCACTCACCGTATACTGACGCTTGGCCCACCTTTTGACATTGTATGAATGGAGAAAAATCATGCCCACTCACAGTATACTGACGCTTGGTCAACCATTTGGCGTTGTTTGAATGGAGAAAAACCATGCTCACTCACAGTATACTGACGCTTGGCCAACCATTTGACGTTGTTTGAATGGAAAAAAACAATGCCCGCTCACAGTATACTGACGCTTGGCAAACAATTTGACGTTGTTTGAATGGAGAAAAGCCATGCCCACTCACAGTATACTGACGCTTGGCCAACAGTTTGACGTTGTTTGAATGGAGAAAAGCCATGCCCACTCACAGCATACTGACACTTGGCCAACCATTTGACGTTGTTTGAATGAAGCAAAGCCATGCCCGCTCAAAGTATACTGACACTTGGCCAACAATTTTACGTTGTTTAAATGGAATAAAACAATGTTCACTCACAGTATACTGACGCTTGGCTAACCATCTGACGTTGTTTGAATGGAGAAGACAATGCCCGCTCACAGTATACTGACGCTTGGCCAACTATTTGACGTTGTTTGACTGGAGAAAAACCATGCCCACTCACAGTATACTGACGCTTGGTCAACCATTTGACGTTGTTTGAATGGAGAAGACATGCTCACTCACAGTATATTGACGCTTGGCCAACCATTTGACATTGTTTGAATGGAGAAAAACCATGCCCACTCACAGTATACTGACGCTTGGCCAACCATTTGGCGTTGTTTGAATGGAGAAAAATAATGCCCACTCACCGTATACTGACGCTTGGCCCACCTTTTGACATTGTATGAATGGAGAAAAACCATGCCCACTCACAGTATACTGACGTTTGGTCAACCATTTGACGTTGTTTGAATGGAGAAAAGCCATGCCCGCTCACAGTATACTGACGCTTGGCCAACAATTTGACGTTGATTGAATGGAAAAAAGACATGCTCACTTACAGTATACTGACGCTTGGCAAACAATTTGACGTTGTTTGAATGGAAAAAAGCCATGCTCACTCACAGTATACTGACGCCTGGCCAACCATTTGACGTTGTTTAAAAGGAGAAAACAATGCGCGCTCACATTATACTGACGTTTGGCCAACGATTTGACGTTGTTTGAATGGAGAAAAACAATGCCCGCTCACAGTATACTGACACGTGGCCAACAATTTGACGTTGTTTGAATGGAGAAAAATCATGCCTGCTCACAGTATCCTGACACGTGGCCAACAATTTGACGTTGTTTGAATGGAAAAAAATGCCCACTCACAGTATACTGACGCTTGGCCAACCATTTGACATTAATTGAATGGAGAAAAACCATGCACACTCACAGTATACTGACGCTTGTTCAACCATTTGACGTTGTTTGCATTGAGAAAAGCCATGCCCGCTCACAGTATACTGACGCTTGGCCAACAATTTGACGTTGATTGAATGGAAAAAAGCCATGCTCACTCACAGTATATTGACGCTTGGCCAACCATTTGACGTTGTTTGAATGGAGAAAAACCATGCCCACTCACAGTAAACTAACACTTGGCCAACCATTTGACGTTGTTTGAATGGAGAAAAGCCATGCCCGCTCACAGTATACTGACGCTTGGCAAACAATTTGACGTTGTTTGAATGGAAAAAAGCCATGCTCACTCACAGTATACTGACGCTTGGCCAACCATTTGACGTTGTTTAAAAGGAGAAAACAAAGCGCGCTCACAGTATACTGACGCTTGGCCAACCATTTGACGTTGTTTGAATGGAGAAAAACAATGCCCGCTCACAGTATACTGACGCTTGGCAAACAATTTGACGTTGTTTGAATGGAGAAAAGCCATGCCCACTCACAGTATACTGACGCTTGGCCAACAGTTTGTCGTTGTTTGAATGGAGAAAAGCCATGCCCACTCACAGTATACTGACGCTTGGCCAACAGTTTGACGTTGTTTGAATAGAGAAGAGCCATGCCCACTCACAGCATACTGACACTTGGCCAACCATTTGACGTTGTTTGAATGAAGCAAAGCCATGCCCGCTCAAAGTATACTGACACTTGGCCAACAATTTTACGTTGTTTAAATGGAATAAAACAATGTTCACTCACAGTATACTGACGCTTGGCTAACTATTTGACGTTGTTTGAATGGAGAAGACAATGCCCGCTCACAGTATACTGACGCTTGGCCAACCATTTGACGTTGTTTGAATGGAGAAAAATCATGCCCACTCACAGTATACTGACGTTTTGGCCAACAATTTGACGTTGTTTAAATGGAAAAAAACAATGTTCACTCACAGTATACTTACACGTGGCCAACCATTTGACGTTATTTGAATGGAGAAGACAATGCCCACTCACAGTATACTGACGCTTGGCCAACCATTTGACGTTGTTTGAATGGAGAAAAATCATGCCCACTCACAGTATACTGACGTTTTGGCCAACCATTTGAGGTTATTTGAATGGAGAAAAGCCGGGCCCACTCACAGTATACTGACGCTTTGGCCAACCATTTGAGGTTGTTTGAATGGAGAAAAATCATGCCCGCTCACAGTATTCTGACGCTTGGTCAACAATTTGACGTTGTTTGAACGGAGAAAAGCCATGTCCGCTCACAGTATACTGACGCTTGGCCAACCATTTGGCGTTGTTTGAATGGAGAAAAATCATACCTGCTCACAGTATCCTGACGCTTGGTCAACAATTTGACGTTGTTTGAACGGAGAAAAGACATGCCCGCTCACAGTATACTGACGCTTGGCCAACCATTTGGCGTTGTTTGAATGGAGAAAAGCCATGCCCGCTCACAGTATACTGACGCTTGGCCAACCATTTGACGTTGTTTGAACGGAGAAAAGCCATGCCCGCTCACAGTATACTGACGCTTGGCCAACCATTTGGCGTTGTTTGAATGGAGAAAAGCCATGCCCGCTCACAGTTTACTGACGCTTGGCCAACCATTTGACGTTGTTTGACTGGAGAAAAATCATGCCCGTTCACAGTAAACTGACGCTGGGCCAACCATTTGACGTTGTTTGAATGGAGAAAAGACATGCCCACTCACAGTATACTGACGCTTGGCCAACCATTTGGCGTTGTTTGAATGGAGAAAAGCCATGCCCGCTCACAGTATACTGACGCTTGGCCAACCATTTGACGTTGTTTGACTGGAGAAAAATCATGCCCGTTCACAGTAAACTGACGCTGGGCCAACCATTTGACGTTGTTTGAATGGAGAAAAGCCATGCCCGCTCACAGTATCCTGACGCTTGGCTGACCATTATTGGTATGCTTTTGCCTTTGTTTGACCCATGGCCGGATCCGTACCTGGAGCCGACTTTCTACTTTTTCGCGCTTCCAGGACCATCATGTCTTTGTTTCCATTTCTGTAGGTATGCTTATGAACGTGTTCGACAAATGGTTTGAGAAAAGGTTCTCTCAGATGGCACAGGTTCAACCACAACCGCAACCACAACCACATTTACAACCACATTTACAGCCGCAACCTCCACCAATTCCACAACCACATTTACTACCGCAACCACATCCACAACCTCATTTACTACCACAACCACACGCACAACCTCATTTACTACCACAACCACACTCACAACCTCATTTACTACCACAACCACAATCACAACCTCATTTACTACCACAACCACACTCACAACCTCATTTACTACCACAACCACAATCACAACCTCATTTACTACCGCAACCACAATCACATCCACAGCCACATTTACTACCACAACCACAACCGCATCCACAGCCAAAGGTACAACCACATCAACAACGGTTTTCACAAATGAAACTACAACCACACCAACAACCACATTTGCAACCGCAGAACCAACCACGTCATCAACCGCATCTAGAATCCCATCCGGAAGAAGGTAAATCCCGCATTATTACAATCATTTTACAAAACCGTTTATTATTATTTATTTTTCTATGACTTTTAAAAAGAACTTTATTAATTAATTTTATCTGCAACAAGAAATACTGACTCACATGAAACAATGAAATATGTACAAAATTTAAAAAAAAAGTGATGACATAGAAAACCGGCTAAAACAAGAGAGACTGACTAATCCTTTGGCCCGACTTATAGGTGCTACTAGTATCTGACTGTTTGCCTGTACATTAGATTGACTTCTCCTTAGACCCGACTTAAAGGTACTATCCGACCGTTTGCCTCTCTAATACATAAGATTGACTCCTCCTGAGGCACGACTTAAAGGTTCTGTCCGACCGTTTGCCTCTCTAATACATAAGATTGACTCCTCCTGAGGCACGACTTAAAGGTGCTATCCGACCGTTTGCCTCTCGAATACGTTAGATTGACTCTTACTTTGGCCGGACTTAAAGGTGCTACCCGTCAGTTTGCCTCTCTAATACATAAGATTGACTCCTCCTAAGGCACAACTTAAAGGTTGTACTCGACCGTTTGCCTCTCTAATACATTAGATTGACTTCTCCTTAGACACGACTTAAAGGTGTTATCCGACCGTTTGTCTCTCTAATACATTAGATTGACTCCTCCTTAGACACGACTTAAAGGTGCTATCCGACCGTTTGCCTGACTAATACATTAGATTGACTTCTCCTTAGACCCGACTTAAAGGTGTTATCCGACCGTTTGCCTGTCTAATACATTAGATTGACTTCTCCTTAGACACGACTTAAAGGTGGTATCCGACCGTTTGCCTCTCTAATACATTAGATGGACTTCTCATTAGGCACGACTTAAAGGTGGTATCCGACCGTTTGCCTCTCTAATACATTAGATTGACTTCTCCTTAGGCACGACTTAAAGGTGGTATCCGACCGTTTGCCTCTCTAATACATTAGGTTAACTCCTCCTTAGACACGACTTAAAGGTGTTATCCGACCGTTTGTCTCTCTAATACATTAGATTGACTTCTTCTTAGGCACGACTTAAAGGTGTTATCCGACCGTTTGCCTCTCTAATACATTAGATGGACTTCTCCTTAGACCCGACTTAAATGTGTTATCCGACCGTTTGCCTCTCTAATACATTAGATTGACTTCTCCTGAGGCACAACTTAAAGGTGCTATCCGACCGTTTGTCTCTCTTATACATTAGATTGACTCCTCCTTAGACACGACTTAAAGGTGCTATCCGACCGTTTGCCTCTCTAATACATTAGATTGACTCCTCCTTAGGCACGACTTAAAGGTGCTACCCGACCGTTTGTCTCTCTAATACATTAGATGGACTTCTCCTTAGACACGACTTAAAGGTGGTATCCGACCGTTTGCCTCTCTAATACATTAAATGGACTTCTCCTTAGACACGACTTAAAGGTGTTATCCGACCGTTTGCCTCTCTAATACATTAGATTGACTTCTCCTTAGGTACGACTTAAAGGTGTTATCCGACCGTTTGTCTCTCTAATACATTAGGTTAACTCCTCCTTAGACACGACTTAAAGGTGTTATCCGACCGTTTGTCTCTCTAATACATTAGATTGACTTCTTCTTAGGCACGACTTAAAGGTGTTATCCGACCGTTTGCCTCTCTAATACATTAGATGGACTTCTCCTTAGACCCGACTTAAATGTGTTATCCGACCGTTTGCCTCTCTAATACATTAGATTGACTTCTCCTGAGGCACAACTTAAAGGTGCTATCCGACCGTTTGTCTCTCTAATACATTAGATGGACTCCTCCTTAGACACAACTTAAAGGTGCTATCCGACCGTTTGCCTCTCTAATACATTAGATTGACTCCTCCTTAGGCACGACTTAAAGGTGCTACCCGACCGTTTGTCTCTCTAATACATTAGATGGACTTCTCCTTAGACACGACTTAAAGGTGGTATCCGACCGTTTGCCTTTCTAATACATTAGATGGACTGCTCCTTAGGCACGACTTAAAGGTGCTATCCGACCGTTTGCCTATCTAATACATTAGATTGACTTCTCCTTAGACACGACTTAAAGGTGTTATTCGACCGTTTGCTTCTCTAATACATTAGATTGACTTCTCCTTAGGCACGACTTAAGGGTGCTATCCGACCGTTTGCCTGTCTAATACATTAGATTGACTCCTCCTTAGACACGACTTAAAGGTGCTATCCGACCGTTTGCCTATCTAATACATTAGATGGACTTCTCCTTAGACCCGACTTAAAGGTGTTATTCGACCGTTTGCTTCTCTAATACATTAGATTGACTTCTCCTTAGGCACGACTTAAGGGTGCTATCCGACCGTTTGCCTGTCTAATACATTAGATTGACTCCTCCTTAGACACAACTTAAAGGTGGTATCCGACCATTTGCCTGTCTAATACATTAGATTGACTCCTCCTTAGGCACGACTTAAAGGTGCTATCCGACCGTTTGCCTATCTAATACATTAGATTGACTTCTCCTTAGACACGACTTAAAGGTGATATCCGACCGTTTGCCTATTTAATACATGTAACGGTATCTTACTCCAGTTCTGCGAAGTTTGGGCATAATGGATGTATAAACTCATACAATGCAAATGTGGATATAAGTTTAAGTAAGGGCTGTTTGAAACACTACATCATTTGTTAGACAATCAAATCGTGATCGTTAATTGCCCTTCTGTCCAAATCTATAAATGAGCATAATGGGCATTTCAGCTAAAGATAGCGTATTGCCGGGATAAGTATGTGTCGTGATTTCAAAAATAGTGTTATTTTCCACGTTTAAATTGGCTACATGCACAGTGTGGCTCGGATAGGAAATTTTTTATGGGGTATTATGCTTTAATTTTCAATTTTCACACGAAATTAACTGTACGTGTTTCGTTTACTTTTTTATGAATCAGCCGCTTAAAACGGCTACAATTTCTCTGAAGGAAGAGAACTGATAAAAAATAAAAAGATAACGGATAATCCCTATTTAGTTGTAGCTCATATACAAGCTCCTGTACAGAAGAGAACAACGACGACTACGACGACGACATCACCGTTGGCTGAAGTTACACCTCCATATCCCATTGAATTTGGTGAAGGTAAGGATACATCAGCCCCACCACCATCAAAAACAATATGGATAATTACAGCAATAATAAAAGCAACGGCTACTAAATCTAATACTAATGTATTTATTTTATTCTAATAATAAATAATAATAATAACAACAACAACAATGATAATAATAATAATAATAATAATAATAATAATAATAATAATAATAATAATAATAATAAAATAATAATAATATTATTATTTTATTATTATTATTATTATTATTATTATTATTATTATTATTATTATTATTATTATTATTATTATTATTATTATTATTATTATTATTATTATTATTATTATTATTATTATTATTATTATTATTATTATTATTATTATTATCTCACCCCTTTGTCACCCAAGTACTCGTACTGTGGACTCAGGTGGTAATACGTTCGAAAATTTAATATGTCATATGCAGAACATTTTTAAATTAAATGTTCATTTGATCTCTTTTGAACTGTTTTAATTATTGTCTATAAAACTGTATTATTTAGTGCGGCAGATTTTGATAAATACTCTAGGATATATATTGAAGATAGTCGGTTTCTCCTCATTTGTTAAAAGAATCCCAAATTTAAGAAATAAATATAAATGCCCTTTTTTCGTAAACTAACCAAAATATATTTTTAACAACTAAGAGGAAAGCGTGTACCAAGCCCACAGATGTTATTTTCCCGCTCTCTATAAATATTGTTTGTTTAACTTGTATCGGGCCATTTTTGTATGGAAGAAGTTACTTTTTTCAATTCTTAGAGACTCCGTTGTTCTAACTATACGTAAATACCAAGGTTTATGAAGCTAAACGTGCAGCAGGCGTAAAGTTTAACTAAAATTAACCCAACAGTACAATGAGTGCTGTTGCTTTCTTGGTATGATAATACAACCTGGCAGATAGCACATAAAAGGTTTCGTAAACAGCTACAGTGCCCCCGAGTTCGATCCCGGGCCGCGACATACCAAAGTCGTTAAAAATGGTAGTGGTATAGCTCCCTTGCTTACGCTCAAGCAAATATAAGGGTAGTTCCACGACTGGTTGGCCCGGTGTCAGGATAATGTGACTGGGTGTGGTATCATGCCAGGTGTTCACGGCATGCTATACACAGTGAAGGCAGCACTATATCTGCTTCAAGTGGACACCGTCTCCAGATAACTGAAATACTGTTGGTGGGACGATAAACCCAATAAACAATAAACAACTACAGTGCGATATTTTATATTAATTACTTCTGCATAAATTTACAAATTTACGTGTGTCGCAAATTGCAAATTTGTATTTTTTTTTTCCCTCCCACTGTAATTTTTGCATGGTTTATCCGCACATTTTCAATAAAATAATCAGTTTCGGTCCAAATGGATCAGTCCATTATTGAGCACAGGAGTGCAGCGCTCTGGAGAGACGCTTTGGGGAGCGGTGCCTCTTAGGGAATGCATTTTTATGGGGACGGCAGTGTAGTTGTGAGACCATTTGCAGAGAACAGAACTGAGTATTCCGATTTTAAACATTGTAGCTTGCAACAATAACGTGTAGCTTGAATGAAAACAAGTAGCTGGCATTTTTAAAAAAATCGCATCTGTTTAGCGAAGTATCGTGTAACAAAAGACACCGAGTATACCGATGTTAGCAATGCAGCTTGTGAATGGTTCTTTTTCAGATAAGTGGAAAAAATAACGGCCATTACATTTGTGCTAAGTTTCAAATATGTTTGCATAAATTATATTATTAAGGTATTTTTATTTCATATTAAATGCAAATATATTATTTTTAAAAAAGTGCATGTTTTGTGTTGCTTGTTATGACTTGGTCATTGGTATTTTTGTCAAAAATGTCAAAACTTTAGAATTTGACATTTTTGACCAAAAAAAACAAACAAACAATATTAGTCAAAGAACACGCGGTAATATAAAATACATTTTTGTTATGATTTATTTTTTTATTAAATATGAAATAAATACAACCAAATCCCTGAGTTTATACAGCCAGATTTGAAACAAAGCAAAAAAGTGATGGCCGTTATTTGTTCCATTCATCTGAAAAAGAGCCAACTATAGTTGTAGAAGAGAAGAAGGAAAACAAAGAAAGCAAGAAATACCCTACTTCCCATCAGAGTTATGGTTCGTTACTGTTTGATGTTTGTGTAATAAAACAACGATGTAAGAAAGTGTTTAGTTCCCAGGATAGTCATCTCCTTGTTACAGCGCGTGCTCTCTACGGCGCCTGGGATGTCTCACATCCTGGATATATCTTGCAACGTTCTTGTACACTTTTTTCATAGAAATGACCGGACCAACGGAAGGAGTTCAGCCGTCAACTCCGCCCTCTCAGCAACCTTTCCACCAATCAACCAATCACAAGCAACGAACGGTTGTCAATCAAGCACCTCCAACGAAGGCAACCAATCAGCGGCCGCGACAGATTAGAATAATAAAAATTCTGCGGAAACACCCTCAACCAAGTGACATGCGCAAACCTGGGATTCCCCCACCTCCACCATTTTTACCTCCTACCTTAGAGGAAATTCAAAGGATGTCGAATAAACCGAACTTGGAACAAACCTGTAAGTTAGCATTGGTTTGTGTTGTTTGTTGAGTTCAGACGATATCTAGTTGATTATGCAATGTTGACCGTACTATGCTGCATGCATACCTTTAATGATACTACACCTAGTAAAATTATCACGACATCCATCCTGCCAGTCGTTTTAAAATAAATAAATAAATAAATTATAGTTTATACAAATTTTTCGTCCTATCAAATTTAAATTAAGAATTTTTTATTTCGATAGATATATATATATTTTTTACTGAATTTGCAATAGTAAAACACACACGCACACGCACGCAAGGAAGCGCGCGCAGGCACGCACGCACACACACATATTTAGTTTGTTGTTGTGATGACGTCATAGGCACCTTCATGCTTTTTGTTCGCGAAGTTTTCCAGTTGTACATCCAAGAGGTGATTTGTGAATGATCGAGTAAAGTTCCTAAGGTTTCTAAGCCATATGTATATTTAACGGTTACTGTTGTATCTTACAAAAGAATATTAGACCCTGCCAAATAGAACGTCATTTAAATTTTTGCTTTATTTTGCAAAATCCATTCTAAAAATGCACTGTTAAATTGGTAATAAAACTACACTCAGTCTAATTTACCTTTGATCTGCACTTGTATGAAGCTGTTATTGTTGTTGTTGTTGTTGTTGTTGTTGTTGTTGTTGTTGAAGTTCCAAAAAATTTGGGCGATTCACTGTTGTTCTCCTTGCAATTATCATCCGATAACTTATCGTATTATTGCAATTACACAAGTTTTTGCCATTTTTACAAACCATGATTAAGCAGGATAAATAACGCACAATATGACCAACCGTGTCCTTAAAGATCTGTTCCCACTGCGATAAACCCAGCCGCATCGGGATAGAGAATATGATGCTTTAAAAATAAGAAAAAATCATATTTATATAATATACTCTTGTTGCAAGAGATGACGACGACGACGATGATAATGATATGATGATTATGATGATGATGATGATGATGATGATGATGATGATGATGATGATGATACAATAATACAGATAATGTTTTGAAAATATCTATTCTGAATTGCAGTCAATACGGAATCGCAAACACCCAACCATCAGCAACTAACAACACTGGCCGCCTCGCATAGTGACGAAACGGCCAACCCTTCAAAAGCGGACTTACGTACGGAAGTTTTATCATTATTGCCTGTAATATACCTACCAGCCAATAATGAGAATAGCAATCCACAAGGGAGATTAATAAATTCTATCTGAAAAATGGGGGAAAACAGATTGGAAGACAAGTTCTTTCAAATTATATAAGCTAATATCGACTGGTTATAATGTTGGACAAAATTTTTAGGGATTGGGATTTGCCGGCATTATTGCCGATACTGTGCAGCGACATTTCTATCATTATAGCACAGGGAGCGTTAGGAGGAAAGCCACTACTACCAACTTTAAAATCTTTGGTTTGACCCGGCAGGGGTTTGAACCCGCGACCTGAAGCAAATTAAAATGTTGAGAATTGGAATTTGTATGGAAACAATTTTATTAGTTGAAAATGACAATCTAATTCTAAAGACAATCGTGTTAACTTATGTCCTCATCATGAAGTTATCAAAACAAGTTTTAAATCATGTTAATAGCTTGTCACTTGCTGTGCACCTGGATTTTTATTACATCAAAAATATATGTAAATATATATTTATATGCAGCAGCGAAAGGGGGTGGTGTTGTTATAAAATCGGCAAATAATCCGACAACACACCAAGAACCCAAAGGACACACCCTTTCTGTCAATCACAAAAGTGACGGCCACACCCATGCACCAAATAACCAATCAGATACTGCGACTGGCTCCCGGCTTATAACATCACACCCATCTAATGTCACCCAGACAGCGGTGACGGTCACGGAACCACCGGTTACTACGCAGGCAGTGTCCACGGGCCCTCCTGTGATTGACCCCGATCTGCTAGGAGACATAAACGAAGCCAGAGGTAAGGGGCCGTGTAGACATAACTCCTCCTCTTATTGTAATCTGAACAGTTCCTTTTCAGACCTTCCTGAAGAGACCACAAACAGTATAAAACTACACATGTTCTTTGGTGTCAAGTAGACCGACCATTTGTTATGCTTTACACGTATACTGATTGGTAAAATAAACAATATCAACCGACTGGCTGATACGACTGATATTGTCACTGCAATCGGAACTCCTCGGGTAATTCCGTCCACGGGACAATCATCACTCGGATCTGGTGCAATAATACTTAATGAAATCACGATCGTTTTGTTCGCCGGAAGTCGGAAGAAGAACATGCATAAGTAGTTCGCACAAAACATAAACACGGCCATCGTTTGACAGCTGCGTGTCTGCTGCGCTGGGTAAATTAAAATTGAATTATTTAAATTTGAAGCCGCCATTAATAAAAGTTTTACTGGCATCGTCCTGTAATGAGCTGTCACCCGAGCTGCCATCTTTGTTTTGACGTCTGTCTCAAAAGAAGTCGATATGTGACCGAGGTGATCCGACTACCTACATACATCTGAGAGATGATTCGTGAATTATCCGGGGTGTTCCGATTGATTGTCACTGCTGGACGGATATACCCGATCAGGCGCGAGTTAGATCGATTGTTTCCGACATATGCGACAAGAGTAACAAGGGCTCTCGGGACAATCATCACTCGGATGTATCTGGTGCAATGATACTTACTGAAATTATGATACTTACTTAAATTACGATCGTTTTATGTGCTTAAAGTCGGAAGAAGAATATGCCTAAAATGTAGTTCGCAGAAAACATGAACAATGGCATCGTTTTGACAGCTGTATGTCTGCTGCGGTGGGTAAATTAAACCTGTATGATTTAAAATTAATTCCGCCACAAGTTGAAGTTTTACAGGCTTCATACTGTAGTGAGCCGTCATCCGAGCTGCCATCTTAGTTTTGACGTCTGTCACAAAAGCAGTCCCATTTATTGAAATAGCCGAGGTGATCCGACTACCTACATACATCCGAGAGATGATTTGTGAATTATCTGAGGTGTTCCGATTGCTCGGAGAGATGATTCGTGAATTATCCGAGGTGTTCCGATTGCAGTCATATGTATTGATTTTGTGTTTATGCCACATCAGCTTTATAACAAAAGGGAATAAAGAATCAGAATTATTTCCCTACAATATTAAATAAGTAACGGTAAAACAACCTGAACTTTGAGAATAATTTACTGTACTTACAAAACATTTTAAGAAAGCGCGTAGTGATATGTGTAAGATTATATGTTCAATGACCGCACTGCTTTCTTTATGTTCTCACTCAACACACAGCAAAGACACACAGATTGCCCTTCGGCACGGGTCTGCAGACTTGGGCTTAAATGACAATAAAATAGAGCCAGAGTTGTGCTATCCCGAAGTGAAACTTGCATGATGAGCAACATTATTGGATCATCATTGTTTTTGTGGGGAATGAAGCGGATTGTTGACATGTGGATAGGATTTTGGATTGTTACTTTCTGATTATTAATTTAATACAGTGTAGTCTTGGTACTAGGCAATGTCTGTTTTGTATAAGGCTATAAAAAGGCGATAAAATGTATGCTAACATATTACAAAACGAACTCTTAAATGCTTCATCATTACATTGATGCACTTTTCGTTGAATTAATCATCGCTGAATGGATTCGTCTTTTTGATTTACATAAAAATCAAATTCAGGATTTATACACGGACCATTGCGTCAAAGTAAAAAAAAAAACGTACAAAAACAAATACAAAGCAAACATACATTCAAATCAGGTGAACCGGCTGACCAAAAACACGTTATTTCAATTTCGCCATTACAATAACACTGCTGTCTTTTACAGTGGCAAGCGGCCTTGGCATCCTTACAGCTGACATGGTAGACGTTCATGGGAACATAAAGCCCAGACACAGGTCGAAAGCCCAGCGCCGGCAACGTCCCCAACTCACAGACCCTTTCTTGTCGCATAACCCTGGGCACCGTAAGCATATACAAGGCCCTACATCATTAATTGTTGTTGCTGTTGCTGTTGGTGGTGGTCATGATGATGATGTTGATGATGAAGCCAGTTAGAGTCACAGACTTGTAAGTTCTTAATCAGTCACTGCTCGGGATTGAGTCTCGTGACGAGTACGTTCACGTGGTTAGGTCTTCCTGGTGACCCGCGGTGGGTGCAAAGGTGTTTGGTGTCCTTCTTACATCTACTACTACTACTACTACTACTACTACTACTACTACTACTACTACTACTACTACTACTACTACTACTACTACTACTACTACTACTACTACTACTACTACTACTACTACTACATCTACCACTTCTACTACAAAAACATCTATTACTGCTACTGCTACTACTTCTACTACTACTACATATATATATATTACTACTACTACTACTACTACTACTACTACTACTACTACTACTACTACTACTACTACTACTACTACTTCTCCTACTACTTCTATTCCTACTACTACCACTACTTCTAATACTACTACTACTACCACTACTACTACTACTTCTACTTCTACAACTACTACTACTTCTACTACGCCTACTATTTCTACTACTTCTACTACTACTACTACATCTGCTAATACTAGTACTAGTACAACGTCTTCTATTTATAATTACTTGTCCTTTTTTTTCCTCCTCCCCCTCCCCCTCCCCTTCCCCTTTATAACGTATGTAATGTTTCTATGTTTCCAGTAGGAGGCCATCACGGGGGCCTTCATGGAGGGTTCGACATTCACAACATCCATCTTGTCGCCCATCTCAGTGCTGGGCCCATGGATCCCCAACAACACCGATCTCTGCATATAGCTCTTCGACAAAGGTACACTGTTAACTCATCAGAGCTTTTTTCTCTTTTTCATCATTTTCACCTCTTGGTACTATTTCACAAATTCGACATTTTAGTAATCAATTTCTCCTATTCCTACATTCTTTAATCCATCTACTAATTTTCCATTCTTCCAGCTTCTATCTTTCTACGTTATCAACCTCGATCTTCTGCAGATGTTTAACTATCTGTACTATTTCTGCAGTCACCACCTTTATAATTCGTATGATCTTCCCCAATATTTTTCTTCTAAGTCTTCTCGTCCTCCCATGGATATAGCTCCCTGTACTTAACACGTCGGTAAAGACACCCTGTACAGCCGCGGATCCATACCAGTTCACGTGAAACGGTCACAATTCCTGAAGCTAAGTTTGCAAAGGCATCAAATAATTGGTTTCAGGTCCTGACCACAACCACAGCTAAGCATATTAACTAGGCACACACACACACACACACACACACACACACGCACGCACGCACGCACGCACACACGCACGCACGCACGCACGCACGCACACATATACATATAATATTGTTTCATCAAATGTGGTTGTGTGTGCATATGTTTCTCGTGTATTTGCTTCATTTGGAAACAAAGTATGTTATTTGAACAGTAGTTTTTTTTTACAATGAAACATTTGTTTATTCTTGAATGGGGCCTAGGACTTGCAAATGATTCCCCTCTGTAACTGTGAATAGGTCAAATTTAGGCTCTGCATCCACCCCTGTTGTAACTAGTTTTATTAAATAACTATACGCTATTAGTCCTATAAAAAGCACCTGCCAAGTTCAATAACACGACGGCCTGCTTTAAAACAGTGCCAATATCTATATCACTTTTTTCGGCCCAGGGCTGAAAATTGATATTGATATAAAGCCCGCATTTGACGTGATTTGATTGGCTAATAAGACAGGACCAAAAGTGACATAGATTTCAAAATGAAGCTCTGGGCAATGGCAGCCCAGGGGATTGGTTTAAACTCGGATTATGCGAAGAATCCGACAGGTTGCATAAATTTATGAAACAAAATATTATCAGTTTTCAAATCATTTTTAGGCATGAATTGGTAGTGTTTAACCGAATGTGTTTTAAATTTACAACGTGAACATTTAAAAAAAACACAAACAAGCATTTTCTGACTTGGATTGATGCAAAAACTAAGTATTAAATGTGAAATGTTATAAATACATGTAGTTATTTAATAAAATTGTCAATATGTTAGTGATTTGATATTATCCCTGTTATTCGTCCTCGGGTCAGTCGTATTGTCCCTCTCTGTATTTACCTGTAATATTCTGGCCATACTCTTGTCTCTTGTTCTTCTCCTTGCTTATCTGCATGTAACCCTTTTTTCTTTACTTGATATATACACTTCTTTCTGCCTATATCTCCTTGACATTTTCTCCTTTCTCACAATATTATGTATGTGTTTTCCCGTCTTCTCTAACAAGTTCCGTTGACATTGATGATTTCTTCAACACTATTCCGATCCCAGTCTATGTTGTTGCTAGTTGACTTCATTTCCTCTGGATAGTCAGCAATTATCAGAGATACATCCTTACAACAGGCTTTTCAATAAAGATAGCTCCCTTATCCCTTGCCTTATCATTCCCTTCTGACTTCTTCTTTTTCTTCTTCCCTTTTCTTGCTCTTTCTCTCCTGTGACGTCGACATCAGGGCCGAATCCAGAAAATGTTGGTGTGGGGTGGGTGTATGAATCAAGATCCATTCAACTTTATCGCAGTAATTACTAGATATATATATATATACACACACAGTAATCGACACCCTTCCTCGGCATATACAGTCAACGGACAAAATTTACTTTAAATGCGTATTTTTAGCTTAAATATATATATTTTTCACAACTCTACTCTTTTACCTGTGTGTTGTGGGGATGTATCCTGCCACTGGATCCATCCCTATACCCTCCTTTGTATACGTGCTTTGGTCTTACTACCTTTCATTATTTCTAATACAACTCTTAGCATTTTTATTCTCTTATTGTTACGGTACTCGTTAATACATATTTATCGCCGAAATAATCAACATTCTCATTAATATTTTTTGTTTACTGGTTTACCCTTTTATGGACCCTCACCACCCAAAACCACCACCACCACCATAATCACCTTCACTGCCAGCACCACCGCTAAAACCCCTCCCCACATCCACCCTCCACCACTGCCACTACAACCACCACCATCCCCACCTAAACCACAACCCCCACCACGGCGTGTACCATATACCACACCACGATAACCACCATCACTAAAGAACTACCACCACAATCACCACCACTACCACTACTGCCACCACCCACTAATGCCACAATCCCAAACACGGCGTGTACCACCACCACCACGACAGCCACTAACCCACCACCACTATCACCAACAACAACCACCACTACCACTACAGCCACCACAATCCCCACCAATACCACAACCCCCACCACGGCGTGTACCATAACCCCCACTAGCATGACAACCACTTTTACCATCCCAACCCACTACCACCACAACCACAACAATTCATCTCAAGATCACCACTGGTGTCATTCTCAAAACATGATTCTGTGTTCAAGGGACCAACAACAGAGACATCAGCAGGATCTACACCATATCTTCGGACCACATCAACATGGCAACATGGGTGGGACGGGATCTACAGGTCATACAGCCTTGCGCCAACTTCTGGATCCAGATACTCTGGCAGATCTTATAGAAGCGAGAAGTAAGTTAAAGCGACATGTTGCGTCACGTGACAAGACATTAAATGTAACGATATATACAAGGGTATGCTTCCGTTTTTGTTTAAATCACGGAACTTTATAACGCTATGATAACATACATATGTTAAAAATCTTATGTAATGACACATTTTGAGTTAATGTGTTAATTTGTTATAATAATGCACTGGCATTTTTACGGTAAACGTCTTAGTTGTGTAATACAATAATTGTGATAAAATATTTTTGATAAAATATTTGGAATACAATATTTGTGATAAAATACTTTTATAAAATATTTCGGATACAATATTTGTGATAAATTATTTTTTATAAAATATTTGGGATACAATATTTGTGATAAATTTGTTTTGATAAAATATTTGGGATAAAATATTTGGGATACAATACTTGTGATAAAATATTCTTCTTAGTTTTTTATAAGTAGCATGTTTCTATATCTGTCATACAATAATTTAGGATTTTAGCATACGCTTTAAGTTAAAGTTTATTTGCAATAAATTTTTATTTTACCTTTTTTTGTTGTCGTGATATCGGTGGACCTGGTAATAGTTATATTTACTTCGTTGAAGCTGGTTATAGTCATATTGATCTCAATGAACCTGATTATAGCAATATTGACCTCGCTGGACCAGGTTATTGTTATATAGACCTCGAATATCCTGGTTATAGTCATATTGATCTCTTTGAAACTGGTTATATATTGACCTCGTTGGACCAGGTTATAGTTAAATTGACCTCGTAGAACCAGGTTATCCATATATTGACATCTGAGGACCTGGTTATAGTTATATTGACCACGTTGAACTTTGCTATAGTTATATTGACATCATTGATCCTTGTTATAGCTTTATTGACCTCGTCAAACCTGTTATATTTATATTGACATCGTTGGACCTGGTTATAGTTATATAGACATCGTCGAATCTAATTATATTTATATTGACATCGTTGGACCTGGTTATAGTTATATTGATATCGGTGGACCTGGCCATAGTTATATCGACATCGGTAGACCTGGTCATAGTTATTATGACCTCGCTGAGCCTGGTTATAGTTATATTGACATCGCTGATCCTGGTTATAGTTATATTGACATCCATGGACCTGGGCATAGTAATATCAACATCGTTGGACCTGGCCATAGTTATATCGACATCGGTAGACCTGGTTATAGTTATATTGACCTCGTTGAGCCTGGTTATAGTTATATTGACATCGTTGAACCTGGTTATAGTTATATTGACATCGTTGTACCTGGTTATAATAATATTGATCTCGTTGAACATGGTTATAGTTATATCGACAGCGTTCGACCTGGTCATAGTTATATTGAACTCGTTGAGCCTGGTTATAGTTATATCGACATTGTTGAACCTTGTTATAGTTATATTGACATTGTTGTACCTGGTTATAGTAATATTGATCTCGCTGTACCTGGTTATAGTTATATTAAACCGTTGAACCAGGTTATAGTTATATTGACATCGTTGAACCTTGTTATAGTTATATTGACATCGTTGTACCTGGTTATAGTAATATTGACCTCGTTGAACCTGGTTATAGCTATATTGACATCGTTGTACCTGGTTATAGTAATATTGACCTCGTTGAACCTGGTTATAGCTATATTGAACCGTTGAACCGGGTTATAGTTATATTGACATCGTTGAGCCTGGTTATAGTTTTATTGGGCCTAGCAATTGTAATACATGACATTAAACTGCGTACTTAGTCATCACAATCTCCAGGGACTTGCAATTCTTCTGATCACAGTCTCTCTTTCTCTTTCTCTACTTCTTTCTTTGTATCTATGTAAAATTCTCTCTGTCTCTCTCTATCGCTTCATGTCTTCGTCTTCCTCTCTTTCTCTCTCTTTCTCCATCTCTCTCTCTCTCTCTCTCTCTCTCTCTCTCTCTCTCTCTCTCTCTCTCTCTCTCTCTCTCTCTCTCTCTCTCTCTCGCCATTTACATTATATTATATCGCGCCATCTACTAATAGTAGAAAAAAAAGCTCGAAACTTTCATTGTAAGAGCGTGCAGTTACAGAGGGTAAGAGCGTGCCGTGAAATCTGCCAAGAAACCAAACTTAGTCACATTAGTATAAGCAACATGTTTGTCGACAATTTTACCTTACATAAGAAACAATATCAATTAAATGATATGCTTCATCTTTACTTTCAGCTGTTGGCTAATGATGTTCCTGGTTTTCCGCAAGTGTCAGCTTATGACAACAGGATGTTATGGAGTACAGCGTTATAAAGTGAATAGCGTTATAGAGAATATAGCGTTATGTAGTCAACAGCGTTATAAAGTAAACTGCGTTATAGAGAAAATAGCTTTATATCGCAAACAGCGTGATAATGTTTATATCTTGTCTTTTAAAAATAGCCAGATAATGCTTTTCAATAATTGCAAAGCAATTATCTATAACTTTAATTAAAATTTTTATTATCTCACAGCTCTATAATTTATGTGCATGTTTTTTTTTTAAAAATATTTTAGTTGTTTACTATATATATAAGAGTTTGATTTTTTTGTTGAAGATTGCCAAAAATAGTCACATTTGACTGAAGTGCTACATGTTTCCTTCGAATTTAAATATTTCTCTTTGTATATAGTTTGTTATGAAGACTTAAATACACTCCCGCGCTCTATTGTTTATTAACATTTAATACTACAATTGTTATTCGTTTTTTGCATCAACTAACAAATTACATATGATTGGTTAACTGCAAGCAAACTCAATTATTTAACGCTTAATTGAATTGGCTGTAGTGACTTTTCAGCAAAATATAGTTTTTTATTATTGTGATAGACAATTTGTCAGTTTTTCGCGCATAATAATGAATAATAAATTATCCCAAAATTGTTTGTCTGCGTCGTTTTTATATACTTTCTTTGTTGAATTTCTGTTAGGCAATACCAAGCCCAAAATTTATGAATAAAATCACAAAATACCACAAGGTCCTGCTGTTTGGGAGATGGCATATTCATATACCAAGTGAACATAATGAAAGCGTTGAACAAAAAAACTGTTGTCCAAACAATCTCAAAATTAAGTACTGTTGTCACAAATATATACAGTGAAACCTCTTCACAGCAACATTTGGCGAAGGCACAGAAAACTGTTTCTTATGTGGGGGAATAAAAAGGTTGCTGCTTAGAGGTGCCTTATGGAGAGGTTTTACTGTAGTTTTTGTCATTTTAAAGATTAAATTTACAGGTCAGTAGAAGACATAAATAAACAATTTTAAAGGGAGAGCAAACACTAGTCAAAGGACTTTTCAAAATCCATTAGCTTTAACAATAATGACACTCAATTTATTATCTTTTCAACCTTCAAGATTTCAAAGATTATGATCGCTTTCTAAAAATCAAACTTATTTCTAAAGCTCATTTATTGTCAAAATATATACGATAAATAAATGTTAAGAGAGTCAATAATAGAAAAGGGAGTAAAGAATCGATTGCATGCAGCATCTCCATAGTTTATTATATTATAAATTGCACACTAAGTTAGATAGGAAATAGATTTGGGTTTTGCACGATATATCGCAGGATAATTCACGGTGGTGGCTTCACAGCTCAGCTTTCACGGTTATCTAGTCACGTAGGCCTAAATAATTCATTACAAAGCATCTAAACAAAAGACCGTGTATTTTTCTGACATATATCACACAAAAACAAAATATATTACCATTCTAACACGTTTATTTGACTTTAAAGAAGGGACACGATTGCGCCGACTTATTTTTGTGTAGCATTTTTCGATTTGCTTCCATTAACAACGGTTTTTTGGCTGTTTCATTTTTCTTGCATGCTGCATTGGCATTGCCAAGTAAAAATAAAACATGCATGATTTTAATAATGTTTATTATACACTATTTTAAAACATTAACGATTTCCGTTTTCATAAAATAAATAAAAACTCAAATACATGGACAACGGATAACACGTTACTTACACGGTATATTTTATTTAATTGAAAATGACCTTCCTAAGAAAACCCAGCCCGCGAAGATAACAAAATGTTGTGGGAAGAGTCATAAACCACTTAATGTGTGTACTATACACAGAGGCATATATCGTTTAACAATTGGCCACACTTGATGCTCATGGGCTTGCTGCGCTGCCATTGGTCAACAATACTCGAATCCCCGCCCCTTTCTCTGGTACCACTGCAGCCTGAGAATGTGTCCACCTGGATAATCACATCTCGCTCCCACTGCCCTTCCTATACCCATTAACATGCCACAGTGGCGCCATATAAGGCAATAACCAATTTTCATTGCCTTTAAAAATGGAACAAGCAAGATCAATAAAAAGCTTTTGTATAACTCACTTTATTATCCAATGCACATACGGTTATAATACATTACTTCATTCAACTTGACTTTATAGTAAACGTAAAGTGTACAAACAATGGTTAAATCCAGAATTAACAAAGGCCGTTACATTTTATGTTGTCATAAAAATTACTAAGGCTAAATCGAACGTAAAATAAATCAAAAGAATTTCCAAAGTAAATTTATAATCATGAGCAAATTAAGTTATGATTTTAGAAAATTCTTGGATAAAACCATTATAACTTTATTTGCACCTAATTATAAAATATAACGTATATATTATCAAGTGTAATTTCTTTATCTATCAATATAATCAAAGAAAGAAGAAAAAAAACAACAACAAAAAACAATTATAAGTATTCTTGTGTTTTTTATTTGTATGATTGAATAGAATTTATGATTGAACTATTTGTGATTTGTAAGCTTATGATTTCCTCACGTTATTCTTAAAATAATGTTGCCAATTTGTAAAAAGCAATTTTTACAGAGTCTCAATTTTTAAAAAATCTCATATTACGCAAAGCGTTTATGTTCACCCCGTTGGTAACACATGTGCTGTTCGTGTGTGTTCGTTAAGATTAGTTCAAAATTAAACTATGTCACATTTATAAAACAGACAGATTAGCTCAGTTTGTCTTACCCCTTAATTACAGGTATGCTTGTTAATTTTGCAGTTCACTTGATCTCGTAATATAAGGTGTTGCCTGTTAGAAAGGTTATCGTTTTTAAAAGCGTATGATTTCGCCATCTTATATAATGCTATCAATTTGTACTGCAGGGCTGGAAGAATACGGTAGCCCAACGTCCCAGACAAGTCAAAATACAGTGTCGGGCTACTGGTCATTGATCATTATAATAGTCCCGGACAAGTCAATTATTGGCAGTTGATAAGTGATAAATAAACAGCGGTTTCTAATTAGCGATGGAGACAGTCAATTTCATGCCACGAGCATTTATTAACAACACTTAAAGCGGTACATGTACAATGCACAACCTGTCCAAAACAGCCAATCACGATGCGCAATACATCAACGCTTCTAGACAAAAATAAAAGAAACAACTTGTTGTAATACATTGTTTATTAGTTGTAGATATGACAAGTGTGTTGTTGTTTTGTTCGTTAATTGTAAACGACGCAATTTCTCGGACAAGTAATTTCTGTCCAGGTTACTAGTCCAAGACTAGTCATTGAAAAGAATTTTTTCCAGCCCTGTGTGACAGCAACCCAGTTTGGCACTTAAAAGCTTGTGATCAATGTTAAGACCTTTCTCTTTTCAAAACAACCATGTTCTTACACACTTATGCATTGTTTAGCTGTTGCTACTCATCAAACAGTCGTGTTCATACATATTTAATAATACCCCATCTTATAATTCCGCGCCCCTTTCAGACTGCACCATATTTACATGCTGAAGCTTTTCTTCGTCAGTTAAAGGTGGTATCCGACAGTTTGGACCAAAGATAATTTTCTCAAATAACCAAATCAGTCATTGTTACCTGAAAAGGTCATACAAGTTGCTGTTCATTGATGCCCTAGATCTGTGTAAATAGCGAAGCATTAATTCACACCAGTAATTGCAAAGAGGTATTCCGTATCTGAGCCACGCTAAAGAGATAGCAATTTTTAAACTAAGAAAAGCATGTGACGGCTTACTTTCGAGAACAAATTCGCTCTGACGTCGATATCTATTTTTAGCGTAGATAACTATCGTGTTTATTTATAGATTTGGACAGAATGAATGTTAATAGTGCTTTTTGGCGCAGTATACAGTAGCTTACAATATAAGTAGTGTGCAAAATCGTCTTTACTTAGACTAAAGAATGAGTTTATGCAGAAGTTATGGATAAATTCCAAAATACAGTGGAGTAACGACGTGTATTTGATGTAGGCAAACTGACGGATACCCCCTTTAAGTTCTTTTCTCTAAGTTCAACAATTATTTGTATATATGTATTTTCCCCAATCTCATTTTCCTCCCTTTAAAGGTGGTATCCGACAGTTTGCCTATATTAAATACATGTACCAATATCTAACCACCGCTTTGAAGAATTTGGTCATACATTTTGCATAAACCCATACTTTAGTCGTTCTAAAGACGATTTCGAAAACTTACTTTATTTTTAAACTGTACGTATCGTGAAAGAAAATCTCTAAATGTTCAGTCTTTCCAACTCTATAAAAAGCGCAATAGTGGTCTCTGCTAAAATAGATATCAACTTCAGAGCGGATTAAGCGGATGACTATATAAAATTAAGTGGTCACGTGTTTTTGAAGATTAAAATAGCTGTCTCTGCAGCGTGTCTCGGACAGGAAACACCTTTTAACAATGACGAGTGGGGATTTATCCTTGACTATTCACAGAGATATTTGGCATCAATGAACATCATTTTGCAAGACCTTTTCAGGTTCCAATGAATTATTAGGGTTATTTGAGAAAAATATTTGGACCAAATTGTCGGATACCACCTTTAAGTAAGCTTCCTGTTTACACAATAAAGCTGTTTATATCAGTAACGATGAATTTTCTTTGTACAAGCAGATCAATATGTAGGCTACATGGCTGTTTTTCAGATAAATGAAGAAAACGGCCATCATTTTTTGTTGTTGCTTAGTTTCAAATCTGGTTGGCAAAACACATTGATTTGGACGTATTTATTTCATATTTAATAAAAATGTAAAATAATAATAATCAATTATTTTATATTACCATGTGGTCAAAAATGTCAAACTTTGACAATTTTTGACAAAAAATACTAATGACCAAGTCAGGAAAAGCAACAGAAAGCAATGCACTTTTTTAAAATAATATCTTTGCAGTTAATATGAAACAAAAATACCTTAATAATACAATTTATGCAAACAGATTTGAAACTAAGCACAGAAATGTAATGACCTTTATTTTTTCCAGTTATCCGAAAAAGAGCCACAAGCTTTACTTGCTGGATTTTCATAACTGTATATCCTTTGAAAAAACAAACAGCTACATATATTGACATGCTCAAGCTTTTTATATTATCTAAGGCGGCTTTAGAAAAAAGCACTGTATTTACAGGTTTAATATTGTTATATCAGTTATGACATTGTCCATTGGTTAAACAGATTCATATTCACTGGAACACTGTTTGCAGACCCTTGTTTGTTGTTGTCAGCCCTGACCGTTCTAATTGGTCTGGGTGTCATTTCACTCCGAATAACAGGCGCATTAACATGGGAAGGTTTCTCCGCTATCACGCCCCCTTGATTCGACGAGAGCCCGAACCCTGCTTGAGTTCCGAGATCTATCGGATTGTTTCCTAACAATAAGCCAGAGGCGTCCCGACTTTGAATTAAGTTCAGTTCATCATACAATGGCTTTCCCGCAGGAACCTGTTGCTGTGTCATGACTCCAACGCTGGCTGTCTCTTTCGATTGAAAGCCTTGGCTTATAATCTGAGGAACGTCTAATTGAACATTCCTATTGTCTTCAAACGTTGGATTCAGTTTATCAGGTATTGGCTGTGTATTCTTCACCTCAGCTTGCATATCATTCGACCAAAAAATGGTATTAACTGGCATAATTGCTGGAATTTTAGGGATTTTGCCTTGGAGAGGAGAAAATTTCTTAAGCGGCGTTTGTACGTGTTGGGTATCGATTGTTTCCTTTGCGGGAATAGAAATTCCAAGATCTATAGGTGTGTTGCTTTGGTCACCAAATCCTCCAAGGGGTGAACTTACGTCAAGAGGAAGGGTGTTGGTATTTGTCGCGACGGCGGCCTTGTGTTTCTTGAGAGCGTCTTTGATGGACGCTGAGGACATAACCTGAATCTCGTGAGGAAACGCGCGCAAGATCCCATTGACGTCCGTCTCTACAATCAGAGGAGGAGCAGGATTGACAAACACCGGCTCAACTTGAAAGGTGGCTTTGTCTGCAAAACTCTTTTCCAGAATGGCTTGCTTCAGAGCAGGGTCAATGACCGGAGCTATCGGTGATAAAGGCGTCTTGGGACCGCCACCTACATTTCCGCCGTGGCTTTGACGCGTCCCTTGACCTTTGGAAAAGTGTCCCCGTTCGGAATTAGTGGGTATTTCAACAAAAAGCGGGCCCTTGGTGTGTGACTTTGAATCAAACAGGGACATCAGAGGGTCGCGGAGGAAGACTTTTTCGGTTTTGGATGAAGGGACAGGCTGGTCAGGTCCCCCTTCGCCATCGAAGGTACGGCAGCCCATAATTTCACCGGTGTATATGTCGATAAATTCATACTTGCAGTCCATGCCACAAGGATCGATTCTGGGAAATAACAAATGTAAACGTACAAGAGTGTGTTTGTTAGAAAGGGAAACTGAGTAAACTCCATGGATAAGATGGGAGTTTAATAGCACAACAGTTACAGGACTGTATCGGTTCAAGGGTCATGGTAAGCCAATAAGCGGTTTTCATGTTTTATTTGATCTTAACATGCATCACCCTAAAATAATTCTTGTCATGTTGGCGACTTCATCTCTTGGTGGGAGAAGTTCCCAATGAACTAGTCTAGGTAAAGGCACAAGGGGCATGCAATGTAAACTGATCTTCCCACTTTCTGACAGATGTAAATTTACAACATGTCTTCATGCAAGATTAAGACAATTCATGAATTATGAAATATTTGTCTTTAGTGCAAGGTAAAACCTGTTCATTTCCAGAAAGTATGAGCAAAGAGTATGGCAAAGATGGGGAACTACTGCGTGACGTCATAAGATCATACGGGCTCAAATTTTGTTAGAGATGTCATGCATTATGTAAGATTTCGTTAGCTTGACGTCACAGACGTCATATTTAGACGGACGTCATATTTAGACGTGCGTTAGTGATGTATCTTTACGCTTCATGAGTAAACATACGGATGCTGTCGTTGTTCAAATGTGACCTGGCAACGCCGGTAAGTGAACACACGAAATATAGGAACAGGTCATCAGGTTGAAAAAAAACATGTTTAAGTTTGTAAGATAATTTTACCGTCTTACCTGCACATAAGACGATTGTTTGATGGGCATATATTGGCAGGGCACGTGAACCAAGGGCAAGTGTGTGGCTGGATCCCCGCAGGACACTCTGTGAACAGATAAGTAAGGATTATTTGGTTGATTATTAAGAATATCTTATTTAAACAGCAATGAATTTTTTATTTTATTGTGGTATGCGGTATTTTTGTCTTCTATATTCAGGGTGGAAACAGGAACAGATTGTGTGTTTTTTAACCTTTGAGCTCGACCCTGACATTTTTAAGTATCTTGGGCTCAGTTTGTAAAGATCATTTTCAAGCATTTGATTGGTCAGCGTTTTTAAATTGCATTTCAAATCCCACCAATCAGACTCAGAGGAATGGTCTCAGACTCCAGCTCAAAGTTGTTGTTTTTTTTAAATCTCGGGTTCAGAATAATTAAAGTGTTGAAGCCCTTTTTTAAATTTTAACCAATCAGATGCTTAAAAACGATTTAATACCCGAGCTCAAAATCGTATAAACCCAAAACCTGAAGTCGGGTACCAGCTACCGAAAAGCAATTGGTGGCGGAGATATACTTGTCCAAAAAAGGGTCAAGATATAACATCGCTTATCTAGGTCTAGGGGATCCAACCACGGACCTTCCAATCCGGGAATTAAATGCCTTATGATAATAGAAGCGAGGTCCAGTGACTATTAATTCAATAAATGTCGAGACGGAACTACTAATACACCTCCTGTCAGATAGAATAGATCTCCACATCAATTTTTAACACGGCGACTAAGACGCGAATACATGAACATTCAAATCCTGGAAATGCAATGTTAACATAAGGAAAAAGAGTTAAACATTTTACTTTAATACATTTAATCCGAATAATTTCTTCCAAGAATATAATATTGTTGATATCTCTATTACGACGCGGCTGCTTCACTGTGTATGGCCTTGACCCCTTATCGCTAGGCGCTGCCGCCATTGTTACGAAATGTTACGAATGCTTTAGATGTAAGATGTAAAACACTCATGCAACACATATACATATTGTGTGTAATGTGTAAAGAATAAATAACAATGCAACCAGGGTGTGTTTGTGTATTATTGTGTCGTATTTTGTACGCATGGTTCATATTGTCCGCGTACATCAGTTTACCTTGTGACGTCCTGTTTATAAGTACTGTTAAAGCGTCATGGTCAGTGAGTAAGATGGTTTTAATCCAGTTTGTCTGGTGTGTGAGTTTTCACTAACTACAGATTTCCCACCCCTCTTTCTACCCTTTCCCCCTCTCCATTCATTATGTAATTGAATCCCACATTGGAAACATCATTACTGATAATTCCATATAGATTAACGTTGAATCTTTTACAAGATTGATCAACTAGTCTTGTATGTTTCAACATTCATGTTTACCTGAAATAATTGTTTGTCATTTGTAAAGAATAATTATTAGGTATTTTCTCTATTTCATGTATTGTTGTATTTTAATGGATTATCGATTAAACGTTACAATATCTGCTTAATGTTATTTCTAGGTTTTGTTACTTTCAGGCCATTTGTTTACTCTAATTAAAGAATGTACACCGAACCAAGAACAGCTGTAATCTTTACTTCCCTTGTTCCAACGGTTATGTACCATAAAACTGTACTCACGCTTAGGTGGTTGAGCACAATCTACTTCCGCACCGTTTGAGAAGAATTTAGCTTCACATTTCCCACACTGGGAGGCCCTGAAATATAACGCAATAGATTTAAAAGATGAAATTATCAGCAAGTAAGATTAATTATCAAAAGATCTCTCAAAGACGCGTATGAACGGACGAAAACATACTAGTAAATAAATAACGTAAAGCTGCACCTTTATTTCTAACTCGAGGTACGAGTACAATTACAAGTTTACGCTAATAAGATAATGTTAGTGGGTGTGGTATTAGTTCACATCGTACTTCCACAGTATTTAAAACACTATCTTGTGAGTGGGGTATTAAACCTAGGAAATATGCAACAAACAAGATTTAATTTACCTGCATTCGGCGGATGGACAATAGTGCGCAAAATATTTACACGGGTCGTCCACACACTTCACAAAGGGCACATTTGAGGGACAAGCTACAAGAGATAAAGACATGATATATCAAGACATTTAGATATTATACTAATTTATGTAAACTTCCAAAGCCACATAATTTTTCAGTTAGCTAAACGAACATACTCTCGACAAACATACATTCAGGCAGACAAACTAAAGTCTGCGGTAAACTAACAAGACAATCACTTTGAATAATCTAACAGTAAAAAGTCCCATTATTAGCCATCAGTCAACCACTAAACGGTCAGCTACTAAACAGCCAGCCAGCCAAACAGTCAGCTACTAAACAGCCAGCCAGCCAAACAGTCAGCTACTAAACAGCCAGCCAGCCAAACAGTCAGCTACTAAACAGCCAGCCAGCCAAACAGTCAGCTACCAAACAGCCAGCCAGCCAAACAGTCAGCTACCAAACAGTCAGCTAGCCAAACAGTCAGCCAGCCAAACAGTCAGCTACCAAACAGTCGGCCAGCCAAACAGTCAACCACTAAACAGTCAGCTACCAAACAGTCGGCCAGCCAAACAGTCAACCACTAAACAGTCAGCTACTAAACAGCCAGCCAGCCAAACAGTCAGCTACCAAACAGCCAGCCAGCCAAACAGACAACCACTAAACAGTCAGCTACCAAACAGCCAGCCAGCCAAACAGTCAGCTACCAAACAGTCAGCCAGCCAAACAGTCAGCCAGCCAAACAGTCAGCTACCAAACAGTCAGCCAGCCAAAAAGTCAACTACCAAACAGTACGCTACGAAACAGTCAGCCAGCCAAGCAGTCAGCCAGTCAAACAGTCAGCCAAACAGTCAGCCAGCCAAACAGTCAGCCAGCCAAGCAGTCAGCCAGCCAAACAGTCAGCTACCAAACAGTCAGTCAGCCAAAGAGTCAACCAGCCAAACAGTCAGCTACCAAACAGTCAGCCAGCCAAAGAGTCAGACAGGCAAGCAGTCAGCCAGCCAAACAGTCAGCCAGCCAAAAAGTCAACTACCAAACAGTAAGCTACCAAAACAGTCAGTCAGCCAAAGAGTCAGCCAGCCAAACAGTCAGCTACCAAACAGTCAGTCAGCCAAGCAGTCAGCCAGCCAAACAGTCAGCCAGCAAAGCAGTCAGCCAGCCAAGCAGTCAGCTACCAAACAGTCAGTCAGCCAAAGAGTCAGTCAGTCAAACAGTCAGCCAAACAGTCAGCCAGCCAAACAGTCAGCCAGCCAAGCAGTCAGCCAGCCAAACAGTCAGCTATCAAACAGTCAGTCAGCCAAAGAGTCAACCAGCCAAACAGTCAGCTACCAAACAGTCAGTCAGACAAAGAGTCAGCCAGCCAAACAGTCAGCCAGCCAAACAGTCAGCCAGCCAAACAGTCAGCCAGCCAAACAGTCAGCCAGCCAAACAGTCAGCCAGCCAAACAGTCAGTCAGCCAAACAGTCAGCTACCAAACAGTCAGTCAGACAAAGAGTCAGCCAGCCAAAGAGTCAGCCAAACAGTCAGCTACCAAACAGTCAGCCAGCCAAGCAGTCAGCCAGCCAAACAGTCAGCTACCAAACAGTCAGTCAGACAAAGAGTCAGCCAGCCAAACAGTCAGCCAGACAAAGAGTCAGCCAGCCAAACAGTCAGCCAGCCAAACAGTCAGCCAGCCAAACAGTCAGCCAGCCAAACAGTCAGCTACCAAACAGTCAGTCAGACAAAGAGTCAGCCAGCCAAAGAGTCAGCCAAACAGTCAGCTACCAAACAGTCAGCCAGCCAAGCAGTCAGCCAGCCAAACAGTCAGCTACCAAACAGTCAGCCAGCCAAGCAGTCAGCCAGCCAAACAGTTAGCTACCAAACAGTCAGCCAGCCAAACAGTCAGCCAGCCAAAGAGTCAGCCAAAGAGTCAGCCAGCCAAAGAGTCAGCCAGCCAAAGGGTCAGCCAAAGAGTCAGCCAGCCAAAGAGTCAGCCAAAGAGTCAGCCAGCCAAACAGTCAGCTACCAAACAGTCAGTCATCCAAACAGTCAGCTACCAAACAGTCAGCTATCAAACAGTCAGCCAGTCAAACAGTCAACTACCAAGCAGTCAGCCAGCTAAACAGTCAGCAACCAAACAGTCAGCTACCAACCAGTCAGCTACCAAACAGTCAGCCAGCCAAACAGTAAGCTGCCAAACAGCCAGCCAAACAGTCAGCTACCAAACAATAAGCTACCAAAACAGTCAGCTACCAAACAGTAAGCTACCAAAACAGTCAGCTTCCAAACAGTAAGCTACCAAAACAGTCAGCTACCAAACAGTCAGCCAGCCAAACGGTCAGCCAGTCAAACAGTCAGCCAGCCAAACAGTCAGCCATTCAAACAGTCAGCCAGTCAAACAGTCAGCCATTCAAACAGTCAGCCAGTCAAACAGTCAGCCAGCCAAGCAGTCAGCTACCAAAAAGTAAGCTTACTAACAGTAAGCTACCAAACAGTCAGCTACCGATCAGTAAGCTACCAAACAGTCAGCCAGCCAAACAGTCAGCCAGCCAAACAGTCAACTACCAAACAGTCAGCTACAAAACAGTCAGCTACCAAACAGCCAGCTTCCAAACAGTCAACCAGCGAGACATTCAACTACCAAACAGTCAGCCAGCTAAACAGTCGGCAACCAAACAGTAAAGACAAACCAGTCAGTTACCAATCAGTCAGCCAGCCAAACAGTCAGCTACCAAACAGTCATCTACCAAACAGTAAGCCAGCCAAACAGTCAGCTACCAAACAGTAGGCCAGTCAAACAGTCAGCCAGCCAAACAGTCAGCCAGCCAAACAGTCAGCTACCAAACAGTCAGCCAGCCAAAGAGTCAGCTACCAAGCAATCAGCTATAAAAAAGTCAGCCAGCCAAACAGCCAGCCAGCCAGACAGTGAGCCAGCCAAACAGTCAGCCAGCCAAACAGTCAGCTACCAAACAGTCAGCTACCAAACAGCCAGCCAGTCAGACAGTGAGCCAGCCAAACAGTCAGCTACCAAACAGTCAGCTACCAAACAGTCAGCCAGCCAAACAGTCAGCCAGCCAAACAGAGTCAGCTACCAAACAGTCAGCCAGCCAAACAGTCAGCCAGCCAAACAGTCAGCTACCAAACAGTCAGCTACCAAACAGCCAGCCAGTCAGACAGTGAGCCAGCCAAACAGTAAGGCAGCAAAATTGCCAATCAGCCAGGTAGAAAAGACAGACAGCAAGACAGAGAGATAACAGGACGCACGAACGGACGGACAGAAAGACAGACAGATAGATGGACGCACGGACAAACACTTACCATCGCTGAGACAGTCGACAAGTTGGTTTTCCACGTACCACGTGTCTTTGCAGGAGCCACAACCGTCCGGTCTGAAAGGAGAACCAACAGCTGCCATAAGTCAGACTAAACACCGACATATAATTATTTTGATTCGATGTATAAATCGCAGCGACAGAATCCAATATGGTGTCGGTCGGTTATGACAGAACGCCGAGCCATAGTTGTCACGTAGATTTCTCAATTGCACGGCATATTTTCGTCAAAACGGTACCTCATAGTTAGCATGTTTGGTGAAGAATGACCCAAGACACGTCAGTCAGTCAGTCGGTCGGTCGGACGGTCTACGTGCCTGTCTGTACCCCCGTCCGTCCGGTGAGTATATCTGCATGTCTGTCTGCCTGTATGTCTGTCTGCCTGTATGTCTGTCTGCATATCAATATAAACGTCTGATTGTCTACCTGTCTGTTCCTTGCTTTTCTGTCCGTATTTTCGCCATATGTTTGTATGTCTGTCTATCTGTTACAATCGGAAAGTCAGTCGAAATTACCTGCACATTGCATTAGGATAGTTCCGACAAGTCTTCTTATAGCACACATCCTCTCCGCAGGCAACTAATGGTTCGTCTTTGGCACAAGTGCGTTGCCATGGAAACGTCAATGCTGCGGGGTTTTTAACGAGTGGCTGTTGCTCTTGAATAAAATCTAAAAGAAATTATGAGACAAATAATAGAAAAAAGTAAAATTTTTACACAAGACATGCTTGATTCGGAAAAGATGTCTACGTGACACATATTTATCACAAAAAGGACATGAAACAGATTAACAAGCATTGTATACACATGTTTATAACATGGCATGACGGAAATGGCATACAAACTACAGAAAACACAATATTTCACATCCTGCATAATGCATAGTAAACACACGACAATAATTTATGCATTGAACAGATGGCAGATTGGGAATTAAAAACACGCCAATTAACATATGATAATTTACGCATGGAACATATGGCATAATGCAAGGCAAACTCCGCACAGGGTTTACGACATCGCTACGCTCGCTTAAAACCACTGCCATTATACAAAATCACGTGACGATAGTAACCAACAGGCAGATTAGCTATGGCGTCTTTGCCTGCCAACAGAGACTGCAGACACTCGATCTGTTTGGGTTTTGCTTTTATGGAGGAGTCAAACTCCGTTATTACTTTGTGAATTTCTTCAACAGTACTAGTATCCATTGATTGTTTACATTGAACCGGTGTAACACTGAAATTTCGCCATCGGCGAAAGGACGGAAATGGCCGAGTTGTTACGATTGTAGGGATAAATACATTATTTTTTTTCTTTATCGGTAGAATTTGTTATTTCATCCATTATAAGTCGTTTTTCTAACATACACATTAATTCCGATTGTCATTTTACTGAACAAAAATTAAAAGTAAAAAAGTCAAATCCTTCCAGATCTGGAAGGATTTCTGTGTGGTAGCAGAGATTCTCCTTACTGAAAGGGGGAGATCACTGCGTTGGAGATTAAATGCAAGGAAAACACGTGAATTAATACATGTAAATTCATACATAGAACAGATGGCTTAATAGAGGGAAACACAAGACAATTAACTTACGAATTGTACAGATGCCACAATGCAGGAAACACACGACAATTAACACATGATAATTTATACATAGAACAGCTGGCATAATGGTGGGGAAACACAAGACAATAAGCACATAATAATTGCCGCATTGAGCAGATGGCATAATACAGGAAACACACGACAATAAACACACAATAATTAACGCATTGAGCAGACGGCATAATGCAGGGAAATACACAACCATAAATGATTGGAAAAATGCCACTTTTTTATTTACACATTCAATAAGTACAAATATTATACAAAATATTAAGTTTATGAACAAGTGCAATTCCTTTTTTGCGCTATTTTCTGTTCATTGAACACACAGCGCGAAACACAACAAAACACCTTTTTTAACACGAAATGCGGTATACAGTGAACAAATGACATGCGACACAATTACATATAATTGATATATTTAGAACACTACATGGAAAACATTGAACATACAAACATAACCACATACCTCCGGTGACGCAGTTCACTCTCATATTATCCAGGTACCACGCTGCCTTACATTGGTTACACCCGTCCGGCCTGTATTTACAAAAGTCGATTGAGGAAATTGTTTACATAATTTAGTGATGTAAAAATGCTATCCCCTCAGAGTTTTGAGTTCAGGAACGTATGCATTTAATTTCTACGTTCCCTACAATACCGTGCAATTTGTTTACAAACGTTGCTTTCAAGTAAACAGTGTCCATAGAAAATTTACGTTGATTAGTAGCAAACTGTTTCCATGGGAGCTTGACCATGCTTAGTGTATCTTGTTAATGAGTCGCCAAATTGCCTAAACTATAGAATTTACAAGCAAGAACACAAGTTTGAACTCATTTATAATGATTTACCAGATAAATATCTTAGATCCATTGTACATTTTAGACTATGTAATTCTCATCTACCAATTAAATAAAGGCCGTTGGATGGGTCTGGAACGCAATGACAGAAAATGTAATCTTTGTAATCTGAACGTTATTGGTGATGAGTTTCATTATATACTTAAATGTCCCTACGTTAATTGTGAACGGAAAAAGTTCATCCCACATGTAAATACAAATATTGCAAACATTATTATTTTCAAGAAGATTATGACTGATATTAACTTAGATAACATGATAAATTTATGTAAAATTATTGAAATTGTCCTTAAGAAAACTAAAAACCACCCGGCCATCCTCAATTAATATTTTCCTTATGTAGTTACATTTACACACCTCATCATTAGCAGTAGTTGAAATATGTTTAAGAGATAGTATTTATTCCTATCAACCCTATGTTAATTTCCGCTTACACAGCCTGGATTATACAGGATATATTATTTGTTTCGATGTTTGTTCCTCATATCACATGTATGTATGTGCTGAGTGTACAAATAAACTTGTAGAAATACGTTTACCATGGACAGTACATGGCTTACCTGCACACGGCTCTGGGTACGGCCGGGCACTTTTCAGCGAAGCAGATCTCGATGGAGCAGGGCACGCTGTTACAACCGATCCGGGATCCGTCCGCTACCACGGCATCGTACGGGATTTCCACCCCTGTGAGGTGGGTAATCAAGAAACACCATTAAAGGTCCAGGTCAACACCAGGTACACAGTGTACAGAACGTTTACTCAAAAAATGGGCATTCATATTCGGAAATAAATTATCGTAAAATGTAAGTAGTGTAAATGTAAGTTGTGTTACGAAGTCGGAGAAATCTCATGCCTTAAAATTTGAAACACATGATGGATTTTTTTCTTCTTCCTGCCCTTCTTCTTCTTCTTCTTCTTCTTCTTCGTCATCATCATCTTCATCATCATCATCTTCATCACCATCATTACGTAAAGTCTTTGTACTACGTTTTTCCGCCTTTTGTCTGGTCTTTGCCTGTTTATCTTGCTGTTTTTTCTCCTTATATTAATTCAGTTTTCCAGTTTCTCTATGCATTCATATAAAATGAATGCAGTGTCTAGATATTAACTTAAATATGAATAAATTAGAAATATAACGAAAGTTAGACTGAAACTAGAGTTCAAATAAGAATGCAAAGAAGCATTCAAATGTGTGTAACACTGAACATAGAAAAATAACATGCACGCTACATGCAGATGTCAATAATGTGCAGCCACGAGCATGTGCAATAACGATTGTGTACAATAGAAAGATGGAAGAGTACATATAGACATTTCAATGTAACAAGTACACCTGATAATAATATAGCACAAACATTAAAATATGTACACTGAAATTAATATAATGTCAATATACGTGTACAGTATCAAGTTATATAAACACAATAAGATGTTTCAAATACAATAGTGTGTCAACAATATTGGACGTATAATAACCTTTATATATAAACAATAACTAATATTATATATTATAACTTTATAAATACAATAATGTATATCAAATAATGCAAATCAAACAACAAGTAACAAACAATAAAGAGCAAAAAAACTTATCAAATAACATAAACACAATAACCAGTACAAACATTATAATCACAACAATCTATAACAAATATAAAATATATAACAACATGCACAAAAATATTATTAATACCAATTCATTCAAATAACTTCAACGCTGTAACGCGAATTAAAAAGAATATAAACGCAAAAAACCGTATCTAGAAATATACACACACAAAAATATATCGACTAATATACACACTACACATATATCATGCAGCAATTTACATACAAACACTAACCTGTATTAAATAATATAAATATAGACAAAATAAACTGTCCCGAATATCATATACACAGCAACCTTTTATATAAAAATAGACACAATATTCTGTATCGAATATTATCCACACAATAACTAATATAAAAATAAAACAACAACAAAAAAACAACAACAAAAACAACAACACAAATACCTATATCAAATAATGCAGACATAGTAAACTGCTCAAATATTATAAGCAAAATAATTTTAATTTAAACACACTTATCAGCAATAACAATAATTATTTGTATAAAACATAAACATGAAATTATTTGTATAATAATATAAAACAATAGTATTTTAGAAATTGAAAAATACAAAATAGTATAATTCAAAACATTAATCTTAATAAACGAAAAGAAATGTAGCAAAAAAAAATTGACCTTTTCAAAATAATTACTATATCACGTTTATATACATGTATATATACAATATAAACACAATACAATCGATATAAACAAACACTATCAAACACTATACTAGCAGATTTACCTGTATCGAATATTTTAAAAAGATTAGTGAGAAAAGATTGTTAAATACGTTATACCCTAAATTAATTCAAGATAATTATCCTAGAACACTTTACGTGTAATTGATTATAAAAACTTTTAATACATATTTGTTTGTAAATGCATAAACAAGTGACAATTATTAGAACAATCCTTTACGCTTTAACCTATTCACTATTCCCCATTTTCGAAATGAAAGAAATGTTTTTAGTTATCTCCCTTGGAAGGTATTTTCTTATACTTTATATAAGAAATAGAATAAATTATATTTTTAATTTGCCTTTATTAAAGCGCTCAAGCTTTTTAATTCATTCTTATCTCAATCAATAAAATTCCAATTATCCAGTCTTGAGTGTTTTTCATAAGCTTAAAAAGTGGAAAAATCTTATGTTTTCAGCAATAATTGTATACCAAATACCTACCCACAATGGAGGTAAGAATGCAGTTTATTATTAATAAGAGTAAAGCCCCTCTACATACGACAAAAGGTAATACTATTTTCAATAAAATGAACACAGCATCAGGTATCAAACAACAGTAACACGACATATAGTACAGAAGTTTTTAAAATATTAAACAATATATGCAAATCAAGCTACATAAATACAATACCTGTTTTAAACAAAATGTGCATGTGTTATATTTATTGGACCATGCTAACATGCAACAAAGTGCTCATCAAACAATACAAAATACTCAACAGAGCTCTAGGGTGGCATTCACCAACCATTCTAACTTTCAGACATTCTTTATGGGTGTGCGAGGTATTTGACGTCTTTATTGACCACTAACATGGCCTTACCAGAGAGTCCCCCACAGTCTCGGTATTGGGTGGAACAACTGGGTGAAGAGTTTTCTGTTAAAACCTGCTGACAGATGGATTGCAATGCAAACCATGTACATAGTAAACACACTTACTCTTCTATTATTGTTGTTACTGTGACAGACATGTATATAGTACACAGTAATTCATTTATGACCCTTCGCACTATGACATCCCTGTATACAGTGCACACACTTATTATTCTATGACCTTCAACACTTCGACAGCCCTTATTGGTTTATAACCCATCCTAATTTGACAGTCCTGTGGACAGTGCCAACTTATTGGTTTATGACCTTTCCCCACTGTGACAGGCCTGTATATAGTATACCGACTAATTGGTTTATGACCTTCCCCACAGTGACAGGCCTGAATACAGTATACCGACTAATTGGTTTATGACCTTCCCCACAGTGACATCCCTGAATACAGTATACCGACTAATTGGTCTATGACCTTCCCCACAGTGGCAGCGCTGAATACAGTATACCGACTAATTGGTTTATGACCTTCCCCACAATGGCAGGCCTGAATACAGTATACCGACTAATTGGTTTATGACCTTCCCCACAGTGGCAGCGCTTAATACAGTATACCGACTAATTGGTTTATGACCTTCCCCACAGTGACAGGCCTGAATACAGTATACCGACTTATTGGTTTATGACCTTCCCCACAGTGGCAGCGCTGAATACAATATACCGACTAATTGGTTTATGACCTTCCCCACAGTGGCAGCCCTGAATACAGTATACCGACTAATTGGTTTATGACCTTCCCCACAGTGGCAGCGCTGAATACAGTATACCGACTAATTGGTTTATGACCTTCCCCACAGTGGCAGCCCTGAATACAATATACCGACTAATTGGTTTATGACCTTCCCCACAGTGGCAGCCCTGAATACAGTATACCGACTAATTGGTTTATGACCTTTCCCACAGTGGCAGCCCTGAATACAATATACCGACTAATTGGTTTATGACCTTCCCCACAGTGGCAGGCCTGAATACAGTATACCGACTAATTAGTTTATGACCTTCCCCACAGTGGCAGCGCTGAATACAGTATACCGACTAATTGGTTTATGACCTTCCCCACAGTGGCAGCGCTGAATACAGTATACCGACTAATTGGTTTATGACCTTCCCCACAGTGGCAGCGCTGAATACAGTATACCGACTAATTGGTTTATGACCTTCCCCACAGTGGCAGCGCTGAATACAGTATACCGACTAATTGGTTTATGACCTTCCCCACAGTGGCAGCGCTGAATACAGTATACCGACTAATTGGTTTATGACCTTCCCCACAGTGGCAGCCCTGAATACAGTATACCGACTAATTGGTTTATGACCTTCCCCACAATGGCAGCGCTGAATACAGTATACCGACTAATTGGTTTATGACCTTCCCCACAGTGGCAGGCCTGAATACAGTATACCGACTAATTGGTTTATGACCTTCCCCACAATGGCAGCGCTGAATACAGTATACCGACTAATTGGTTTATGACCTTCCCCACAGTGGCAGCGCTGAATACAGTATACCGACTAATTGGTTTATGACCTTCCCCACAGTGGCAGCCCTGAATACAATATACCGACTAATTGGTTTATGACCTTCCCCACAGTGGCAGGCCTGAATTCAGTATACCGACTAATTGGTTTATGACCTTTCCCACAGTGGCAGCCCTGAATACAATATACCGACTAATTGGTTTATGACCTTCCCCACAATGACAGGCCTGAATACAGTATACCGACTAATTGGTTTATGACCTTCCCCACAATGACAGGCCTGAATACAATATACCGACTAATTGGTTTATGACCTTCCCCACAGTGACAGGCCTGAATACAGTATACCGACTTATTGGTTTATGACCTTCCCCACAGTGGCAGCCCTGAATACAGTATACCGACTTATTGGTTTATGACCTTCCCCACAATGACATGCCTGAATACAATATACCGACTAATTGGTTTATGACCTTCCCCACAGTGACAGGCCTGAATACAGTATACCGACTAATTGGTTTATGACCTTCCCCACTGTGACAGGCCTGAATACAATATACCGACTAATTGGTTTATGACCTTCCCCACAATGACAGGCCTGAATACAGTATACCGACTAATTGGTTTATGACCTTCCCCACAATGACAGGCCTGAATACAATATACCGACTAATTGGTTTATGACCTTCCCCACAGTGACAGGCCTGAATACAGTATACCGACTTATTGGTTTATGACCTTCCCCACAGTGGCAGCCCTGAATACAGTATACCGACTTATTGGTTTATGACCTTCCCCACAATGACAGGCCTGAATACAATATACCGACTAATTGGTTTATGACCTTCCCCACAGTGACAGGCCTGAATACAATATACCGACTAATTGGTTTATTACCTTCCCCACATAGACAGGCCTGAATACAGTATACCGACTTATTGGTTTATGACCTTCCCCACAATGACAGGCCTGAATACAATATACCGACTAATTGGTTTATGACCTTCCCCACAGTGACAGGCCTGAATACAGTACACACACTACATGATTTATGACCTTCCCCACAGTGACAGCCATGAATACAGTATACCGACTAATTGGTTTATGATCCTCCCCACTGTGATCTACCAGCATTATCTTATTTGAAGGATATGAGTGGCTCTATAGAAAGCCATTATAAATGCATTGAAGAATTGATTTCAGACCTCATTATATTCGAGGTTTATTAAGATACTCATCCGATACTTTGCAAACTCTTACCTATATACAGTAATATGTGGCGCAAATAAATTTCTTTAAATGACAGTATCTGTCGGCATGAAAATGTTACTTTAGCTAAAGTCATGACTTGGGTATAGTAATGGTTGATGAATACCGTTCCACTTATGTGGAGCTTTGAAAGAGACAAACAAAACTGTCACATGTTACTAAATCTACAGACACACATGCCAGCACCATACTTTCAACCTCTCAAGCATCTCGAAATCTTACTAAAATGTGTTAGTAAATCTAGATCTAACCTACATCCGCGACGGATCCAGGGGGGATGCACCCCCAACAAACAAGGTAAAAGAGTAGAGTTGTTAAAACACATAAATGCAAATACTGAGATTTTAGCGTAAATTTTGTGTGTTGATTGCTTCGGTCAAAAATAGGGTCCCTAATTGTGTGTATATATCTAGCATTTACTGCGATACAGATGAATGGATCTTGTTGTCTAACTACGAAGTGACAATGTCAATGTAGAAAGTGCAGATTGAACCACACAGGCAGAAACACGAAACGGTTGACAATTTGCTCAAACTCCTCATTCTACTCTTTTATTTAGATTTTATTAGAAAAATATCAAAATGAGAAATGAGAATTACCATAAGTATTATAAGTATAAGTTTCATGATTCATACCCCCTCCACCTCCCCCCTCCCCCCCCCCCCCCCCAATAATTCTGGATCGGCCCTTGATTGGTCCCCAAGATAATTTGGCCGGATTATTTGACTGATTGTGGACAGGATGTAATGCCATCATCAGGGTCGGATATTGGGGGGGGGGGGGGGGGGGGTATGAATCAAGATTCATTCAACTTTATCGCAGTAAATACTGGATATATGTTTATGTTTATTGGGTTTATCGTCCTACCAAACAGTATTTCAGTTATCTGGAGACGGTGTCCACTTGAAGCAGATATAGTGCTGCCTTCACCGTGTATAGCATGCCGTGAACACCTGGCATGATACCACACCCTACCACATTATCCTGACACTGGGCTATCCAGTCGTAGAACTACCCTTAATTTGCTTGAGCGTTAGCAAGGGAGCTATACCACTACCATTTTTAACAACTTTGGTACATGTATGTCGCGGCCCGGGATCGAACCCGGGTCCTCCCGTACCTGGAAATATTAGATATACATACATAATTAGGCACCCTTACTTCGACCTAAGCAGTCAACAGACAAAATTTGCTTTAAAAGCTTGGTATTTTTAAGCTTACATGCGTGTGTTTTCACAAATCTGCTCTTTTACCTAGTCCGGTATGGGATGTATCCCCGACTCCCGGGATCCATCTTGGCCATCATAAAGGCAGTGATTATAAATAAACGATATATGTGTACATAGTTTAGTCACACAAAGACAACAATATTGCGTTAAGACTAACAAACAACCTGAGCATTTCCCACAATAAAACAAAATCACATATTTACTTTCCCTTTTCCCACTTTTTTACAAAAAAATACAATACATTTCCGCTATTACATAAAACACATTAAAAATAAACCTGCAAACGTTTCCCTCTATAACACAAAACAACCACTTCACTATTTCCCTGTACACCAAACAACCATAAGTTTTATTCTCTGCATGCCATCGTGTTTTTGAGTACCTGTAGAATTTAGAGCCGCAGTGGGACATGATTTCCACGTGCTCTGCACGAGATATTCGGCCCTGCATGACCCGCAAAACGTCTGCCTGTGAAAACACGTGACTAATGACATGCTATTCACTTGCAGCAAACATCATATAAGGAACATTGACATTAGACAAAGTTTACATAGCGGTCAAGTGATTTTTAAGCAGCCGGGAACCGCTACAAAGTAGGACTCAATATTTGCTAAACGTGAATATCACTGGTTTTTATTTATTTTTTTATTTTATTTTCAAAGTATTATACAATTGTATATTTGTTTACACGATTAGTTTTGAGGAATGTTAAAATTGAAACCGTAAACTACTTTTAATTTCATTGCATTCGAAACGACTGAAAACATTTTTACTCTCCGTATCTTTTTGCTGTAGCAGCATGACCTCATTTAGAGACATTTGCTTGTTTGGGGTTTGAATGCTATGCAGCATAGCTTAGCGTAATCATTCTGCACAACAAGCACGTTCACGACAACGGTTACATTACACTTTCGGTGTTCGAGTCCCCGACCGACCACGAAATTTCGTTCCTTGGGCACGACTATTTGATTAACATTGCTACAGGTAATTATTACCTGAGAACTGGTTCCACACAAGAAATAGGAGTCATGAGTGATAGGTTTGATTGGAGAGGTTGTGTTTCTCAATCGAATAAACAAACGGGATTAAGGTCATGCTAATGTCTGTGTAATCTATAGATAGTTTCCACATCAGTGAAGATCCATTATCTTGGCAGCCATCTTTGATGGCACCTTCAAGGGATTTTCATATGAATCGTATAGAAGCGTAAATGTTATGTTCTTGAAATTTCTTCATTTTTGGTCCAACAATTAAAAACCATACACCATTGGAAAGCTCTTGAAATTCATATCTTTAAAATACAATATATTTAAAATTGATAAATGCACGAAGAATAAATACACAAAAATAAATAAAACTATTGGCTCATCCTTAACTAAAATGAACTGTGTATCTTTTTTTATTGTATTTTTTACCTTTTTAAGTATCAAAATATAATTTTGATATTTAAAATACTTCATAAAAGCTCTTATATTTGATGTAAAATTCAGTAAAAGAGACTGAAACATAACAAAACAGTGGTGAGCTTAATGCAGCACATATTTCCAGATTTCGGCCTGCATTAGCTTCTGCCATCAAATATGGCTGCCTTAAACTGTATCATCAGTGCCTATGACTTCACTTGGAAACTATCTAAACGATCGATATAACCTATATTACGATTTTTGATGCGTTTTTGACAGGAGCTATCAGTTTATTTGAATTAAGGTCGGGACCGAGATGTTGCGATTGTTTGTTAACTCGTCATCGTCGGACATCCACGACTCTCCATTCATTGACCGTGGGATTTTGAGTTCACTTTTCGCCGTTTCTGGTAATGATATTTCATTGGTCGCTTCATTGTTCCATGAAGATTTAAGTCTAATGATAAAGCTCGTTTTTATCGATTGTGGCACTGGTCGCAGTCATTGTTATACTTCTAGTCTCCACGCTGAAGAGTATGAATTTTGTAAGCACTGTTATGATTGACCAATTCTTGTTCTATTCAGTTCGATAAGACGACAGAAAATTTACCAATAAACCCACGGTCGACGGATGTAGTAAAACGAAATAGTTTAGCGCGCGTATCCGACGATGGTCGCTCGTTTGTGTCACCTATTTCTTGGTTTAAGTTGAACTCTGACAAATCAGGGGTCTGACTTCCGGCAAAAAGTGAACACGAATATTGTTAATGCCCCCACACACGTAATTGCACTTCTGTCCATGATTCATTAACCATAAATATATCCATACATATTTTGTCCACAAGCTATGGGAATAAAGCTTTGATTTAATAAAAAAAACAACGTTGTTTTTTATTTCAACATGATGGATAGTTAAATATTATGGTGGTCTATTACCTGTGTCTCTGAACGCTGATTGTGTACTATTCGTTCATGGTGTATGGAGATTCCCATCATAAAAACACCTTTAAATCAAGTGAAACAATTGATCATAACGGGCTATTATTGTCTTTCCGGGGCAGGTAAATGTAAACAAGTGACAGCATACACACCATACTTAAGTGTTTTCTAGTTAGTTGGGTTCTGGGAAATAGTGTAATTTTAGGGGCGTTGGTGTGAGGTAAGGCAGTCGATCAGTCACTTTTTGAAAGACGGTGTTATTTCTTAAGTCTGAAGTCACGTAACCGTTGCGTGAAGTTAGCGATATAAGTGATTAAAAACAACAAGATATCTTTGTCTCCCTGTCAATTCTCTAAATCTGTAACATTTTTTCTCTTGGGTTCTCTTTTTCACTCACTATATAACTCCATTATTTTCCCCTTTCTCACCTATTTCATTTACCAGTCACTCTAATTTTCAATTTACCTCTTTCTCCATAATACACTCTTCTGTATTTTTCTCTGATCATTCTCTTCTTCGCACTGTTATCTCTCTCCCTCTCTCTCTGACTTCTATTCTTTCTTCTTTTCATTTATTCTCTGTACCCCCTTTGTACATTCTCTCAAGTATTTTCCCTCTTCTCAAGTCTCTCTTATTTCCTCTCTTTTCAAGTATCTCTTATTTCCTCTCTTTTCAAGTATCTCTTATTTCCTCTCTTTTCAAGTATCTTATTTCCTCTCTTTTCAAGTCTCTCTTATTTCCTCTCTTTTCAAGTCTCTCTTATTTCCTCTCTTTTCAAGTCTCTCTTATTTCCTCTCTTTTCAAGTATCTCTTATTTCCTCTCTTTTCAAGTCTCTCTTATTTCCTCTCTTTTCAAGTATCTCTTATTTCCTCTCTTCTCAAGCCTCTCTTATTTCCTCTCTTCTCAAGCCTCTCTTATTTCCCCTCTTCTCAAGCCTCTCTTATTTCCTCTCTTCTCAAGTCTCTCTTATTTTTTCCGCTTCTCAAGCCTCTCTTATTTCCCCTCTTTTCAAGCCTCTCTTATTTCCCCGCTTCTCAAGTCTCTCTTATTTCCCCTCTTTTCAAGTCTCTCTTATTTCCCCGCTACTCAAGTCTCTCTTATTTCCCCGCTACTCAAGTCTCTCTTATTTCCCCTCTTCTCAAGTCTCTCTTATTTCCCCTTTTCTCAAGTCTCTCTTATTTCCCCGCTTCTCAAGTCTCTCCTATTTCCCCGCTTCTCAAGTCTCTCCTATTTCCACGCTTCTCAAGTCTCTCCTATTTCCCCGCTTCTCAAGTCTCTCCTATTTCCCCGCTTCTCAAGTATCTCTTATTTCCCCGCTTCTCAAGTCTCTCTTATTTCCCCTCTTCTCAAGTATCTCTTATTTCCCCTTTTCTCAAGTCTCTCTTATTTCCTTTCTTCTCTGTTTCTCCTGTTTCACTCATGCTCTGTCCATCTCTCTAACCTCATTCTTTCTTTCCCTCTTTCGCCCACTTCACCTATCTCTCTTTCTCTCTTCCTCTCTCTCCCTCCCTCCCTTTACTCCCTCCCACCCCCCCCTCTCTCTCTCTCCCTCTCCCTCTCTAGCTCTCTACTTATATCTCCCAATCTCTCCATTCTTCTTTATATAACTTCCCCACCTCTTTTCAGTCTCCCTTCTTCCTTTCTCCCCCTCTTACGCCTACCTTTCCACCTCTCTACTCAGTTCTTTCTCTAAATAGCACGTCTTTCTATTCCTTTGTCGCTTCCTACAATTCTTCCCCGCCGCCTATAACATGTTTCTATATTTCACTCTCCGCATATTTCACCCCAACTCTATTCATTTTTCTCTTGTCATCTCCACTCCCCTGTATGACACCAATTCCCCATCTTTGACTTTCTTTCTCTCTGTCCTGTCTAAATGTAAGATATCAAGGTACATAAGTCAGGTCTACCTGCATTCGGCCCCTCTGTAGTCCGGGTGGTCACATGGCCAGTTGCAGGGGTTGACTAAACAATGAACAACGGGCTCGCCACCTGGACAAACTACTCGACGGAAGAAAGCAAAGTAACACGCATGATCATCTTCCAGCTAAGTTTAAACACGAACTTGCGTGCCGATATGACAAAGGTTTTTAATACATGTACAAAACCAACATCATCCAAGTTCTAAAAACTAATAAATGTACATGCAAAAAAATAAACAACAGCAGTGTAGAACTTTCAACGACAGTATTAGCAAATAATCAATGACACATGTGTAGCCATTTACAATATGAAGTCAACGACAAAATGTAGCCATTGACAGCACGAAGTCCATGCCATTTTCAACAGTATAGAAAATGTCAACATAAAAGTCAATGTGAACATAATACTTAATGTCAACATCGATGTCAATGTTTAAGTCATTGTAAAGATTATAGTCAATGTCAACATTATACCTAATGTCAACTTATACTTAATGTAAACATTATAGCAAATGTCAATATTGTAACGATTTCAACATAATAAGTTATTTTAGCTTTAAAGTCAATGTCAATATTTTAGTCAATGTCACCATTATACTAAATATCAAAATCATAGTCAATGTCAACATTATAAACTGTGTCTGAGAAGGCTAGACCAATCGGAACTCCTCGGGTAATTCCGTTCTCGGGACGATCATCCCTCGGATGTATCTGGTGCAATAATAATTACTGATATCACGATCGTTTTGTTCGCCTGAAGTTGGAAGAATATGCTTAAAATGTAGTTCGCACAAAACATAAACAAGGGTGTCGTTTGACAGCTGTGTCTTTGCTGCGCCGGGTAAATTAAACTTGGATGATTTAAACTTGAAGCAGCCACAAAGTCAAATTTTACATGCATCGTACTATTGATAGTTTCCATGGGATGTCATAGGCACTGATAAGACAGTTTAAGGCAGCCATCTTTGAAGACAGAAGCTAACTTTGGAAATATGTGCTGCATTAAACCACGACGGTGCTTTAAATTTTCAGTCTATCATACTCAATTTTATACTAAATTGAACAGCTTTTAAGAAGTATTTTAAAAATCAAAACTATATTTTGATTGTTTAAAAGGTAAAAAACAACCAAAAAAGATACACTGATAATTTTGTTTAAGGATGAGCCAATAATTTCATTTAGTTCTGTGTATTAATTCTTTCTGCATTTATCAATGTTTAAATATTGCATTCTTCAAATATGAAGAGCTTTCCTGTAGCTTTTAATTTTTGGACCACAAATGAAGAAATTACAAGAAAATAAAATTTACGCTTCTATACAATTCATCTGAAAATCCCTGGAAGTTGCCATCAAAGATGGCTGCCAAGATAAGGGATTTTCACTGATGTGGAAACTATCTATAGTGAGCTGTTATCCCAGCTGCCATCTTTGTTTTGACGTCTGTCACAAAAGAAGTCTCATTTAGGGAAATGGCCGAGGTAATCCGACTACCTACATACATCCGAGAGATGATTCGTGAATTATCCAAAGTGTTCCGATTGAAGCCTAGAACGGGGCATATACGTCTACATATGTATATTTAACAGCGAGCAAAAATACGATCTATCATAAGGTGGCAATTGCATAATACAGGTGGACTACACCATCATAAAATAGAAAATATATGCAAATATTAACACGTTTTTAAAACTGTATTATAAAAGTACGTCAACAGCATCAGTCAAGTAGCAGTAATAAGTTGGACATATGTTTGGTAAACACAGTTTCGTACTTAGCTCTATACTGTATGGTAAGGTAAGCATAGAACAGTAATGTATTAGAAATATGACAAAACACAGTCATAATACCTGTAAACTAAATGACTCAGAATTATTTAACAATAAAGATGGAAATAACATTAAATAATCAATTCATTAACTTGTATATTATACGAAAATTGATCAAGCAAGAAAAAAGAAAAGAAAAAAAGAAAGAAAATGAAATGAGAGAAAACAATAACAACAAAAAACAGAAACAAAAACAACAATAACAAACAAAAAAAACAAAAAAACAAAAAAAACAAAAAAAAAAAAAAAAAAGAAAAGAAAAAAGTACGTAATCGCAAATGCATAATAAACTTTATGACTCAGACATATAAGTTAAAGCTGCCAAAAGTAAAGAAACAAACAAAACTTAACGATCTTCTTTAAGCCTTCGCCTTACAACCTTGTCAGGTAGAAACAATTGTTAAAGTGCAACATTTTTCGTCAAATACAATCACTGCTTTATTTTTACAATCACTACTAGATTTAAAAGTGTTCAACATTAACATATTCACTTCATTCTAAATATAGGCACATTGACACAAAAATAGTCAGACAAAAATGAACGCAAACATTAGTTGTAAAAATATACAAATAGCTTAATTAAAAAATAAATAAAAAATAAAAATATTTATGATCATTTATTAATTCACTCCTAAAGTTATGTTTAAATAGAAACATAATAAACATGCAAATTTGAAAAAAAAATCATTGAAAATCAACAGATATTGAAAATATAAATTGTTACATCTATATACAGATTTACACATATTAGACATCTTCATCTGAAACAAATTCTTAAAAAGGCTTTTGAACAAGGCCACTACCACTACAACAATTATATATAACTTACAACTTGTACACTCCTTTGGTGTTGGAAATTCTTCATCTTCTAGCACACAACGTTTATATATCAGCTGTACAATTTATTTATTTATTTATTTATTTTAAATAGGGATTACTGTCATAATGCAAAAGTAATACACGGATAACTGCTAGAAATTCAGCAGCAAAATGAGCAAATCATAATCAAATTGGGCAGTCCGATAACTAAGTTGTCTGCCCTTGAGTACTCTCCGAATGCGCATGCGCATTAAAACTTCCGGGGTATAAGTAGAAATTTTATCAGCGTGTATAACGCACACATCGAGTGACATGGAAAGTTAATTAAAGAAAGAAACAAAACCAAAATGGAAATCGCCGAAATATTGCTGAATATGTAAAGGTGTTTAAAGCGGGAAGGTGGTCAAAAACAGAACTGTTTCATTGCATCGATTTCCTCAAAACAAGCGACTGCGATGCATTTCGATGGTATTATAACACTTCGCCCTCCCTTAACTGGTAATAGTTCGCCCTTGATTGGTAACAGCTCGCCCTAGACAGGTAACAGTTCGCCCTTGCTTTATAACATGTCGCCTTCGGATATAAGTGTATACATCGAGAAAAAAAGTAAATTGGTTAATTTATTTATAACCATTCACATTGTATTTGTTTTCTTCGTCTTAATATACATTATGAGCTCTTCTGATATAAGTGTATACGCCACCATTCGCCCTTAAAATCTTTAAGAAATTAAGTAAAAAGAATGTAAACTTATTATTTTTTTATTATTTTGACACCATTCACATTAAATTTATGCTTCTTTTGTCTCCTTATTCTTTATTATTATAAACATCGTATTATTAGCATCGTAAATTATTATATTTTTATTTTTCATATTTTAAAATTGTTTTAACCAAAGAAAAAAATCTGATCCTCCCAGTACAATATACGAACTGTCACTGTTCCTTGATTTAAATGCAATGTTGCGACCTAAAATATAATAATTATACTGTGTACGTGGTTTATTCATTTCATATTTTATATTCAAATAAAATTCCGATGTTGCAAGGATTTTAATGTTACTTAGTTGCATACATATTTTGTTGCAAATACTTTAATATGGTTGTCATACTCAAGATGACTTGAGTATGCAGTTATCTTAAAATTGCACATAAAAGCGTGAACGTTAATTGGTGTTTGCCTACAGACATTATTGTGATGATACCATTCGCACTAATCTTGATTGATAATTAGTCAGTGTGATCTTAATAAATGTTTACCGATATAGACGTATATAAAAAATTAAAATTAATAAATTGGTCAGTGTGTGATCGTTAATTGATTTTTGCCTGGTCATTATTGTGATGATAGTGTCAGCACTAATCTTGATTGATACATGTAATTAGTCACCGTGATCTTAACTGATGTTTGCCGTCATAGACGTATATAAGTGCTTGCAATTAATAGGCTAGTCAGAGATTCAATCGTACGCTAGCTTTATCACAATACAGTATGAAGAAGTCGACTAAGACCGCAACCAACTAATTGTGTTTGTGTGCATATCTTATAAAATATTTTATATATATATATATATATATATATATATATATATATATATATATATATATATATATATATATATATATATATATATATATATATATATATATATATATATATATATATATATATATATATATATATATATATAATACACTATATAACAAATTAAATCAAGTATATACGTTACTTGACATCATTTTCCCCCTTCATTTAACGCGTGGAAATGGTACACTTATATTCGAAGTACTCATAATGCATATGAAGCCGATGGAAACAAATACAAATTGATGTGAAAGGTGTCGAAATAATTATAAATAAGTTAACAAGTATACATTTTTGCTTGACGTGTACACTTATATCCGTCGGCGACATGTTACCGATCAAGGGCGAACTGTTACCGATCAAGGGCGACCTGTTACCGGTTAAGGGAGGGTGGAGTGTTACTAATTCTTCTCGAGTTGGTCTCTCCTTTTCAATTCATAATTGTCAGTAATATCTAGCTTGTGAGCGCCGATAATTCGCTCAAATGACGATTCGCCAGGTACTTCTTCAAATCTGTTAGCTTGAAATGGTCCAATTCTTAGTTCTTTACACAAGCTTCGTTGATTTCTTTGTCCTTGTCCGCCATCTTTTTTTACTTAGTCCCCAGAGGTGTAGCCTCCCTTTGAATTCAAGGGAAGTAACCGAGTTATCGGACTGCCCAATACTCCCAAGATCCTTGGTGATCGGGACATAACAGTTTTCGCCTCTGTATGATAACTTCGTGCTTAGAAGTTAAAGTGTTAAGACCAGAGCAAGAACCAATCCTAAAATTAACCTACAATAAGATATGCTTGAAGTAAAAAATCTATAAAAACAAGGACTGGTTAGGAGGTTACTGATTTCAGTTGTGTGTTGTTTTTTAAAGCCCAGATCTACAGATATCGTCGTCGGAGCCCACGGCTACTGATTACGTTTCACTCCATTCATACACCGTGGAATTTTATCTATGATATCGCCGTATTGAGTGTGAAATTTGAATAGATATCAGCCAATCAAAACAACGCTTACATTTCCGCTACTCGTACGTGTGGAGGTAGCTAAGTATCTGGAAACGTGAATTCTAATTGCATTGATGACGTCATTTTGGAAGGAAAGCGGAAACAATGAAAGAACGAGCTTTGTCATTGGACTGATATTTTCATCGGATTAACGACCACTGAAATATCATTTCCAGAAAGGGCGAAAAGTGAACTAAATATCTCACGGTCAATGAATGGAGAGTAAACGGAATGGGTCGGTCGTGGGTGTCCGACGATGGACAGATATAAGTTTACCTTCATTGGTGATGTCTGACTGTAAAGATAATCTAGACCTTAACTATCTGCCTAGTTCTGGCCGATTCGAGCTTATCAGGCTTTAAGTTTTTATTATTAGACAAAATTCACTAAATGGCAGACGATGACAGGGGGCAGCACTTACGTTTCAGATCCTGCTTGACACTGCAGTTGGCCCTACTACCGTCTCGAGAATACCATATTGCTTTACATCCATTACAGTCGCTCTTCTCCATCCTGAAAACAACAACAACCGAGCGTTCAAGCGTGATAGTCACATTGGTTGAATTGGATTTTTTTTTATATTTTGTTAAAAAAAGCAAAAGCTTTTTTTTTTTTTTTTAAATTGTATTAATAATCGAATAAATGAAATATCTGGCCAATAGATTTACTGTAAACAGGCTTTTATTTGCCTGTGTTTATCAGTACGGCAGTTTTAAACAAAAAACTGGTTGGATAAATGGTGACGCAATTATTTAAAAGTTGTAGCCGATTGTTTGCCAGTATCTTAAACTTAGACATGTAACAACATCTTATCCATAAATGCTAGAGAATTTGTGCATAATTGTTGTACATCATAACCTTAATTCTTAGACCGTTGAAATAGTAACATATATCGCTATAAATGTCTTTTTTCCAAATCTATAAATACGCCTGATGGGAATTTCAGCTAAAAGTGATATCGACGTAAGAGCTGATTACCCGGATGATAATGTAACGCGTGAGCTCAAAAGTAAATGGTCACGTGATTTTCTTAGTTTACAAACAGCCAACTGTACAGCGATAGGAAATACATTTTTTCATGACAATTAGAGTGTTACGCTTTACTTTTCACATCGATGTCGGGCACAAATAACTTGTATTTCTTTTCAGGTAACACTAATTTATTTAGAGGCAGGTGAGAAAGTAGACACACACTATTAGATATCACCTTTAAATACGTTCAAAGCGCAATACATTTGATGCTAAGAATCATGTTCCTACGCCATACTGTCACCTAGCCGCTACAGTCCCTGAGAAAACGGTAACAATGAATTGTGTAAAAAAAAATAATCAATTCAGAGAGCGAAATATACACGGCTTAAAAGTTTCCAAAAATGTCTACATATGCACAAATATGAATAAATAATCGATTATTCTTGTTGTTCACGGTAGAAAGTAGCTCAAATAATTTTTATTTTGATAACAAGACTTTTCAGTCTGTAACCAAAAATAAAACAAACAAAACTATATTGGGAGTTATAATATCACCGGACACGATAACATGATAAAGGGTCACAACATTCCAGTCTTAAGACATTCTATCACAGTAAAGGCAACATTACATAAAACTGCTGACGTACCTGCATTGAGCAGTAGGGTCTCCTGGGCACGTCCCGCCTAATTTACAGGTGTTCAGTAAGCAGCTAATCCAATAGTTGTAAGGAAAGCAGGCGTCCACTGTAAATACATAGAAAAATAAACAAAACGTCAAGCTGCAGCAAGTCAGGCACAACCTTAAATCTGGTATCAGACAGTTTGCCTGCATAAAATTCGCGTAACAATACCTAATCTCTGCCATAGGGAATTAGAGCATACCATCAGCATAAACTCGTCCTTTGGTATAAGTAAAGACGGTTTAAAACACGGCCTACATGGTAAGACAGTACAAATCGCAACCAAAACACTCTCAAAGTTCAATCAGTCCAAATCTATAAATAAGCACGATAGTGATCTCAGCTAAAAATAGATACCGACGTCAGAGCGGAATATTCGGATGACTGTATAACGTAATCTCAAAAGTGAGTTGTCACGTGGTTATCATAGGTAAAAATAGCTATCTCTGCAGCGTGGCTCAGATAGAAATACATGTTTGCAATGAGGAATGGGTATTTATGTTTCACTGTTTACACTGATCTCGGGCATCAATGAGAAGCATTTTGCAAGATCTTTTCAGATAACAATAACTTGTTTGGTTATTTGAGAAAAAAATTTTGGTTCAAAATGTCGGATACCATTTTAAAGTATCCACTGGCGAGATCACGGATGTGACACATCCAAGGTGACACAGAGTGCATGCACTGAAAGCAAGATGATGCATATGTTGGGAATCAAATTATCTGCTACTTTGTTGGGGATCAGACTATCTGCTACTTTGTTGGGAATCAGACTATCTGCTACTTTTTTGGGAGTCAGACTATCTGCTACTTTGTTGGGAATCAGACTATCTGATACTTTGTTGGGAATCAGACTATCTGCTGCTTTGTTGGGATTCAGACTATCTACTACTTTGTTGGGAATCAGACTATATGCTACTTTGTTGGGAATCAGACTATCTGCTACTTTGCTTTCTCTTCATCATTGTCTGCTACATCGTTTTTGTTAATGCATGCAGGGTTCTTTCCTAAGTTGCGAATTTTTGTTATTGTCTGCTACATTATTGACATTTGGATAATCAGTTCTTCTATGGAAAAAGGATCTCTTAGAGCAGCTGCGATAAATCGTTATTAAAAGCGGCATTATTGTTTCTATTCACAGAAAAATTCCATAAGAGGAACGCTCTCCAGGACGGCGCCGAAAGTACAACATGCAACCTCCGTCTAATAATGACAGCATGTTATGTGTGAAAAGAATAAACATTTTTGACTAGAACAAATAAAAAACAAAAACAAAAAAAACAAACAAAAAAAAAAGCTATAAATTTCTATTTATACTAAAAACATACATGTAAAATCGATCGATATAAATGAGTATTCATCTTCTGTCTTAGTGAGATAGTGTCTGAATGCTTGTATTTCACTTTATAAAGGTTTTACATTCGGTTTCCGTGCAGCATCGCAAGTTTGTGAGTACTTGCTACCATTCAATGATGGCTTGTTGCATCATACAAAATGTACTTGAGTCAATATTGCTCAATATCGAGAACTAGTCGGCCGCAGCTTCCCCGTAGGAAATTTATCATTAACTTTCATTAGTGATGCAGTATGGCGCAAGTATCCGAAAAGTTCCAATTAGTTATTGCAACATGGCGACATGATCCGAAAAGTTCCGATTAGTTATTGCAACATGGCGAAATGATCCGAAAAGTTCCAATCGGTGATGCAGTCTGGTAGAATTATCCTGGGACTTCCGATTGGATAGTCACATGTAAGCCAACCAATGAAAACTCAGTAAAATGTGGTCAAATAACTACGTACAAAATATGAATAAACAAGAAGGAAACTCTACCGCAACACCTCGAAAAACTCGAAAAGTTGTTTTTAACAGATCGCTTGCCAATGGTGTGGTTTAATTGCGTTACAACTTCAAATATAATTATGTGGGTTCATCGTCCCACCAACAATATTTAAGTTACATGGAGACGGTAACCACTTTAAGCAGTGCTGTCTTCAATAGACTCAGCTTGCTGTCAACACCTGATATAGTAACACAAACGGTCACTTTTTCTTGACACCGGACAGACCGTGAAAATACCTTCAATCGGTCCGGAAACAAGAAAACGCGACTGTGACTTGCTAAAGCTAAAACAAGGGATCATGGGCTATACCACTATAAATTAACGAGTTAGGTATTTCGGAGCCCGGATTTGTGATATAACAATTCCATATATGTTGTATCAGCACCAATTAGCATGTTATATGTTTAAGCGTAAAACTTTTAGCAGACGGCCAGGAGTCACATATTTGAGGAAATTATTATATAAATCTTGTCAATTGACCTCAGCTGTAAAGCCAGCAACCATTAGAGACTTCTTTACAACAGAGTGAAATGATTCAAGCAAAAGTGGACAATCTATGAGTTTCGCTGCTAATTGACTATGGCCTTTGTTGTTATATACATTGTGTACAAAAATATTATACTTTCCCCAGTTTGACATTTTTGCCTTATTATAGTTTATATTCTTACTTGTGTGTTCTTTTTATTACAATTCTTAAAAGCCATAACAAACATATTAATGTAGAGTAAACAATTAATATATACATCAAAAATAAAATAAATTAAACAGTCAATTCAAACATCTTATATAATTTCCAAATCCAAAGAAAATTTATCATTAAGGTCAGATTTTGTATTAAGCAGTCAACTTGTCTTAAGCGGTCAATTTCGGACCGTCCCTTGGGTGGCTGCTTAATACAGGTTTGACTGTCTTTAACTTCCTCTTTAGAGACACATTTACAGATTGAGATATTTTCTCATGGCGCTTATACTATGATAGCAAATATACGTAAAGTAGATCAGACCTGGTAGTGCGTCCGGTTCATGAATGGAAGGTTCGCAGTACAAACCAAGGGTTCAAACCTGGGTCGCGTCATACCAACGCCTTAAGAATGCAAGCAGCTGCAAAGGCTGTTCCGCGACTGTTCGGCCCAGTGTCAGGATAATGTGACAGGGAATGGTATCGTGTCTGTAGGTTTTACAGTAAAGGTAACGCAATACCAGCTTTGTGTTAACTTAACGATTGCAGGTATAAAACGAAATGATACTACGAAAAAAAAACCCAACACATTGTTTTAATTGATAAAACCGATTAAATGCCCCGGAAAGTGTATATTTTAATGTACTAAATATGTTTAAGTCGAGATCTTGGTTTATGCTCATGATTCTCAAAGAAAATTATTAGTCGGTTGTCATTAATTAAAATAGATATTTATTTTAATATGTGTTTCAAACGCCACTTTGTCAAAGCACAATTTATAATGGGGTGTTTCTGTACCAATCATTATCATGACATCGCCACTACCACTAAAACGTTGTAAGTGCGGCGCAGAAGTGTAAGATAAGTAAAATATAAATTCTAAAATGACTCAAATATTTTAATATATCAAATGTCAAGGGCGTAGCTGGGCATGATATGATTTGTACGCATAGCCGCTATGGGCGTGGGGGTGGGGGTGAGGTGGTCTTTGTGTTTCTAGATCAATCATGGCGGCTTCTTGGGAGGTTTCTGTATCACTAGAACCATATCTAGATTTAAAGTAAAATATAATGTATGATGATCTCGAGGACAGAATTATCTGAGAGGGTTTTTTTTTTTTTTTAAATACATAAGTACAAAACTGGTTCCAGAAAAGGAGCTACTGAAAAGTTACTCAATCGATTTAGTAACTTGATATATTGTTCATGGTGCAAATGTCGGTCCTAGGTGATTGTACTAAATATACACCTTACTTCTACGAGGGTAAGATTTTTTTAAATTTAAGATTGAATGTTTTATGGTTTGATTCTTTGGAGACACAGTGTACGCAGCTGTGTATTCTTCGTACAGGCAACTACGCGCCTGCATATAGAAAAAAAAGACATGGTAAATTTAGCTATAACCATCAATTTTATCCGTGACGTCACAGTGACGCATATTTAGCTGATTCTACGTCCTCAGCCGAACAATCGTTCTACGGCCTACAGCCTTCGTTTTAAAATATCTGCGCATCTTAATTCGCTACTACGGTATATTTGTCAACAACCTACGGACGACCAAACATTGTATCATAATAGCAACAGGCCACTAATAGAAGGGTATCTCGTAAAACTATACTTTAAAGAGAAAGTTATGATCGCATACCAGCATAGTTCACTGTCGTCTGTTTATCACCCAACCTTAGCATCATACTACTTCTTCTAGAAACGTCGCGAAACGAACGTCAACATAATTGAGGTAACGTCACCCAATTGAAATGATTTATCATTGTTTTGCCTTAACGTAACATGAACATACGTATACGTCCTTTTGCCCAGCGGCTAAATAATCTAAATATTGTGTTTACATATAAATAGAATGAAGGCTACGTTGAAGGACGTTGTGACTGAACGTGAGCGTCATGAACATTATACTTGTTTAGTATTTATCTAATTATGTTTGTGTTTGTTTTTATTATAATATATGCAGAGTGAGTGCGAGACAATTAAAGAGGCGTAATGAAAATAAGATACAGAAAATAATTCAAGCCTACGGTATGCAAAAGGAGTAATAGCAGCAGCTTACACAATGTAAGTTTGCAGGGTAAGTACGTACGTTAAGTACCTAACATAAATTAGCCAGGTAACTACACAAGGTAAGTTAGTAATGTAAACTAGCAAGGTAACTACGCCACTAGTACTTAATGTAAGAGCGCAATGCAAATACGCAAGGTATGTACGGAGGCAAAGTACGCAATTTTATTATCCCAGATAAGTACGCAAGTTTAATACGAACTATAAATACGCAATGTAAGTACGCATTGTATGTACGCAATTTTAGTACGCAAGTAAAATACCAGATGTAAGTACGTAACGTGCAAATCTACCACGCAGTGTATGTACGCACGGTAAGAAACATAATGTTAAAAACATGGGTAGTACAATTTCTAAAAGCAGATAGTTGTAATGCAATATTTGAACGCAATCTTGGTATGTACAGCAAGTTGAACATTAAAGTACGCAATGTAAGCACAAGCGGTTATTTATTGAATGTTTAATATTGTATTATTCGCAATGAAATGCAGACAAACGGGCAGACAGACGGACGGCTAGTCACAAAGAAAATGTAGTCGCACGGACGGACGAACTGACATTCAGACATATGTTTCAAGGAAACGTGCATTTTCATAAACATGTAAAAGCCACGAAGCATGTAAAAAGAAACAATAATTTCATTTTTTTTCTAATAATCTGTTGTTGTTTTATATTAAGAAAATGTTAAAACGAATAATCTTTGATTGTTTATACTTGTATGATCATACTTTTCAAACAAATAAAAGATACGGTCGTGACAGAGTGTTAGGTTCGCCGACTTTTAACTTCCGCCGCCTCGTGGGTTCGCGTCCTGGTGGGGCGAAAACATTATATTAGTAGATTTTCCAGTTAATCGGAAGTGCGCCGGTGGTTCTACCCAGTGCGCTGGTGGTTCTACCCAGTGCGCCGGTGGTTCTACCCAGGCGTTTGTCTGGGGTCTTCCTCCATTAAAAACTCTTTAGTCGCTATAATGACCATACATCTCGTTGCGACGTATTTCACAAAGTTAACAAAGCATGCACAATCTACCAACCTGTAGTTAAACATCCAATAAGCACAAACACGGTTAGACAAGTTAAACGTGTATCCATTTTCTGCTGTTGTCGTATCTGTTGTTGTTCTTGCTGTAAGTCCTTTTTTGTGTCACCGAGTCCTTAAAATAAATAAACTCTTATCTCTATCATAAGCAGCCTTTACTGTGGTATCAAATGTTTGCGTGTGTGTGTGTGTTTTGCACAACCTCCAAAGTAATTACAGTCCTTTGATGAATGAGCACAATTAATGTCCCGCGTGATTTTCACACAACCATTCAAGTATATCCTACAGTCTTATTCTCTGGTATATTGTCTTAAGTATAACCTCTACAGAATAATCTAAAAAATATACACTAAAAAATATAACCTCAAAAATATAACCCTAGAATATATAACACCCACAATATAACCTTACAAATAATACCCTCGAAAATATAAATTTTGAAAATATAACCACCAAAATATAACGTTACAAATATAATAAAAAATATAGCCTCAAAAATATAACCCCAAAACAAACCTCAAAAATATAACCTCAAACGTATATCCTCAAAAATATATCCTCAAAATTGTAACATAAAAAAATAACCTCAAAAATAAAACATCAAACATATAGCCTCAAAAATATAACCTAAAAATGTAACTTAAAAATAACCTAAAATATAACAAAAAATATAACCTCAAAAAATAACCTTAAAAATACCACTTAAAAATATAATCCCCAAAATATAACCTCAAACATATAACCAAAGAAATATAACCTCAAAAAATGGCACGTACTTATTATCATAAAGCGTCAAGCAATCACAGTTAAAACCACGAGTGTTAACAGCCTTATTCACAAACTTACTGTCTTATAACAACGAGCAAATACAAGAGTACACTATATGAGTGTGAAGCAGCTTGTGACAAAACACGAAACGTTTCAACGTCAACGTCAAACCGGAGTAACGTTAACCTAATATATACGTCGATGAACGTTAGGTACACAAATGATGTGGCGTGACTGTCGGTCCCTATCGTTATCATTGTTGATGGAAAACGCAACGGGCTATACATTGACGGCGGTTGATAACACAACACTTTCACTGTCAAGAGCGCAATGATCCGGCATAATGTAACTAGTGTAGGTACAGAACACTTAGCTCGGATCTGTTGGATCCCCATCTGTACTATTTGCTGCTCAGTATCTAGTTAAATGTCTATTTATGAAACTGACCAGAATTTGTATGAGTTATTTGCAAATTTTAAAATGACAAGAAGTGACAACACTTAACCTTCTGTATGTACAGGATTAATCAGATCAAGGCAGTTGTTATGGAACACGGAGATAGCTAACTTGAACCTACATTTTTTCTGCTGAAGGATGGGATTGGGATTTGCCGGCATTTTTTGCCGATACTGTGCAAGGACATTTCTATCATTAGAGCCCAGGGACTGAACCCGGTCGGTCCATTATACTGATACCGACGAGTCAAGCGTAATGCTGTCCCCTTAGCCCCGAGCGTTCGTGGGGAAGCCACAACTACAATGTACCTACCAACCTTAAAGTCTTTTGGTTTGAAACGGTCGGGGTTTGAACCCGCGACCTTCCGATCCGCAAGCCGACGCTCTACCAACTAAGCTATTGCGGCCGTTTTTTTTTTCTGCTGAGTTTGTATCCATAGTCTTTAGTTGTTGTAAGCAAATAAATAAGCAACACAGAAGTTATTATTTGCAAATAAGATTGCAGAAGGCTACAAAGTAATACTCTTTTCCGCATCCCGTATGTACGCATTCTTGCAACCGTGTCGCATCTTTCCAAAGTGACTTATGTTCTGAATAATGTGAACGATTTACACGCCAACATGTACTTTAATTAATACGTCTTATCGCCATATAACGTTTCCATCACTGATGGGCTTAAGAAAGAAACAAACTGATTGTTACACAACCGAGGCTTAAAGGTGGTATTCGAAAGATTAGATTTTTTTCCGAAAAAAAAAAAACAAAAAAAAAAAAAAACACACACACCAAAAAACGCCATTGTTTACTGAAAAGATGTAGCAAGATGTTGTTCTTGGTGTCCCTAGATCTGTGTAAACAGGAAATCATAATGTCTCACTCGTCATTGCAAACAGGACATGCTCTCTGTATCACATCCATAATCTCTCCAGTGGATACTTTAAAATGGTATCCGAAAGTTTTAACCAAAATAGAGAGGTGTCTCTGAGAAAAAAATCTATAGATAGAAACAATAGTGCCGCAATTAATTACGGGAATTCGCATCTGCTCTAGAAGATCCTTTTCCACAAAAGAACCGATTATCAAAATGTCAATAATGTAGCAGGCAATAACAAACATTCACAACCCAGAAAAGAACCATTCATGCAATAACAAAAATGATGTAGCAGAAAATAATGAAAGAAAAAACAAAGTAGCAGATAGTCTGATTCCCAACATAGGAGCAGATAGTCTGATTCCCAACAAAGTAGCAGATAGTCTGAATCCCAACAAAGTAGCAGATAGTCTGATTCCCAACATATGCATCATCTTGCTTTCAGTGCATGCTCTCTGTGTCACCTTGGAAGTGTCACATCCGTAATGTCTCCAATGGATACTTTAAAGTGATACCCGACAGTTCACCTAAACTAGATTATTGCTCTCCCCGCTTTTCTTAAATTATTGCTGTCTTCGCTTTTCTTAAATCATTACTGTCTTCGCTTATCTTAAGTCATTAATGTCTTCGCTTTTCTTAAATCATTTATGTCTTCGCTTTTCTTAAATCATTGCTGTCTTCGCTTTTCTTAAATCATTACTGTCTTCGCTTATCTTAAGTCATTAATGTCTTCGCTTTTCTTAAATCATTTATGTCTTCGCTTTTCTTAAGTCATTAATGTCTTCGCTTTTCTTAAATCATTTATGTCTTCGCTTTTCTTAAATCATTGCTGTCTTCGCTTTTCTTAAATCATTACTGTCTTCGCTTATCTTAAGTCATTAATGTCTTCGCTTTTCTTAAATCATTTATGTCTTCGCTTTTCTTAAATCATTGCTGTCTTCGCTTTTCTTAAATCATTGCTGTCTTCGCTTTTCTTAAATTATTGCTGTCTTCGCGATTCTTAAATTATTGCTGTCTTCGCTTTTCTAAAATGTTTGGGTATAATATTTTGCGCACTTCATGTCAACTGGAAGACATCTTCCCATTCAAGTTATCATCCCGCCATGAACCGTCGAGGGGTGGAGAAGTTACATGCCGGCGACTTTAACAACCCGATCATTGGCGCTATATTGATTTTTTTAGCGTCGATATTTTATTTGTTTTAACTCCTAAAATACAGTCGCGAATTCTAGCTAGTACCTCAGGATATTTATTCTTGACAAAAACCGATGGTATTCTAGGGAAAATACTGCTTTCAATGTGTTACCTTGTTATGAAGTATTGTCCTGACAGCCTATTCACATAATCTTGACACCGTGTCGAAATATACTTTAATTTTGCTTGGGTTTAATCTCGGGGGCTATACCAATACTGTTTCTGAGTGGCATAAAAGTCAAAATTTGATCCCGACGCTCTCTATCTATTGTGATAGTGGGACATGTACCGAAATGTAAAAAACAACAACAACAAACAAAAACAAACTGGTACGGTAGTGAGAACATGTAAATAATTAATGCAAACATAACTAGCATTCTAAAGTGAAGTAAAACATTTCATCCTATTTTTCCGTTACGCATTTATCAAATGGACGACTTTGATTGGCTGACACGGGACCGTATCAGAAGCTAAGGTCGTGGGTATAACGCATAATACACTCGTTTAACGCTAACGTTAACGTCTCTACCAACGTAAGCAACGTCACCAGTTACAGCCCGTGTTATGAAGTGAACACATTTGGGGATGACGCAAATTGCAAACTCATAACAAGTACGGTGCGGTAGGAGGATCAAGGCAGAAGAAAACATAAAAGAGAAAATAATAGAGATAAGAGAAATAAACAGAAGGAATTGTGGAGATAGGGAGTGATGAGTGCATAGGAAGAGAGAGAGACTGAGACAGACAGACAGACAGACAGACAGACAGACAGACAGACAGACAGACAGACGGACAGACAGACAGACAGACAGACAGACAGACACACACACACACACATGCACAGAGACGACACACAGACGACACATACACATGCACACACACACACACAGAGGACAAAACAGACACACAGACAGACATACAGACGACACACTCATATGCACACAGAATGGCAAACAGGCAGACAGTCAGACAGACACACAGACAGACACACAGACAGATAAACAGATAAACATACAGACATACAGACAGACAGAAAGATGGACACACAGACCGACACACAGACAGACAGACACACAGACAGACACACAGACAGACACACATACAGACACACATACAGACACACAGACGACACACACACATGCACACAGACATACACACAGACAGATACACAGACGACAAACACACATGCACACAGACAGACACACAGACAGACGCACAGACAGACACACAGACAGACACACAGACGATACACACACATACACACAGACAGACACACATACAGACACACAGACAGACAGACACACAGACAGACACACAAACACAACAGACAGACACACAGACACACAGACAGACACACAGACAGACATACAGACAGACACTCGGACATACAATCAGATAGACACAAAGACAGACACACAAACAGACACACAGACAGACACACAGACAGACAGTCAGGTCCCTAGATAGGCAGACAGACAAATACAGAGAGTAAGAGAGTGAGAGAGAGAAAGAGAGAGAGAAGAAAGAAAGAAAGAGAACTTCAGAGAGGAAGAAAGTGAAAAGAAAAACAAATAAAATATATAAGAAATATAGAATAAGAGAAAAGGGGAAAGTGGTGTAGACAGAGAGAAGAAAGAGATGACTTTTTTATCGACAACATTGTATATCATATTTATATGTTCTCATGTAAAATAGCCAAAGGAAATGTGTTGTTCGAAAACAGGATATTGACAAGATTATTTACAAATGGACAGGCGATGTTTGTTACAATGCTTGTTATCAACATAGCGTGATTAATCAGGTATACAGCCACAGTTAATTGATTACATCAATACATCATAAGCAAAACCATGAAACCACAATAGGCTGTTACACAACTTGTTTCTGATATTTACCGCAATTTAATAAACTTTAATGGAATTCAAATCCATTGGTCCGTTTAAGGTGAAATGTATAAAGTCTATTATGAAGACGTATTGAATGTACAGTGTTATCTCTCAGTAAGAACGTCACTATTGTCATTTATTGTATTGACTTACTTCCATATAGCTTTTCGAAAACTTTGTACTACTACCACAGCTGCTGCTTCTACTACTATTACTGCTACTACTACTACTACTACTATTACTATTGCTGCTGCTGCTACTACTACTACGCTGCTACTACTAATACTACGACCACTACCACCACCACCACTACTACTTCTGCGACTACTACTACTACTACTCATGTTGATGCTACTACATCTACTACTACTACTACGCTGCTACTACTACTACTACTACTACTACCACCACCACTACCACTTTTACTACTACTACTACTACTACTACTACTACTACTACTACTACTACTACTACTACTGCTACTACTACTACTACTACTACAACTACTACAACTACCACTCCCATCACTTTCCTTTTAATACCTTTTACTACTTATAATACCCGCCTGGTGGTGTTCTACTATTACTGCTACTACTATTACTACTACTACTGAAGTTGCTACTACTACTGCTACTACTACTACTACTACCACTACTACAACTACCACTCCCATCACTTTCCTTTTAATACCTTTTATTACTAATAATACCCTCCTGGTGGTGTTCTACTATTACTGCTACTACTATTACTACTACTACTGAAGTTGCTGCTACTACTGCTACTACTACTACTACTACTACTACTACTACTACTGAAGTTGCTGCTACTACTGCCACTACTACTACTACTACTACTGAAGTTGCTGCTACTACTGCTACTACTACTACTACTACTACAACTACTACAACTACCACTCCCATCACTTTCCTTTTAAAACCTTTTACTACTAATAATACCCTCCTGGTGGTGTTCTACTATTACTGCTACTACTACTACTACTACTACTACTGAAGTTGCTGCTACTACTGCTACTACTACTACTACTTTTACTACTGAAGTTGCTACTACTACTGCTACTACTACTATTACTTCTACTACTGAAGTTGCTGCTACTACTGCTACTACTACTATTACTACTACTACTGAAGTTGCTGCTACTACTGCTACTACTACTACTACTTCTACTACTGAAGTTGCTACTACTACTACTACTACTACTACTACTACTACTACTACTACTGAAGTTGCTGCTACTACTGCTACTACTACTATTACTACTACTACTGAAGTTGCTGCTACTACTGCTACTACTACTACTACTTCTACTACTGAAGTTGCTACTACTACTGCTACTACTACTACTACTACCACTACTACAACTACCACTCCCATCACTTTCCTTTTAATACCTTTTATTACTAATAATACCCTCCTGGTGGTGTTCTACTATTACTGCTACTACTACTACTACTGCTGATGTTGCTGCTACTACTGCTTCTACTACCACCACCACCACTACCACCACCACTTCTGACACTAGTATACTACTACAATACTACAAACATTAGCCGAACATATTCAAGTTATGTCGACACCAAACGCCGTTATCAAACACCTAATATGGGAATACGACGTAAATCCTTATCTTTCTAAATTCCGACCTTTTCTTCATATTACAATGACCTTTAAACGAAGTAAGTACGCTTGCATATAAAAATGTAAGTATAACATTGTTTACTTCTGATGTTTTTACCGCCATTTGATATTTGTTTATTCAGACTATTTATGTCTACTGTCTATTCTAAAACAAACAAACAAACAAATCAACAAACAAACAAACCATCATAAACGATGCAGCTCAAACATTGTCAATTAGTTTCACACACGCCCACATACACATTTATAAGCACTTTCACACTTACACACACACACACACACACACACACACACACACACACACACACACACACACGCACGCACGCACGCACGCACGCACGCACGCACGCACACACGCACTCACGCACGCACGCACGCACGCACGCACGCACGCACACACACACACACACACACACACACACACACACACACAGGAACACACTCACCGTTAAGTGACAACACAATTTGATTATATTTTCCTTGCCTCTGTTACCTGTATTATAACAATTGATAAATAATTTTCACATCTCATTAAATGTAAACTTGTTCTATTAATGCTTGTAAATTAAATTATCGTACAATTTAATAGACGTCATAAGACGTGTACACTAGCGTCATTTAATTAACCTAAATTTTAGTTAAATACATTTTATTGACGTAATTAACATAAATTATGCGTTTATACTTAAACGGTCACTTGTGTGATACAATTAATCGCATAAATGCACTAATGTAGTTAGGTTTTCCAGCTAACCTGCGATGCGCCGGTGGTTCTACCCAGATATAAGTCATTCGTCTTCCTTCACCAATAATAAGCTGGACAGATAGACGTCGTATATACATAATTGTGTCGGTGCGATGTAACAAAATACAAATAACATACATATGTGCCCTGTTTCGTGACAATCATAAAATCTAATTCTATTTTAGACCATTGTTGTGGACATCTTGTGTTCGTAAGTTTGGTAGCAAATATACTGACAGGTAAGTAAACACCAACAACTAAGCAAATCGAGCAGTTTGTAATGCAGCTAAATCAAACATGGTCACCATTTTCAATATGACCGCCACTTATAAATTCCTTATATGTCTGTTCGCATAGCAGATGTATGTATACATACATGCTTTATATATCATTGTCGATGTTGGTAAACGGTTTAAACATCTATTATTATTATTATTATTATTATTATTATTATTATTATTATTATTATTATTGTTATTATTATTATTATTATTATTATTATTATTATCTGTTTGGTTATAATTGCGGTCATACATGCAATTTTAACCTGAAAAATCTACATAAACCTACTAATGTAAAAATAAACTATTTATGTTTTACGATTTTTAAATTTTTTTACAGTGGTTCATCAAGTTATTAAGTTAGAAAACGTAAAACACTAAATAATTGCTTAATCCAGTATATTGTAATCTTATCAAAGCACTGAAAGCACTAAAAGCACTGTAGTGAATGCAACAGCATCACATAGATGTGATGACAATGAAAACACACCCAGAGAGATCCATTTACAATATATTTCGCAAGATAAACGCAAACAGATAACATTGAACTTAAACAAATATGAGTAATGTATTCCGAAAAACTTCCATCAAAATTCAAGATGACCGCCAAATGCCTTCTAGGCGCCTGTACTTCATTCTTGCAGCACGAATATTGTGTTATCAGCTAATCTAACTGTTTTATTTTGATAAACATCCCAATGATTTTACCTGGTTCTGATGAAAACTTTGAGATTATGATTCCAGTGTAGCTCCATCCTATGAATGGCCATTAAGCTAATATTTTAATCAATAATTCATCTTCTGATATTATGTGTTTATCTGCAAATACCACCAATTCCACCACCACCATGTTATGTTTTTACCGCTATGACCCGACTCCATCCGCCAACTCTATCACTATTTCCACAACCATAACCACGACTATCACCACCATTACAAGCATTTACATTTACAACACCACCACCACCTGCACTGGAATCACAACTACCACTGTCCCCACCTCTTCGACCACCACAGATACTCCACCACAACCGCAATCACTACTACTACTACCAATACAACCACTCCTACTATTACACCAACTACTACTATTTCTACTACTACTACTGCTACTACTGCTACTACTGCTACTACTACTACTACTACTACTACTACTACTACTACTACTACTACTACTACTACTGCTACTACTACTTGTTTTACTACTACAACTGCTATTACTACTACTTCTACATCTGCTACTATTTCTTCTACTACTACTACTACTACTACTACTACTACTACTACTACTACTACTTTTTCTTCAACTTCTACCCCTGCTAACAGAATTATCGTCAACACTTACATCACTGTAATTACTACCACTATTTCTGCTACTGCTTCTACCACCACTTTTCTTTAAATACCTTTTACTGCTAGTAATTTTCGTTCTTCCACACCTGCTACATTTGCTGCCACTACAACGGCACCTACATATACGACAGCATGTGGCCTGCAATGTTACGACTGCTCATCCTACTCCATCCATTGTCAAGCAGTCACCTGCGGACCTGGCCAGGTAGTTTTTGCTTTTTCATAACTCTACCGTATTTACAAAGAACGCTACATTTCAACTATTAACCCGCGCGAGCGTGATGTAACACTCATCCGTTATTTTTGGTAGCATACTAGTTAGTTATCGTAGTGTGACGTCATTATCGTAGTGTGACGTGATTTAGTTACAAATGTTTCAACGTCAACGTTGACGTAAAATCAAGCTTCAGCATGCACGAAATAAATATTTTGTCAACTGACGTTACGTCTGAACACACTATCATAGTAAATTATTCATATTTTCTTTTTGACTTTTAACATGTGCATGAAGGATGGGGTAAATTGAAACTGTTATTTGAACGCCTAGTACTTATATTTTCTTGCAAAAGTATACAACCACTCTATTTACATGTTGTCTTGTATATTGATCTAAGGAAATGAACATTATAAGCTTTGCTTTCGTTCAAATCCTCTCTCTACTTGTATGTATATCCTGTGTTTGTGTACTGCAAATGTATTGTATAATAGGAGAATAAATATGTTTAAAGTAAGGATAGGGTGATCCAAACGAACCAATAACCATACCTTTACTAGTTTGCCACGTGCTGCTCGTATGTTTTGTGACCGCATAATCGCATCGGATTGTGGTTAGCTCAAAAGTTTGAGACAGGCGCCAAAACTTGTTCTGTATTAATTTTGATCTTTTAAGCACTATCAAAAGCACTAGCAACAAAACAAACGTTCCTTTCAATATTCTTTCTTACCAACTTATGACATGGTATAAGGCGTTTGAAACGAAAAAGCGTATTATTTTGTTTCAGGCATGTTTCTCAGCTAAATATAGTGACGGTACTAGAATGTTTTACAACAACGGCTGTGTTAACAATACGGTAAGTCCAAAATTTCATGTCAACCTTTCAACTTTAGTCCAAAAAAACTCCAGTATCGGCAAGTTTTGTAAACGTGACTTGATTCTATAGCTTTATAATGTATAGCAGACACTGCTCTAGTGCTTTATGATGCGGAGTAGACATTGTTATAGTGCTTTATGATGCGGAGTAGACATTGTTATAGTGCTTTATGATGTGGAGTAAACATTGCTCTAGTGATTTATGGTGCGGAGAAGACATGGGTCTTGTGTTTAATGATGCGGAGTAGACATTGCTCTAGTGCTTTATGATGCGGAGTAAACATTGCTCTAGTGCTTAATGATGCGGAGTAGACATTGCTCTAGTGCTTTATGATGCGGAGTAGACATTGCTCTAGTGCTTTATGATACGGAGTAGACATTGCTATAGTGCTTTATGATGCGGAGTAGACGTTGCTCTAGTGCTTTATGATGCGAGGTAGACATGGGTCTTGTGTTTAATGATGCGGCGTAGACATTGCTCTAGTGCTTTATGATGCGGTGTAGACATTGCTCTTGTGCTTTATGATGCGGTGTAGACATTGCTCTAGTGCTTTATGATACGGAGTAGACATTGCTATAGTGCTTTATGATGCGGAGTAGACGTTGCTCTAGTGATTTATGATGCGGAGTAAACATTGCTCTAGTGATTTATGTTGCGGAGAAGACATTGCTATAGTGCTTTATGATGCGGAGTAGACATTGCTCTAGTGCTTTATGATGCGGTGTAGACATTGCTCTAGTGCTTTATGATGCGGAGTAGACGTTGCTCTAGTGATTTATGATGCGGAGTAGACATTGCTCTAGTGCTTTATGATGCGGTGTAGACATTGCTCTAGTGATTTATCGTGCGGAGTAGATATGGGTGTTGTGTTTAATGATGCGGAGTAGACATTGCTCTAGTGCTTTATGATGCAGAGAAGACATTGCTCTAGTGATTTATGTTGCGGAATAGACATTGCTCTAGTGATTTATGATACGGAGTAGACGTTGCTATAGTGCTTTATGATGCGGAGTAGACGTTGCTCTAGTGCTTTATAATGCGGTGAAGACATTGCTCTAGTGCTTTATGATGCGGTGTAGACATTGCTCTAGTGCTTTATGATACGGAGTAGACATTGCTATAGTGCTTTATGATGCGGAGTAGACGTTGCTCTAGTGATTTATGATACGGAGTAGACGTTGCTATAGTGCTTTATGATGCGGAGTAGACGTTGCTCTAGTGCTTTATAATGCGGTGAAGACATTGCTCTAGTGCTTTATGATGCGGTGTAGACATTGCTCTAGTGCTTTATGATACGGAGTAGACATTGCTATAGTGCTTTATGATGCGGAGTACACGTTGCTCTAGTGATTTATGATGCGGAGTAAACATTGCTCTAGTGATTTATGTTGCGGAGAAGACATTGCTATAGTGCTTTATGATGCGGAGTAGACATTGCTCTAGTGCTTTATGATGCGGTGTAGACATTGCTCTAGTGCTTTATGATACGGAGTAGACATTGCTATAGTGCTTTATGATGCGGAGTAGACGTTGCTCTAGTGATTTATGATGCGGAGTAAACATTGCTCTAGTGCTTTATACTGCGGAGTAGACGTTGCTCTAGTGATTTATGATGCGGAGTAGACATTGCTCTAGTGCTTTATGATGCGGTGTAGACATTGCTCTAGTGCTTTATGATGCGGAGTAGACGTTGCTCTAGTGATTTATGATGCGGAGTAGACATTGCTCTAGTGCTTTATGATGCGGTGTAGACATTGCCCTAGTGATTTATGGTGCGGAGTAGATATGGGAGTTGTGTTTAATGATGCGGAGTAGACATTGCTCTAGTGCTTTATGAAGCAGAGAAGACATTGCTCTAGTGATTTATGTTGCGGAGTAGACATGGGACTTGTGTTTAATGATGCGGAGTAGACATTGCTCTAGTGTTTTACGATGCGGAGTAAACATTGCTCTAGTGCTTTATGATGCGGTGTAGACATTGCTCTAGTGCTTTATGATGCGGAGTAGACGTTGCTCTAGTGATTTATGATGCGGAGTAGACATTGCTCTAGTGCTTTATGATGCGGTGTAGAGATTGCTCTAGTGATTTATGGTGCGGAGTAGATATGGGTGTTGTGTTTAATGATGCGGAGTAGACATTGCTCTAGTGCTTTATGATGCAGAGAAGACATTGCTCTTGTGATTTATGATGCGGAGTAGACATGGAACTTGTGTTTAATGATGCGGTGTAGACATTGCTCTAGTGTTTTATGATGCGGAGTAGACATTGCTCTAGTGCTTTATGATGCGGTGTAGACATTGCTCTAGTGATTTATGATGCGGAGAAGACATGGGTCTTGTGTTTAATGATGCGGAGTAGACATTGCTTTAGTGCTTTATGATGCGGAGTAGACATTGCTCTAGTGCTTTTTGGTGCGGAGAAGACATGGGTCTTGTTTTTAATGATGCGGAGTAGACATTGCTATATTGCTTTATGATGCGGAGTAGACATTGCTCTAGTGCTTTATGATGCGGAGTAGACATTGCTCTAGTGCTTTATGATGCGGAGTAGACATTGCTCAAGTGCTTTATGATGCGAAGTAGACATTGCTCTAGTGCTTTATGATGCGGAGTATACATTGCCCTAGTGCTTTATGATGCGGAGAAGACATTGCTCTAGTGCTTTATGATGCGGTGTAGACATTGCTCTAGTGATTTATGGTGCGGAGTAGATATGGGTGTTGTGTTTAATGATGCGGAGTAGACATTGCTCTAGTGCTTTATGATGCAGAGAAGACATTGCTCTTGTGATTTATGATGCGGAGTAGACATGGATCTTGTGTTTAATGATGCGGTGTAGACATTGCTCTAGTGTTTTATGATGCGGAGTAGACATTGCTCTAGTGCTTTATGATGCGGTGTAGACATTGCTCTAGTGATTTATGATGCGGAGAAGACATGGGTCTTGTGTTTAATGATGCGGAGTAGACATTGCTTTAGTGCTTTATGATGCGGAGTAGACATTGCTCTAGTGCTTTATGGTGCGGAGAAGACATGGGTCTTGTGTTTAATGATGCGGAGTAGACATTGCTATAGTGCTTTATGATGCGGAGTAGCCATTGCTCTAGTGCTTTATGATGCGGAGTAGACATTGCTCTAGTGCTTTATGATGCGGAGTAGACATTGCTCAAGTGCTTAATGATGCGAAGTAGACATTTCTCTAGTGCTTTATGATGCGGAGTAGACATTGCTCTAGTGATTTATGATGCGGTGTAGACATGGGTCTTGTGTTTAATGATGCGGAGTAGACATTGCTCTAGTGCTTTATGATGCGGAGTAGACGTTGCTCTAGTGATTTATGATACGGAGTAGACGTTGCTATAGTGCTTTATGATGCGGAGTAGACGTTGCTCTAGTGCTTTATAATGCGGTGAAGACATTGCTCTAGTGCTTTATGATGCGGTGTAGACATTGCTCTAGTGCTTTATGATACGGAGTAGACATTGCTCTAGTGCTTTATGATGCGGAGTACACGTTGCTCTAGTGATTTATGATGCGGAGTAAACATTGCTCTAGTGATTTATGTTGCGGAGAAGACGTTGCTATAGTGCTTTATGATGCGGAGTAGACATTGCTCTAGTGCTTTATGATGCGGTGTAGACATTGCTCTAGTGCTTTATGATGCGGAGTAGACGTTGCTCTAGTGATTTATGATGCGGAGTAGACATTGCTCTAGTGCTTTATGATGCGGTGTAGACATTGCTCTAGTGATTTATGGTGCGGAGTAGATATGGGTGTTGTGTTTAATGATGCGGAGTAGACATTGCTCTAGTGCTTTATGATGCAGAGAAGACATTGCTCTAGTGATTTATGTTGCGGAGTAGACATGGGTCTTGTGTTTAATGATGCGGAGTAGACATTGCTCTAGGGTTTTACGATACGGAGTAGACGTTGCTATAGTGCTTTATGATGCGGAGTAGACGTTGCTATAGTGCTTTATGATGCGGAGTAGACGTTGCTCTAGTGCTTTATAATGCGGTGAAGACATTGCTCTAGTGCTTTATGATGCGGTGTAGACATTGCTCTAGTGCTTTACGATACGGAGTAGACATTGCTATAGTGCTTTATGATGCGGAGTAGACGTTGCTCTAGTGATTTATGATGCGGAGTAAACATTGCTCTAGTGCTTTATACTGCGGAGTAGACGTTGCTCTAGTGATTTATGATGCGGAGTAGACATTGCTCTAGTGCTTTATGATGCGGTGTAGACATTGCTCTAGTGCTTTATGATGCGGAGTAGACGTTGCTCTAGTGATTTATGATGCGGTGTAGACATTGCTCTAGTGCTTTATGATGCGGTGTAGACATTGCCCTAGTGATTTATGGTGCGGAGTAGATATGGGTGTTGTGTTTAATGATGCGGAGTAGACATTGCTCTAGTGCTTTATGAAGCAGAGAAGACATTGCTCTAGTGATTTATGTTGCGGAGTAGACATGGGTCTTGTGTTTAATGATGCGGAGTAGACATTGCTCTAGTGTTTTACGATGCGGAGTAAACATTGCTCTAGTGCTTTATGATGCAGTGTAGACATTGCTCTAGTGCTTTATGATGCGGAGTAGACGTTGCTCTAGTGATTTATGATGCAGAGAAGACATTGCTCTAGTGATTTATGTTGCGGAGTAGACATGGGTCTTGTGTTTAATGATGCGGAGTAGACATTGCTCTAGGGTTTTACGATACGGAGTAGACGTTGCTATAGTGCTTTATGATGCGGAGTAGACGTTGCTATAGTGCTTTATGATGCGGAGTAGACGTTGCTCTAGTGCTTTATAATGCGGTGAAGACATTGCTCTAGTGCTTTATGATGCGGTGTAGACATTGCTCTAGTGCTTTACGATACGGAGTAGACATTGCTATAGTGCTTTATGATGCGGAGTAGACGTTGCTCTAGTGATTTATGATGCGGAGTAAACATTGCTCTAGTGCTTTATACTGCGGAGTAGACGTTGCTCTAGTGATTTATGATGCGGAGTAGACATTGCTCTAGTGCTTTATGATGCGGTGTAGACATTGCTCTAGTGCTTTATGATGCGGAGTAGACGTTGCTCTAGTGATTTATGATGCGGTGTAGACATTGCTCTAGTGCTTTATGATGCGGTGTAGACATTGCCCTAGTGATTTATGGTGCGGAGTAGATATGGGTGTTGTGTTTAATGATGCGGAGTAGACATTGCTCTAGTGCTTTATGAAGCAGAGAAGACATTGCTCTAGTGATTTATGTTGCGGAGTAGACATGGGTCTTGTGTTTAATGATGCGGAGTAGACATTGCTCTAGTGTTTTACGATGCGGAGTAAACATTGCTCTAGTGCTTTATGATGCAGTGTAGACATTGCTCTAGTGCTTTATGATGCGGAGTAGACGTTGCTCTAGTGATTTATGATGCGGAGTAGACATTGCTCTAGTGCTTTATGATTCGGTGTAGAGATTGCTCTAGTGATTTATGGTGCGGAGTAGATATGGGTGTTGTGTTTAATGATGCGGAGTAGACATTGCTCTAGTGCTTTATGATGCAGAGAAGACATTGCTCTTGTGATTTATGATGCGGAGTAGACATGGATCTTGTGTTTAATGATGCGGTGTAGACATTGCTCTAGTGTTTTATGATGCGGAGTAGACATTGCTCTAGTGCTTTATGATGCGGTGTAGACATTGCTCTAGTGATTTATGATGCGGAGAAGACATGGGTCTTGTGTTTAATGATGCGGAGTAGACATTGCTTTAGTGCTTTATGATGCGGAGTAGACATTGCTCTAGTGCTTTTTGGTGCGGAGAAGACATGGGTCTTGTTTTTAATGATGCGGAGTAGACATTGCTATATTGCTTTATGATGCGGAGTAGACATTGCTCTAGTGCTTTATGATGCGGAGTAGACATTGCTCTAGTGCTTTATGATGCGGAGTAGACATTGCTCAAGTGCTTTATGATGCGAAGTAGACATTGCTCTAGTGCTTTATGATGCGGAGTATACATTGCCCTAGTGCTTTATGATACGGAGAAGACATTGCTCTAGTGCTTTATGATGCGGTGTAGACATTGCTCTAGTGATTTATGGTGCGGAGTAGATATGGGTGTTGTGTTTAATGATGCGGAGTAGACATTGCTCTAGTGCTTTATGATGCAGAGAAGACATTGCTCTTGTGATTTATGATGCGGAGTAGACATGGATCTTGTGTTTAATGATGCGGTGTAGACATTGCTCTAGTGTTTTATGATGCGGAGTAGACATTGCTCTAGTGCTTTATGATGCGGTGTAGACATTGCTCTAGTGATTTATGATGCGGAGAAGACATGGGTCTTGTGTTTAATGATGCGGAGTAGACATTGCTTTAGTGCTTTATGATGCGGTGTAGACATTGCTCTAGTGCTTTATGGTGCGGAGAAGACATGGGTCTTGTGTTTAATGATGCGGAGTAGACATTGCTATAGTGCTTTATGATGCGGAGTAGACATTGCTCTAGTGCTTTATGATGCGGAGTAGACATTGCTCTAGTGCTTTATGATGCGGAGTAGACATTGCTCAAGTGCTTAATGATGCGAAGTAGACATTTCTCTAGTGCTTTATGATGCGGAGTAGACATTGCTCTAGTGATTTATGATGCGGAGTAGACATGGGTCTTGTGTTTAATGATGCGGAGTAGACATTGCTCTAGTGCTTTATGATGCGGAGTAGACATTGCTCTAGTGCTTAATGATGCGGAGTAGACATTGCTCTAGTGCTTTATACTGCGGAGTAGACATTGTTCTAGTGCTTTATGATGCGGAGTAGACATTGTTCTAGTGCTTTATGATGCGGAGTAGACATTGCTCTAGTGCTTTATACTGCGGAGTAGACATTGCTCTAGTGATTTATTATGCGAAGTAGACATTGTTCTAGTGCTTTATGATGCGGAGTAGACATTGTTCTAGTGCTTTATGATGGGGAGTAGACATTGTTCTAGTGCTTTATTATGGGGAGTAGACATTGTTCTAGTGCTTTATGATGGGGAGTAGACATTGTTCTAGTGCTTTATGATGGGGAGTAGACATTGTTCTAGTGCTTTATTATGGGGAGTAGACATTGTTCTAGTGCTTTATTATGGGGAGTAGACATTGTTCTAGTGCTTTATGATGCGGTGTAGACATTGCTATAGTGCTTTATGATGCGGAGTAGACATTGCTCTAGTGCTTTATGATGCGGTGTAGACATTGTTCTAGTGCTTTATTATGGGGAGTAGACATTGTTCTAGTGCTTTATGATGGGGAGTAGACGTTGTTCAAGTGCTTTATGATGCGAAGTAGACATTGGTCTAGTGTTTTATGATGCGGAGTAGACATTGCTCTAGTGCTTTATGATGCGGTGTAGACATTGTTCTAGTGCTTTATTATGGGAAGTAGACATTGTTCTAGTGTTTTATGATGCGGTGTAGACATTGTTCAAGTGCTTTATGATGCGAAGTAGACATTGGTCTAGTGTTTTATGATGCGGAGTAGACATTGCTCTAGTGCTTTATGATGCGGATCAGACATTGCTCTAGTGTTTTACGATGCGGAACAGACATTGGTCCTGTGCTTTATTATGCGGAGTAAACTTAGCTCTTGTGCTTTATGATGCGGAGTTGACATGGTTCTCGTGTTTTATGATGCAGAACAGACCTTGCTCTAGTGCTTTATGATGGGAGCAGACATTTCTCTAGTATTTATGTTGCGGGAAACACTTCGCTCTAATGCTTTATTATGCAGAGCAGACTTCGCTATGATGCGGAGTGGACATTGCTCTAGTAGTTTATGATGCGAAGCAGACATTGCTCTTGTGCTTTATGATGCGGAATAGACTAGGGTCTCGTGTGTTATGATGAGAGGAAGACTTTGCTCTAGTGCTTCATGAAGGTAGCAGATGTTTCTTTAGTGCTTTATGATGCGGAGTAGTCATTGCTCTAGTGTTTTATGATGCAGAGTAGAAATTGCTCTTGTGCTTTATGATGAAGAGTAGACGTTCTTCTATTGCTTTATAATACAGAGTTGCCATTGCTCTAGTGCTATGTGGTGCAGAATTGACATTGCTCTAGTGCTTTCTAATGAAGAATAGAAATTGCTCTAGTGCTTTATACTGTAGAGAAGAAATTTCTCTAGTGCCCTATGATGCAGAGTATACATTGCTCTAGTGCTTTCTGATGCAGAGTAAACATTGTTCTAGCGCTTTAGGAGGCGGTGTAGACAATTTTCTAGTGCTTTATGATGCAGAGGGGATTTGCTCTAGTGCTTTATTATGCTTAATGATGCGAACAAGACATGGTTCCGGTGCTTTATAATGCGGTCTATAATTGCTCTAGTACCTTATGATGCGGAGTAGACATTGCTCTTGTGCTTAATAATGCGGTCCTGACATTGTTCCAGTGCTTTATGATGCAGAGTAGACATTTTTCCAATGCATAAATGTGCGGTGTAGACTTTGTTCCAGTGCTTCAATATGCGGTGTAGATATTGTTCCAGTGCTTCAATATGCGGTGTAGACATTGTTCCATTCCTTCAATTTGCGGTGTAGACATTGTTCCAGTCCTTCAATATGCGGTGAAGACATTGTTCCAGTGCTTCAATATGCGTTGTAGACATTGTCCCAGTCCTTCAATATGCGGTGTAGACCTTGTTCCAGTCCTTCAATATGCGGTGTAGACTTTGTTCCAGTCCTTCAATATGCGGTGTAGACTTTGTCCCAGTCTTTCAATATGCGGTGTAGACCTTGTTCCAGTCCTTCAATATGAGGTGTAGACGTTGTTCCAGTCCTTCAATATGCGGTGTAGACATTGTTCCAGTGCTTCAATATGCGGTGTAGTCTTTGTTCCAGTGCTTCAATATGCGGTGTAGACATTGTTCCAGTGCTTCAATATGCGGTGTAGATATTGTTCCATTGCTTCAATATGCGGTGTAGACATTGTTCCAGTGCTTCAATATGCGGTGTAGACATTGTTCCATTCCTTCAATTTGCGGTGTAGACATTGTTCCAGTCCTTCAATATGCGGTGAAGACATTGTTCCAGTGCTTCAATATGCGGTGTAGACATTGTCCCAGTCCTTCAATATGCGGTGTAGACCTTGTTCCAGTCCTTCAATATGCGGTGTAGACTTTGTTCCAGTCCTTCAATATGCGGTGTAGATATTGTTCCAGTGCTTCAATATGCGGTGTAGACTTTGTTCCAGTCCTTCAATATGCGGTGTAGACATTGTTCCAGTGCTTCAATATGCGGTGTAGTCTTTGTTCCAGTGCTTCAATATGCGGTGTAGACATTGTTCCAGTGCTTCAATATGCGGTGTAGATATTGTTCCATTGCTTCAATATGCGGTGTAGACATTGTTCCAGTGCTTCAATATGCGGTGTAGATATTGTTCCAGTGCTTCAATATGCGATGTAGATATTGTTCCAGTCCTTCAATATGCGGTGTAAACATTGTTCCAGTGCTTCAATATGCGGTGTAGACATTGTTCCAGTGCTTCAATATGCGGTGTAGACATTGTTCCAGTGCTTCAATATGCGGTGTAGACATTGTTCCAGTGCTTCAATATGCGGTGTAGTCTTTGTTCCAGTGCTTCAATATGCGGTATAGACATTGTTCCAGTCCTTCAATATGCGGTGTAGACATTGTTCCAGTGCTTCAATATGCGGTGTAGTCTTTTTTCCAGTGCTTCAATATGCGGTGTAGACATTGTTCCAGTGCTTCAATATGCGGTGTAGACATTGTTCCAGTGCTTCAATATGCGGTGTAGACATTGTTCCAGTGCTTCAATATGCGGTGTAGACATTGTTCCAGTGCTTCAATATGCGGTGTAGACATTGTTCCAGTGCTTCAATATGCGGTGTAGATATTGTTCCAGTGCTTCAATATGCGGTGTAGACATTGTTCCAGTCCTTCAATATGCGGTGTAGACATTGTTCCAGTGCTTCAATATGCGGTGTAGTCTTTTTTCCAGTGCTTCAATATGCGGTGTAGACATTGTTCCAGTGCTTCAATATGCGGTGTAGTCTTTGTTCCAGTGCTTCAATATGCGATGTAGTCTTTGTTCCAGTGCTTCAATATGCGGTGTAGACTTTGTTCCAGTGCTTTAATATGCGGTGTAGTCTTTGTTCCAGTGCTTCAATATGCGGTGTAGACTTTGTTCCAGTGCTTCAAAATGCGGTGTAGACTTTGTTCCTGTGCTTTATGATGCGGTGTAGAAATTGGTTTAGTTTTATTTTCCAGACGGATAGATGCTCTAGTGCATTATGGTGCATTATGATGCGATGCAGACATTGCTCTAGTGCTCTGTGATGCTGTGTAGTCATTATTCTAGTGGTTAATGACGCGGCGTAGGCAATGCTGTTATGTTGTAATTCGGGTTTGATATTCTATACGGTCTAGTATTTTGTGCATCTCTAATGGAAAGCCAAGCAGAACATTTGCTATAAGAGGTCCTTGTCTCTAGTCGTCTCGAATATATATTTTAAGTGTGATTGAAATAACAAAAATCACGAACGTTAATTTGATTCTCCACTCACAGGGGAAACAACTCGTATGAACATGTTAATACAAAGGAGTTATCTAGTCTTGGCTTTAAAATATTTATTGAGTCGCCTGAAAAGTTGGCCATTATATGTTTAATTTGTTTTGGAAATTATCATCGATTGACGTACCCTGAGGGAGTGATCATTCACGTATGAATGTGTTCAATATTTTCCTATAACCGGCGTATCAAGAATATACTAGTTACTTGCTAAGAAGAATACATGACAAAGTCTTACGAGCATTGCAACATTTCATTTACCAAAATTTGAAAAGGCACAGGACAAAGGCATTCACATGCAAGCCAAACGCAAAAGCAGGAACAAATCCGAGATGAGTCATTTAACAAAAAGGGCAAACCCAACAGTTACCGCATTGGAACGGTCAGCCGGCAAAAAGGACCGACGATTTTATGTTATCGAATTGAAAATTAAATAGCCATCACCCTTGTGGAATGGAAGGGATTTATATAAGGAATTTTAATTATATTACTCAGTTGCTTGCGTTCATGATTGTTGGTTTTATTCCACAATATTATATTTTAAATAAGAATATATGACAAAGTTCCATGAGCATTGCAACATTTACCAACATTTGAAAAGGCACAGGACAAAGGTATTCACATGCAAACCAAATATAAAAGTAAGAACAAATCTGTGATGAGTCATTTAGCAAAAAGAGCAATCCCAACAGTTACCGCCTTGTAACGGTCAGTCACTGGGTTGCTTAAACCAGTTTTTCAGAGCTCAAACCTCGCACTTCCTGATGAGTTTCTCAAATGCAAGCAATGAAAAGAAAACCGATCTATTTGAAAAACAATTGTCCAAGCGCTGACGTTTTCTTTGAAGTTATGACGAATGTAGTGACGTCATTGAAAAATAATGTCCACATAGTGTTTAGAAGAGAGAGAGAGAGAGAGAGAGACAGAGAGAGAGACAGAGAGAGAGACAGAGAGAGAGACAGAGACAGAGCGAGAGAGACAGAGAGAGAGACAGAGAGAGAGAGAGACAGAGAGAGAGAGAGAGATAGAGAAAGAGAGAGTAGAGGTTTTATTTCGATTAGAAAAACTACACAAAAATTGTTTATTGTAAATTAAATTAACTTCTTGAATCAAGAAAGAAATGACTAGAGAAGGGTAAATGGTTTTAGCATCTTGTTCATGTGAAGATGGGGTTGAGGAACAATTGCCATCAAAGGAAATACGCGTAACAATCCTTATAGGATGAATTAAATGACAACATAGATTACATGCACGGGAAGACTTTTTACGACCGCCACACTGCACAAGTAACATTATTGTGATCATGAATAAGAACTCACAGAACGACCAGCAGGACATGATCAACAGTATCAACAACATCAGCAACAGCAACAACAACAAAAAATAACAACAATATTAAATATTCAAAGACAATAGTATTGTTTTACTCAAATCGTGGAAATACACAGACCTATTTTTTATGTCGCACTGAAGACAGGAACAGTATTAAATCGTTCACTGGCTTCGTTTGCCATGTTCGGATATTTTAATGTAAAACATGTTAACATGGAGAATGCCCAAAATGAACATTATGAACAAAATGAAACATATACAGCAAACATTTTAAACACATATCTGTCTTAATAATAACACTTCATTCTTTAATACTTCGCGTTAAATATATTTCCGTGGATGCCAGTGCAGCCGGCAATAAGACAGCTTATATGCAATAAAAATAACAAAACGGTACAGTTGCAGGCAATAACAAGATTCCGAAGCAAGTTGTTTTCGGTGAATATTTTAAAGACATTGTATGCCGAGAGTAACGACCCTTGCAATGGGGTACATTGGTGAAATGAAAATTGTCTCCCTTGAAAGATAATATCCGAGATATTCCAAACAGTAGGTAGTCCTTTTAGTTGAAATTCTTGAACTTTATCGCCTGTTCTTTTGTAGACATTGCAATAACAAACAGTGAAATTTCTTACTTTTGTAAAAATATAAGCTTAAAATCCATTTAAATACCTTTAGAGATTTGTTATTTAAAAAAAGAAATGGAAGTATTTGTTGAGGATTGGTAACCTGCGTATCACAAGAAAGGCAAATAGTCATCATGCACTCCAAGAGTACAAGCAAAAGACCGAGTAAAACAAATGAAAGAACCTATTTGCATTGAGGGATTATTCAGGGGAGACTATTCACTAATGCATCTCATTACAAAAACAAACAACACAAAAACAAAACAACACAAAACATACCAATGTAGCAGAAAGAGCGACGAACACATTAGCAGGGAATAACAGATTTTATAAAAAAAATAATAGACTTCGACATATCGACCAAAATTGTTGTGACATCACCTTTTACCTGTAGCGCTGCAATACCGGGCAATCCCCAGAAGTCGTCGGGCGACGGTTTGTTCCCGGAAGCGACGAATTCCATCTCACCTGCCTTGACTGTTGTCATGGAGACTTGTGTAACAGCAAAACATGTGTAGGTCTAAATACAGGTAAGTTTGCATTGTTTAAATAAATTTGATCGTATAATCAACGTTACAATAAATCGCAAGATAATGACGACGACGACGACGACGACGACGACGACGATGATGATGATGATGATGATGATGATGATGATGATGATGATAATGACGATGATGATAAAAATGGTGGTGATGGTGATGACGATGACGACGACGATGACGAAAACGACGACGACGACGATGACGATGATGATGACGATGATGATGTTGATGATGATGATGATGATGATGACGATGATGATGATGACGATAGGGAGGAGAAGTTAAAGAAGGAGGAGAAGGATGCTTATGATGTTGATAAGCATGGTGATAATGAAGAGGATGAATGGAGGACGATAGGTAAGTTGATTATGATCATGAAGAATATGTTGCTGCTGATGATAATGTTATTTAGTTGTTAGGTGTGAGGATCGATCACCGACATGCTCAACTTGGGCGGGCGTATGTCATCAGCCAGAAATCGCCTCGCTGACCTGTCAGAAAACGTGCAACCTCTGTCGTGAGTAATAATCAATTTACATTCGCTTAAATGTTTGTTTGTTTTGTTGTTGGTTTTTGTTGTTGTTTTTATTTTTATTTTTTCATCACATAATTCCCCTTGTTTTTCCATTCAATACACCCATAACATATTTTGTTATATCACACACCCTTTGAATTGAAAAAGTTTTTATTGGTCGAGCGCTGGTTATGCGTGAGTAAATATAACGTGATATTGACTCGAGAATGTTTTTACGTAAGCACCGAGAACATAATACTGACTGTCGTGTTTTTAAAGCGCGCTACTGCTACAACAACATGGTGTTTTGGTAAAAGGAATCGAAAGTTTGCCAGTGTGTCTGATGATGATTTGGTAACATTAAGGAAAATGTAACAAAGAAAAGAATAAAAAGAAAAATGTGTACCTCGACAGCAGTGAAGTTATTTTCTTAATTATCTGTCATGGAAAATGCGAGAACAGACTGGGGAAATGGACACTGGCGAATTGGATCGACATCTTTGCAAGTTTTATTATTATACAACCCCACCACCACACATTAACAACAAAACAACAACAACAAACAAACAAATCAACGACAACAGCACAGCACAACAACAATGACAGCGTACGTTAATAGGGTTATGTAATAACAAGTAAAGACTTATATTTAGTTATATATATAGTTTTGCGGACATTATCACAATATCACATTACCTATTATCATTAAAACTATATATTGACATCAACAAAGTCTTTATGTGTATATTAATACATGAACTATAAATAGACGCAACACGATTGGTCACACCCACCCCCCCCCCCCCAAAAAAAAAATAAAAAAAAATAAAAAAAAAATAAATAAATAAAAATAGTCGAGTCAATAAATATAGATATTGACCCGCTTTCGCTAATATTAACCGGTCTATTAACAGAATGCGAAATTTCCATCAATATTATGCGCGCGCATCTATTAAACTTCCTTAGAATTGTACGCATTGTGGAATACTCGTCTCAGACGAACAATATTCACGAAGTAAACAATGTAAACTATTTTCTTGCATTTAAGTTTAGACAATAATTAAAAAAACTATTTATTATCATAATGCAGAACGTCTTCTACCACTATTTCACCAAGTATTGCTATTAAAATTTCGTAAAATCGTATATTGGCTGTTAAAATCATGTTATAAAAATAATCTAACACTCGTTGTCACTTAAATACAAACATTTCTAAAACACGCCCAGGAAAAAATGTTACTAAGCTCGCCATAGGTTCGCTTACTATTACTTTTCCTGAGCCCATTCAATGAATGCTTGTGCTGAATGACAACTCGTGTCAAATCCTCTATTTATGACCCCTTTTCAAGTGTTAAACCCATTTTAGGTGTAAAGTGTTAAACTCATTTACCGGTGTGAAGTGTTTAATTCATTGCAGCATGTTAAGAGTTTAACACATTGCACTGCGTGAAGTGTTTATTTTATTGTGCGATGTTAAGTGTTTAACTCATTGCACTGCGTGAAGTGTTTATTTTACTGTGCGATGTTAAGTGTTGAACTCATTGCACTGCGTGAAGTGTTTATTTTACTGTGCGATGTTAAGTGTTGAACTCATTGCACTGCGTGAAGTGTTTATTTTACTGTGCGATGTTAAGTGTTGAACTCATTGCACTGCGTGAAGTGTTTATTTTACTGTGCGATGTTAAGTGTTTAACTCATTGCACTGCGTGAAGTGTTTATTTTACTGTGCGATGTTAAGTGTTTAACTCATTGCACTGCGTGAAGTGTTTATTTTACTGTGCGATGTTAAGTGTTTAACTCATTGCACTGCGTGAAGTGTTTATTTTACTGTGCGATGTCAAGTGTTGAACTCATTGCACTGCGTGAAGTGTTTATTTTACTGTGCGATGTCAAGTGTTTAACTCATTGCACTGCGTGAAGTGTTTATTTTACTGTGCGATGTCAAGTGTTGAACTCATTGCACTGCGTGAAGTGTTTATTTTACTGTGCGATGTCAAGTGTTGAACTCATTGTTCTGCGTGAAGTGTTTATTTTACTGTGCGATGTTTAGTGTTGAACTCATTGCACTGCGTGAAGTGTTTATTTTACTGTGCGATGTCAAGTGTTGAACTCATTGCACTGCGTGAAGTGTTTATTTTACTGTGCGATGTTAAGTGTTTAACTCATTGGGCGATTTGAAGAGTAACACAATGTATTTCTTCGAAGTTAACCTATCTCAATTATAATGTTGTTAATGGAAAAAAAAACATTGAAAGAAACATGCTGTATCAATTTCATTTACCTAAATGTACTTACAAGTATTAATAATACGCAAACTATTAACCACTTCCTTACTAATCTTACGACCTCGCTTAAATCCATCGTCTCGTATACGACACGAAAATGTTCCTAAGTTCATTATGTTTATTAATGACCTTGACAGTTTTATACTTTGTCATCACTACAACAACAATTTGAACAATTTCTCTCTGTTTTGTGTTTTTACTCTCTTCCATCGCTAAAATCTTCCCGTCTCCCGAGTACTCTTAATAGTTAAGATTTAATCCACACCCGGTACTTTACTGTAAATAACAACAACAATACCTGGGCTGGAACAAACGGCCACGTTGTTAGATTAAAGATTGATCCGATGCTACGAATACACACAAGACACTTGATTCAAAGTTACCTAACGAAATTTCTGGAGGTTGGTGTTAACAGGAGTGTGCCAATGAGATTCGTTCGGAAATGTATCTTTGCATTAAATTCGAGGTGGATATTTTTTGAGTAATCATTAAATACTCGTTTCTGTTTCTTCACACTATCGCTTTTCCCTGGCAGAATTCAACAGTTCGAAAGTTGATATGAAATCTGTTGTTTTTATTTTTTGAAAGCACGTGTATTACCTGCACTTTTCGCCGCTCTAGTGACGTCATCTTATTCTCATTCTGTATTTCCCCATCACTTACCCCGTTATTATCTTCGACACGGTCGTCTTGTTGCATTTTGACACTCTTATATTCTGATTTCTTCATTGACACAGATGTCTTCAGTTCCGTTTTAGAGTTAGATGTTCTGTTTGGCTGACTCAGTTCTGGGCCGTCTTGAGTTTCTTTCGTAACAACTGGTCATAACGACTGTAAGATCTTTTCAAGCCCTGATTGTCCTTGTCATTGGACTATTTCCTGTACCCGAACCAACTGTCTGTAAGTGAAATGACATCTTAACGTTAAGCATTTCTCCTTCTCCTCTTGTTTTGCTGTTCAATACACCGCTTGCACTATCACCATATTTGTCTGATGTTTTTGGGATGCCTACATCGTGTTGTGGAAAGACGTCAATTTCTAATTGTAGTATACCATTGAGTTTTACTTTTCTATTTTCTCCCTTCACATTGCTTACGTTTGACTGCAAGTTGTGCAGTCGGTACAAAATAGGATTCTTCTTTTTCCTTCTCCAACTTTTCTAACGTTGTCTGTTTTCTTTCATTATTGAACCTTGGACTTGGCAATTCTGTAACTATACTAATTATGTAACAAGAAAGAGGACGGATGAGATATTCATTTATTTGACATGTTGAAGTAAAGATTTGCACGGAATCATTTATTAATTTTATTGCCGAGCATCAAAATTAGTATCAATAAAACTCAACTTTAAATTTGAAAGTTCTCAGAAGACAATTTATGGACAGTATTGCTTGCGACAGATTTATGAGAAAGCTGGATTTCAGAATGGATTTTATCCTGCATGACCTTGACTACCCTCGGTCAGTTATTCATGTTAACAAAGAAGTAGCGTGTACAGAACAAATATGTATGTCAAAGGAGACTAGACTCTTCAATTGTGTCCAGGCATTCTTCAAATGATAACATTGACATTGTTATGTCTAAACTGCAAGTTCATTATAGTGTGTAATTCAGATATCGTTGTTTGAAAGAGCATGTTTACACATTACTTTTTGACATGTTGAATTAACGATGTGTCCAGAATCATAAATTACTGTATTGTCGAGTGTTAATATTTAAAACTCCTGTTTAGTTTTAGAAGACAATTTTAACAATACAACATCGGGCGCGCTAATTAGCTGAAAGTACAAAACACGAAAGTTAGTTAAGAAACCAAAGAATAACAATTAGGCTGAACATTTGGAATCGTTAACAAGGTCACGTAATGAGAAATTAAAAAATATCCAGTATTTTAAAATCTTGTCGCTATTGATATGCTCACTTCTGTCGTTCTTTTTTTGTCGTGGCTGTCTAACTATATGACAGGCCAGGTTTAAAATAATAACATGACAACACAATATTTAACTTTTTCATACTTGTTGACGTTGTTAAGGCGTTCATTACATCGTGTTTGTGTTTATTCGTTTACATTTGTCGACATCACTAAATCCAACCAGAATGAATGACAGAAGTTTGGTAATATAACGCGTACTTCCCCCAGGGTGTGTATACAGCAGAAAACAGTGAACTAGTATACCATTGTTTGTACCAATGCCAGCTTTATAGTAAAAATCGATTGGTTTTAAACAAAGTAAGACAGCAGGCGAGATAGAAAATTCAAGAATTTGTTAATTTTTGTGCCAGTAAATATTTTGTCATGGAGCGAATTTTTGTTTTCGTAATTATTTAAAAATTAAGTGGTTATAAGGTGTGCACTTAAAACATCAATGGCGCTTTTTCTTGTCTTTACATTCAGTATACGTGAAATGTTATAGGCCGGAAAGGATGGGGGTATGAAGTGGATTTATAATTTGGGAATTAGTGTTATCGTTATGTATAGTGCGGATAGTTCATACACATCAAACGTTCTCCGCATTCATTCTTTATTGTTTGTACATTGGATGTTGTAATACGATTTATTCAATTTACATGTAGTTATTTATACTCGGATTTTATTACATAAGCACCTCTTGGCTTATTTGTTTTGAACATGTTTGAAATCATTGCTCATTTCGTTGTTTGTTGTCTGTTGAATACTGTCGCTTTATTTTCTAGCATCCGATGGACAATGGGGAGACTGGGGAACCTGGTCGGAATGCACGGACCTATGTCCGGACCGTAAGACTCGAATTCGGACACGCCGATGTGACAACCCCAGTCCAAGTAATGGCGGTCTGCCTTGTTTAGGTACAGACAGACAGGAGGACACATGCGGTCAATGTTCAGCTACAGGTATCATGTTTTGAATAGTACAAATCCATTGTACCAAAAATGCAAGTATATAACTATCTTGGCACATCAATATAAGACAATTACAATTAACTTGTCTCTTTGATTTATCGCGGCTAACATTCGACTTGCTGAGAGCAACAATTGAGAGTCGCTGATGACCATGTTCATCTCACACATGCCTTAACGACCCAGAACAACCTCAACTCCACTTTGTCGCAAACTGATCGGAATAGGAGCTACACACACCTGTCGCAAAAGTGTCATCGTGCTCACACTTGTGTCATCGTACCAACTCACACTAAATATTCCGTTTTAACTATATACATATACCGTGGGTAACTTAGCCAGAAAGTCTCCTTTTTCATGAATAAATGCATGAAGCATTTGATCAGTTCCGTGTCCAAAACGGCACGGAAATTCAGCCAGTGACATGGGTTAGTCTTATTCCAATTGCAAACAACAGGCGTCGTAGTTAAGTGCGGCCATCGTGAGAGTGACAATCATTTTTTAAACTTCAACTGAAGAGTTGCGTCGATGTAACGAGCTTGTTCATTGGGCCACGGGTTGCTATGAATATTCACGAAAACGAACGTAAGCCTAATATGCCGTCGGCCACCGCGAAGCAGAGCTGGATGAGTGAACGTGGGTTCCGACGATGTACTGGCTTTCTATATGTGTTTCTTTTGACAAATATAAGGTCAGTTCTTCGTTTGGGTTTATTTGTCTCTATGTGGTATCCAACTTTATGTTTACATGTATAGCTGTTCATGGTCGAATCAGTATCACATCTGCTCCAAGCACAATATCGTGTCCATATAACATAACTATTGTTGTAAGGAATTTAACCCAACGAATAAATGGTGTGAAATGTGTGTTTTTATTTGGTATTTTACCAGGAGAGGTAGATGGCCATTGGAGTGAATGGTCGCCATGGGGCGCGTGCAATGCTACATGTGGTACAAGCTTCCGGGTACGCACGTGCTCGAACCCGTTACCTCAAAACGGCGGTCAGCCGTGCCGACCTGCCGACACCTATCGTGAAGACAGATCATGTCATCTCGGTCCATGTCCAGGTAGGACATTTTTGCCTATCTATGTAACAATGTTATTGTTTGAGCAACGAAATGTGTGACTGAAGACCACCTACCAGGATGTTTTTCTAGAGTTACGGCTATCTTGGACGCCATCTTGAATTTTTCAAAAAAGTGTCCTCAATCAAGATTCAGAGACAATAGTTTAACAATCTAATATCATGATCCGGTCTGTCTTAATGTATTAGTCACAATTATAATGTAATGCCCAAAATATGTATTCATTCTAAATTTAAAGTTGATTCATTTGCCTCTTCATAACTCCAAACATATAATGTATTAGGCAAATAATCATTTGACTTTGGTTGAAAAAAATGCGTTTATTGTCTGCTGATGTATTTATACTAAGAACGTTTTGGCCCCATATAGTTATTCATGTAACTGATCATTAAAACATCCTCATTTACTTATTTCCTCATTTACGCCACACCTTTTGTCAATATGGCGATTCTCAGCCGGTGTTTATCTTTTTGCTAATTAATTTGTTTGCTTTGAGCAGGAAGCAACAGTAGCTAAGGACGTGAAACGGTGCATTGTGTCGTTGTGACAACCATACTTAAGCATACCGGACAAATGCCCGGTGTCCTGGCAAACACGTCTAACTAGTTGGTTTCATTTACCCTCGCCTTAAAAATAGGTTATTAGGCGAGCATTAATGTACAGGAGGTTACAAGAAAGTATCACACTTTATTAATGGTGCGAGGGTTGCTCTTGCAATAAAGATTAAAAAAGTAAAAGATTTAGGATTAACATGGTGGTTGCTGTGGCATGGTGAATGGCGAAAAGCATCTAAATTTAAATTTCTGGGTGTGTATGCTTATTGTGATGTTTGGTGATTGCATGCTGTATTTTATAATAGTTATTAATATTGTTAGTTTTCTCAGATGATTTGTGCTTTTAGGTATAGCGTATTGTATGTGCACATTTTATTTTTACATTTGGTTTTAGTCCACATTTTAACATAGGATAGTAGATTTTTCGCCTGTAGGGTAATGAAGACAACACTTCTTTGGGACCATAAAGTGGTGTTGGGCGTCTTCGCATAGTAACAATTTATAAACCCAATAAAAATGTAAAATCAAAGAAAGGGATATTTAAAATAAAAGTTAAAATATACATTCCGTCTATTGATTACATATGCCACAGCACCTTTTTAGGACCAGGTTAAAATTATACTGGTATAAAAGATCAAACAATTTACATGTATTAATCTATATACAATATATACAGATTCCCAATATTATATTATATCGGGCCTGTCTTATTTTTTTTATTTAGTTTATATTGTATCTAACAGAGAATATGAAAGACTGGTTAACATGTGGACGATGAGACCAATATTTTTTTTATGGTCTCGTGTGTGTAATTTTGGTTATTTAATCTATTTTGTTATCGTCCACACGCACCATAGAAACAGAGCTATAAGAGTTCTCTGAAAAACAACAACAACAACAACAACAACAACAAGAAAGACCGAGAAAAAGAAAGGAAAGGAAATATATACCCATGACTGGCAAATCCGTCACTGTTGTATGCTATTTATGTCTTTACAGTGGACGGGAACTGGTCTGACTGGTCACCATGGTTACGATGTAGTGTCACGTGTGGCGGCGGGATTAAAAACCGGATCCGGACGTGTTCGAATCCCGCGCCTGCGCATGGTGGACTTCCATGCACCGACCCCACAAACTTTCACCAGGTGTCGCTGTGTAACGAACAGCCATGCATATAATGACTGAAGGAAAAGCGTGTTCCAGGTGTTTTTTCTGTCTTGAATATTGTCTTGCCTATACCGCACTGTCTTACATTAAATGTCAACGCAAACCATTAAGCAATGTACTTGATTGCTGTGTAAAATATACATTATGTCTGTTGTGTGTTTATTGTGCTGACGTATTGTTATTTAATTGTTATTATCGTATACTGGCTGATTAGGTTTAACATGTTTTTTTCGTTGATTGGTGTGTTGATTTTCGTGTATACCACACAATCATCAGATGGATCTACAGAAGTGTAGATCGAACATTGCCATTTCTTATTGTTGACTGGCATTTGTTTATACCAAAGATTCCAAAGGTATACTAACTGAATATATATATATATGACATTTCGTGATTTCGTTGTTATGTGGACGATTATGTACATGTATACACAGCCGTACTCGTGATTGAAGTCTCTGTGGTAGATCATACGAAAATATAACAAGGCTCAAAGAAATTTAAATTATAATTTTAGCTAGCACTTGAAAAAACGAATATATGCAAACTAATGAAAAAGTTACTAAATCCATGAGACAATAAATTATAAAATTATAGAATCGCCTAGCAACACCCTGGGACGGTCATTCGGCAAAAGAACAGACATTATGCTTTAACCCTTTTTTTCGGAATAGAGGAAGGAGTATAGAACATTTTAACAGTAAGTGCAAAAACTATCTACAATACGTAAGCAAGGTAAATGTTTTTGCAACTATAAGGTTTCAAAAAGACTTGAGACAACATTTCAGGATGAGAACAAATGCCCATATGATTTGTCAATGTAGAAATAAAGTACGTCGTCATTAACGCTAAGATGACAATTTTCAAAGACTTTGAAACTGTCCATGCAAAGCACCCATAGGTAAAACATAATAAAATAAGGAATTTTAAACATGTAGAAAATATCATTTCTAAAACATAAAACAAAAAGGAATTAAATCACTCTAACAACTGAAAGAAAATCCAAATTTGGAGAACGTTATAAAGCAAATGAAACGCAGTATTATAAACAAGAACAACAACAAGAACAAAACACACTAAATTTCGGGTATATATCTGAAAATGGCATATAATACAAAACAGAGGCCGACTTGTTTTATAATAAAGTCTTCCAATACATTACCGAGTTACGGACAAGTTACAAGGCAGTAACTGCTGCGCTTACTCTTTCTGTTAAATGACTCATCACAGCTTTATTCTTACTGGCACACATGGCCTGCATGTGAATACCTTTGTCCTGTGCCTTATCAGATTCTGGTTTATCTGGCTTATAAGGAAGTAGCTTGACAGAAAATCATGTGTGTGTGTGTGGGGGGGGGGGGGGGGGGGGGGGGTAGCTGAAGTGCTCGCATACAATTCAGGCGAACCGATATCTGGTTAAGGAGGACCGTACTCAGCAATGTTTAATGTTAATATTTAAAACACCCGGTGCATAGTGTAGCGTCAACATACTTTTGCATATACGGGTACTGACTCATACAGTAGCATATATATATATGAATTTTGTATACATGCTTTTCCTACGTTTTTTAGTAACAATCAATAAATCCATGTACCCATGGCATAAGGCGCAATAGATTGTGTGATTAGAGAATCTAAAGCTCATGCATATACCGCGACCACCGTCCCCTTCATTTTTTTCATTTTTGGCATTTTTAAATTTTGACTTTTGAGAAAAAATGTGTAGGAACGTGCCTACAGTGCCTAAAGAAAGCTAGGCCAGTGGCTCATATGACTTTGCATATTTTATTATTCATCCATGCAGGGAGATAAGGAAACACAATTCCGATCGTGTTTGTCCTCAGACAAATTTTAATGACCCAGTTTTAATGCTTCAGCGCGTCGCCAGTCAGCAATTCTTATTTGCAAATAGCTATATGCTAAATCATATAGTTAATAAATACATTGTCAGATAATTTAGACATGGGACTTACCAGTTATGGGACAACTTCCAATTAAAAGAAGAATGTGTGTCGCATGTACCAATTATGGCCAGTCATGGTAAAGATCAAACATGCTTGCTCTCACTCACATAATAAACTATTGCAACAGTACTCGACACCAATATCATAGAACAAAATAACTAATTTATATTAGTACAAGTATTGTTATACTGCCATCAGTAGCTGGCAGGTCCAATGGCTTGAGTGGTTTGTACATATACATGTTTGCACCACATTGTAACGATTGCTCAATATCAGCGTCAAGCTTTACGACATGTTTTATTTTGGCTGACTTGGAACATTCGACCACCTCTTATTCGCAACATACAAACCTTGAAACGGGTTATAAGTGGTGAAATGATTTTTGCAGAAGAAACTACTATTTAACCAAAACGACAGTTACCCAGCAATGCATGCATGTCTGCTACTTATTGTGGTTTTACAAATTGACAGGCATTTGGTTCGCAACAAATGTTGTCACTGCACTTAGTCTAGTCGGAGTTCTGCTCTTAAGGTTGATGGATCAAACATTTCAATAAATATTTATAATCAGTCATTATAGTCGTCTTTTTGTAGAAATACTTGGAAACATCTTTATATATCTGGTAAATTGCCATATTTCATAACTTCACGATATGAAGTAAGTCTCCAAAACGACCTAATCAATAAAAGTGTATAGCGCATTCAGCGGTATTGCGTCACTCTGACATGTTGTCAATGCTTTGAGAAATTGTCTTTGTCAAAATAGCTTTTCTTGTATACATATTTAAATGACCTATAAAGTAAACAAACAATGCGTATAGTTGAAGAACAAAAACAAATACAATATCACATTCCAAGTTGGAAATATTCACAGACTTTCAGCATATTTCTACATATTTACGTATATGAAGCCGGTAAAATTATTGATGAACATATTATGTTTAAGTAAGTGCCTCCACTTTCAATCTCGATATAATTGTAACTGGCGTAGCTTCCTTTAGGCACTGTAGGCGCGTGCCAACACATTTTTCTCAAAATCAAAATTTTAAAAATGCCAAAAAAATGGACAAATGTAAGAGACGGTGGTGACGGTGTGTTCACGAGCTTTAGATACTGTAATCATACAATCTATTGCGTCTTATGCCATAAGTACACAGATTGTTACTGAAAATTGTAACAAAATCATGCACTCATTTTATTTTGGCATATTGTATGCTTTGTGACCATGGTTAGTCAAATAATTTATTTATGTCTGAGGTTGGTGTTAAAAATAGTTGCGTAGATGGTGGGCATACGTACGCTACTGTAACTCGCCGTAGTTAGCATATAATTATGTATTTGTTTTTGCTGAATACAAAATATATATAGTCTTTTTGAAATGAATTAAATCACCTTTAAAAATCATTGCAAACTTATGGCCAGAAAACAATTAACCTTTATATATTTAATTGATAAGTGATGTTAAAATAAATTAGCGAAATCATAAAAATACCGGCAGATTAGCAATTGATTTCACACCTGTTTACTTGTTTAACATAAATGATCACCAATTAAAATACTTTAAAGGTGTACTTTAGTTTAAGTGTCCTTTTTATTTTCGTTTTATGTGAGTGTGTGTGTGTGTGTATGTGTAAAATAAAATTTTAACATGAATTATATATCTATTATGTTTCCCTTTTACTCGTTCACAATGTAAATACTATAATAACTTAAATATATAACATGTACATTCTGATCGTTTAATAAACTTAATCAATAACTGTTCAAAAAGGGTGAGCAACGACAACAAATACATTTTTATACTTAACAGTTTAAAACGGACCTGGTTGTAAAGTGACAACAAAGACAATTTTTTTTAATTAATAACACCCTGGACCAAGGTGGCCAAACATTAGGTGCGAAACATCTGGATAGCGAAACATCTGTCAACCGACATGTTTATCGTCATAATATGACTTTGCTCTTCTTGTTCCTGACACATACACACAGTAATTGTACATGTCACCATCACTAAAAGGTGGCAACAAAAAACAAATCATCAGTTCAATCCGCGCCATTACTCCGTTCACGATGCACATAATGGTCCGATTTTGAAAGCTTTCCCACATCATTAGCTTGCAGAACAAGTTCCGCCTTCTTCTCTGTCACTTGTTAGTTGTGAAAACGCAAAGAGTCTTTCAATTTGACTACTAAAAGCTGATATATAATTGAATCACTGAGAAACTTTTTGCGTTTGATTCGTCCGCCATCTTGTCAAAATATTTAGTACCCAAAGCCGAAGTGTTCCAAATTATTAAATGGACGTAACTCATTTTCCGGAAAGGTCTATAGTGCTTGATATCGTACTGAACTTCGTGCATCTATGCTGCACACTCACAGATAGTTTATTTTCCTAATATGTACTCTGGGCATACACCAAGACCCTCATATTGTGAACTCTTTGATCCAAACACACATGCATCACGTTTTATTTCTGCCCAGGAACATAACAAGTAACACAGGAGAAGCAGTACATTAGGCATTAAAACAGTCCGGTCACTTGAGAGGGTGTATAATAAGGACAGGCATACTATTACTATTCAATCTAAGAGGCATATTCAGCTATATATGTCATAATATTAGAAAAGTTCGACCGAATATATTACATGCGCATAAAACGAATATAGTACTTAAAATGTCATGTATTCATGTGGTTTAAGCTTGTATGTGCACACCTAAATAAATATGGCATCCAGTTATGCCTGTTATTACTACGACATCACCGTAGACTGCCTGTCGCAAAAATGGCGCGATTATATTGTCAAATGTTCGGCCGTACAAGGTTTTAACCACATTAATTCAGAGCATCTTAAACTATTACATAATGATATAAGGAATAAAAGAAAAACAAATTACGTATGCGGATTAATAAAAATGTTATGAAGCAAATATTTCAGGAGAACTAAATTATTAAATAAATATGAGAAACTGACAAATTTAAATGCTATGCTTTACTCATATTTCTTTTTTTGGTTTACATCCTTTTTTGTGCCCATGTCTAAACATCAAAGTGTTTATGGATAATTAACTGAAAAAAAACTCGTGATATAACCATCTGCTAACAAAAGGTGGAAAGGCAAACAGAAACAATCTCAAATATTTTAGTCAAACCACATATTTCTAAGGAGACGGTCGTAAGTTAAAATAAAAACGTTTACGAAAGACTTTAAATAAATGCATATCATTTATGGCAATGACAACAATCGGTTATTATGCACGTTAATTTTAATACAACATGTAAAGAAAATACAGAAGTAATAATATAAGTACACATAAATAAGTATCTAATCTCAGAATAGTTTAATGTATTATTAACAAACATTCAGCGGGACAATCAAGTCAACAAACTGTTGTTATAGTAAGAGTAGTATGTTTTTCTGAGTTCAAACGACTTTTGAACAAACAGTGCAATATGTATATTTAATTCTTTATTGTCTGAGGTTAAAAGCTGAGCAAATTTTGGTATATTTGGATATTTCCAAAAGTATTCTTTAATATATCTCTTTTTAATCTCTTTATACACAGGGCATTCTAGCATAAAATGAAATTCATCTTCTAATTTATTACATGCAATACATTTTTTATCGGTATATGGAATTTCTGTTGGTTTGTGCCATCTACCAGTTTCAACTCCTAGTCTATGTGCTGAAACACGTAATCTTGTTAATGCGCAACGAAACTTGTATACATTAACAAGACTAAGGTATGGTTGTGTTCTAAGATGTGCATACAACAAATATGTTTTAGCTCTGTTTGAGGTTTTCTAAAGAATTTGTCATATCAGCAATCTTGGAACAACCAAGCATCGTTAAACCAAACAGATTGCAATAAACAGATGTTGCCCATGAACAATTGTTTGGGTTATTTTCTAATTCTATTAACATACACTTGTAAACAACTTTGGAGTATGTAATTTCATCTAATTTAACCATTTTAACCAGTATTTGATAACACTGACAGCTCGTTTAGTTAACAAAGTAGTTCTACCTAGTTCACCATACACAAAGCTATTTTGTGTCGTTGCTCTAACTCCTAACAGCTTTTTACAAAAGTTAAGGTGAACCTTATTTAATGCATTACTTTCACATAATCCACAAATTTCACAACCGCAACTAAAAATAGAATAAACTTACTAATCAAATAAATCTAGTTTGTGTTTAACACTTATACAAGGGAATCTATGTAAATAACAGTCTAAAGTAAAAATAGCTTTTATGGCCTGATTTGATAAAGACTCAAATGTACAATCAAATGCTCCTCTTGTTGTAAATACAATGCCAAGATAAGTAAATCTATCAACATTATCAAAGACAGTGTCTTCAAATTTTAATGTAGTTTTGCGCGCTCTACCTTCTTTTTGAAAAATCATAAGTTTCGTTTTAGTTGTATTAACTTTCAGTTTCCATCTATCACAATACTGTTCTAACAAATGTAATCCTTGATTAAAACCATCCTCAGTTTCAGACAAACTAACTATATCATCTGCATATAGCAAAAGAAAAAGTTTTAAAACTCCTAAGTCTACACCATTAAAACCATGAAGCATAAAATATTCTTCAATATCATTTAAATATATAGAAAACAAAAAAGGGGATAAAGATTCACATTGCCTTACTCCTAGCAAGCAGTTGAAATCCTCACTTAACATATTTTGATATTTATCTCTAGTCTTAACACAATCATACATTAATCTTAAAATATCTAGCATTTTACCGCAACACCATATTTTATAAGTTTATACCAAATAACATCTCGATCTAAATAATCGAACGCTTTAGTAAAAGCAACAAAACAGCATACAACTTCTTGTTATTGTTTAACAAATGCTTTATAACAAATAAAAACATTATCAACAGTACCCATATGTTTTCTAAAACCAGCCTGGGTCTCTATAAAGACATGATATTTTTCATCCCACTTATTAAGGCGGTTTTTTAAACATTTTTGAGAATTTTTTCCAAAAGTACTTAACAATGTAATGCCTCTGTAATTGCTAGTGTTGTCTACATCACCCTTTTTGTGCAATGGAACTATGAAACCTTCTGACCACTCAGAGGGAAAATATCTCAAGTCACATAAATTATTAAAACACACAAAGCATATTCACAAAAGTTACACATTTAATACCATACTTGAAAAATTCATTTTATATAATAATTACCCGCAGACTTTCCTAGGTTTAAATTATCGCATGTCCTCTCTACTTCTAAATCAGAAAATGGTTATTCTAACTCATTAAACATAATATTTAATTCACCATCTAAATAATTATCATTAAAATACACAATATCCTCATCAGGCTGGAAAAATATTAAATTAAGGTCATTGACAGATTTAAAGTATTCTTGAAAGTCATAACATGACAAATTACATTTCTTTTCAGTTATAACAGAACCTTTTTACTTTTTCCAATACATTTTTGCATTTGTCAATTTAGCCGCCTCGAATTTCTCAGTTTGTTTTGTATCGTAAATATATTTCTTTTTTCTTATTATATTTTTATATTTTCTTTTAGCATTACCCATACATATCCTTGTTTCATCATTTGGGTTTTGTCTGTACATATTTAAAGATCTGTAATATCATTTCTATAAGTCTTTACAATCATCATCATAATATGGTGCATTCTTAACACAGTTTGAATAGTAAAAATTATTATCATTATTCACATATATATTCTTTTTAAACAGTGGGTCGCAAACATCAGTTATCATACCACATATTGCACTAAGATTAGTATCTAAATCTGAGTTTTCAGCATTATCAATATCACAACATAAATTTGTAAGTTTGACATTCATATCATCACTACATAGTACATCATTGTAAGTTGTTTTCTTATCATTGTCCCATTTATACTTATAAGGTAACATTAGATTCATTACCATTCTTATCACACAACACATCTAAGGCACATGACTGTATACTAAAATTAACAACACAATGATCAGATAAATTATTAGGGTCACTAGTAGGGTCAATAATTCAAACAATGGTGTCCTGCATAATACAAAGTCTATTGCACTACTACCTTGGGAATTCACACATGTAAATTTACCAATAGTTTTGTCATTTCCAACTCTATCATTAATTAATCTCAAACCAGTGGTCTTACAAAAATTAAGCAAGTTATTTACATTGGTGTTTACAACTTTGTCTTGATTCTGTCTTGGCAATGGTATATCATTTGTATAATTTTCAGGCATTAAATCATTTAAATGCATGCTTTCATTTTCTACATAGTCTGGTTTTACTCCAACTCTAGAATTAAAATCTTCACATATAATAAAATTGCAATGAGGAAATTGACTTTCAAATGAAATCATATCATCTGTAATTAAATCAAACACAGTTACAGCATGAGATATTTCCCTAGCACTCCCTCTAGGTACATTATAGCATAAACATAACAATATATCATTGTCAATATTAAACAAGCATTTATCTAACTTTGACCAAATGATACTATCTTCATTTTTTTAATATATTCAACATATTTGCATAATCTTTCATGTATATATACAACAACCCCACCACTGTCTCTCTTAGCCCTAAGAGATTTATTTTGTCTGTACAATATAAAATGCTTAAAATAGCGGCTCTTCATAATTAAACTTTCGTTTGACCAGGATTCAGTAAAAAGCAAAATGTCATTTTTACCCAAAATATCTTTTAAATCTTTACTGTCAAGTTTATTAAATGATTTTCCTATTAGTCCATGAATGTTGAACAAACAAAATTTAATGTCATTGTTGATATTCTCTCCGCTGACCTAGTCTCGCTGACCTTTGCTTCCATTGGCTGCTTTCTGGCTCGGCACGGATGACGATCTTGCCCGATTGTTCATTCGACCTCGCTGGGGTGGTTTCAAGTTCCCCACTGGCTGACTACTAGGCACAGATTTCTGGGATCCCACCAGTTTCTCGCTCCCCCTCTGTCTATTTTTAGCACTGTCGTTCGCTGATCCGTTAACGGAATTCCCCTCAGCTGTAGTGTTTGTTGATAACATGTGTGTATAAGTGTGTGTTTTCTGTGGATTTACACTAGATGGAATTGTTTTATTTCCACTGATATTTGACTTCTCAGGTATGGTATGGGTTTTACTTTCATTTTGATCCGTTTTTGAATGATTTGCGTTCTGAGTCCTTGGGTTTTTAGCATTTTCATGCGGTCTCTTGCTGACTCTAGCACCACTAAGCGTAGTAGTGGACCTAGCACGAGCACCACCCTGAGTTTCACTAGGAAGAACGTCACTTTCACTCTCATCATCAATGACTGTACTGTTAGAGTAACAACGGGCCTTGGCCTCATGTCTGGGTTTTTGCACGGTTAAACATATATCAAGCCTGTCTGTGCTAAGCACATCGAACCAGTCTGGGAAAAGATCCTTTGAACACTTCCCATCAATGAATAGTCTGGCAGGGAACCTAATCTGGACTTTCCTTCTGTTCATTCCTGCCTCCTTAGCTTCTTCTGAGCTGTACAGTTTTGACCTTGCTAGCGATATCTCTTTCGGATACGGTCTGTCTATACCGAAGCTACTCCCCCCTGAGCCTATACGCTCTTGCCATAATGTACTCTGTGTCTACAGTCTCTGAATCTCACAACCATCGGCCTCTTTGAATCATGACCCTGTCTGTGATTTCGATCTAACAATCGTCCAATTCTATGTGCTTTTTAAATGTTTACATCCGACGTGTCAAAATCTAGCTCATTCTCCAGAAAATTTAAAACAAGGGATTTATCATCATATCTCAGTTTATCTGTCAGGCCATATATTACCAAACTGTTTCTGATGCTTCTGGCCTCTGAATCAATAGACTTGTAAGACAGTACCTTTGTTAATTTTATCTGGTTCCTGCATAATTCCCCCATCCTACACATTCGCTCCTCTAACTCCCTATAACTTTTGTTTACTTTCTGCATCATTTCCCGCGTACATGACACTTGTTGTGTTTCAACCTCCTTGATTTTCTCATAATTCTTGTTCAATTGTTCATATATGCAAACAAGTTTATCATCGGTTTGCATGCCAGCAAACGCCTCTACACTAAAACTACTATCCTTCTTTCTTTTCAGCGATACTGTATAAATACTCCGTGCCCGCCATCTTTCCTTTGTTCGAATCTCGAATCTGTTCTGTGTTGACAAAGAATATTCAAATGTCTGATCCTCCGATTCCTCACAAAGCATCCTCTCAAGTACATTCTCATCATCATCAGATATATATCCCCTCTCAGACATTACACACAAACTCACCTACAACCCCTTAGTTTATTTAAAAAAATAAAAATTTATCGGACACATATTTTCTGACTTGTGAGAGCATCGGAACACCTCTACCTATATGCTTCAACTGGTATGAGCTAAATCTTGATACTAGAAGTCATATTGGCAAGAATCAATTTTCTTTCTTGAAATCGTTAGCTATGGCTGCTAGTGTTGTTTTCATAGTCCTTGATATGTTCATTATTCATACACAATATGCCCCTTTGTATATGATTGGACATTTGATCTTTCATCTCAAAGGCTGTCATGTGGAAGAAATTCAGAGATTTCTTTTAAAGGGTGTGATCTCTTCTCTACATTTCACCAGCAAAATGTTCAGATTATGTTCTTGTTTCAAAGTTGGCAAAACACATGGATCCTGGATTACCTGGTATAATACAAATATGGGCCCAGTATCTTTAAAGAAATAACCGAATTCTATCCTTAAACATCTTTCTTTAATAAAACTTCCTCCGTGCTAATTTTTACAGCGCAATAACCCCATATACACCATACACGTAAAAGGAATCAGTAAGTCGACGTTGTTGTAGTTACATTACCGAGATGTACCACAACTGTCAAGCCACATGCAGTAGTGTTTTTTTTTCTTTTCTATGAAAGAGGCTTTATATTACCAAGTATCTCGTGTTTAGATGACAAGAACGAAAATGCAGAGTTTTGGTAAAGATGACAATTTTAATTCAACGAAGAGATATATTTTATACTGGTTTGCAATATTAAAGTAAGACATTCACCCTCTGTTAATTCAACGAAGAGGTATATTTTATACTGGTTTGCATTATTAAAGTAAGCCATTCACCCTCTTATACTCGTGCCTATTGGTATGAAATATAACCTCTCAGGAAAGATAGGGTGTGCTCCTCTTCTCCAGATTCATTAATACCTAGACGAATAGGAGAAGCTACTCCTGAGATATACAGATTCTAACAGTTTGATTTAAAGTGTTGTGCAACGAATTCTATCGACATTAATTTGATAAAAACATTGAACAAATACAAGCTAAAACTGTTATGTTAAGAGAGGATTTGAACAACAAATATTATCATTCAAAAGTTATCTTCATATTAATTCCTGTGTTTGTTTGGGGATGGGAGGCGTGGTGGGTATCATTACTAACATTATTTTAGCAATCTAGAGATAGTGTCCACTTAAAGCTGACATATCTTTTACTATTAATGTTCGACTGTAAATGCCTGGCATTAAATCATACACAGTCACAGCATTTACTATGATGAACCGGTCTGGAACACTTTGTTTTGTCGCTTAGGTACAGGGGGAGACCCAGCCGATTGCGCTACTAGGTCCTGTCAAAATGTTTCAAACTTTAATGTTGTTATTTACATTTGTGTCTACAAGAACATGGTACACTTCAGAATTTAATTGCCTTTAAATGTATGTTTATTTTTAGATTTGCCAGTTGCACGTTTCAATCAACAACATGTGTGTCCATATTTACATGTATTAGACAGATTTATCTTCCTTTAAGTACTATGAACGTGGAAATAAGGAAGTTATATTTAAAAAGACAGATGTTCGAAAACCAGTGCACACAAACGTGCTTTAGATAATACAACCCCAGACATTCATTTTAAAGTCGTTGTATACATTATATCAGATAAGATGATTTCTTTGTCAGTTTATCTACTATTTCATTTCTTGATATTTCTACATGACTTGGTAGCCACACTAGTTTTATGAAAGTATTAATCTATTTTTGATAGTTGTTTTTAACCTGTATATATCTTGGTTCATCTCCATTGATAGACTATAAAGATTGTAAGGCATTTAAATAGTAGGTTTCAAGTTTAATATTCTTTGTGAATTTATTTTTTCTTACCCATCAGCCTTGTCATATGGTCGATTTCACATGTACATAAAGAGTGTCTGCTAACTTGCTTGGTTTTGCAACGATTAAATATTATATCATTTTCCATAGTTGCCCCAAGGGTATTCTTTTCAGTATTTATACTGCCGTCAAGCTACATGCTGATGTGCGTCAGTGATTGATTTATGTGATTTTATGAGAGTATGTAAATGACCTCCTTATCATTAAATACTTGCTAAGGACCATTTCGTTCTTTGAGAAATCAATTTAAGAACAGCGCAATAAACACCTCCGGTCAACACTCTATACGTAGGGGTCAAACCAACATAACAAACGGCTAACAAATCCTACTTCCGTTAAGACTAGCGGTGTCATTAAATTTCTACAATTAATTGGAACTAGTACACGTGCACGTGATTGGCAGGGCGGGAAAATGTATGGAAGTTGCGAAGGCATAATGTCAGATGTTCACTGCTATTAATGATACAAATATTAATGATACAAACACATTGTTTTGACAAACACATTCACACCTTAAACGTTTGATCCCATCGCTGGCATAGGAATAGTGGCTTAATATTAGTTTGTTTTCTAAACTTGTGAATCTGGGATTAAATGTGACCTAGAAATTCGTAGTCCTACTCCTCAGACTTTGTATGTGAGAGAACAGCGGAAGGAAATGTGTTGCTGTATGCAGATTAGACGTTTTAATACAAGAAAATCATTTTGTTAACATTTTTACATTTTATATTGTGGTAGCCTTTCATAATTAGGTTTGGAGTGCAGGCTAAGTGTCCACGTCAGGAAAGTCGTGTGTATTTCAAAGCACAGAAGCCTTTGCCACCAAAAAGGAAAACTATCAATTGGCTAAACTAACGAAATTTTGAAGGGATTAGAGTATTTTGATATAGTATTTTACTTATATCATTAAACATTGCATTATATGTTTACATTTTAATAATCAATAGTTTTGATTTCACAGGATTTAAGTCGTATGGAACATTGTAATATTGACACCGATGTCGATGAACACACACACATGAGCACGTGCTTCTCAAGACATCAGTGGTTACTGTAGGACAGCGAAACGTATCCGGTTTGAGGAGTGTGTTTCGATATTTTATGAAAGAATGGAATTTAAAGTAAAATGGTATTAGTACATTTTTAATATATTTAAGAATATTTTAAAACTGAAAAGTAATCAGACTAAAGATAGAAATGTCTATCTTCGATGAAGTTTTGTTGTATCCATTTGTTATTCTTTTTCATTAGGTATAAAGTTAAATAACGTGGGCCAAGTGTCTCACGTACGAAATTGACTGTGCAGCCCTGTCAAATGTAAAACTAAAGAATTAAGAATGAAAATCCTAGATCTAGTAATTGATATGTCTGACCACAAAAGCATGGAAAGTGTAAATTAGTTTGCTGGTTATTCGTTTATTTAAAGTGTTGATTTAAAATGATCCGTTCGGAAAACTAAGTCTTTGAAAAGATGACGCTGTTGTTCCATTGAGTCATGGATTAACTTATTCGCCATAACTTAAAAATGGCCGTACCTGTGGAACCTGATCATTCTCAATGCAATGGTTAATTTTCGTGACATGCATTTAAAAACGAAGAAAATGTCGTATGTCACCTTGACATGGTGCCTGAGTAGTAAGTAGCTTGGGATTTGGACGTAACCAGTTGTTACACAAACGTTTTAACAACGTCTGTATTAAAGCCTATCAAAGTAAAGATACATGTAATCTTATGTTAACGTACAACCGTAAACAGTGATTTGTTGATGGAGCAGCTGTCTGAAGCGCTTTGATAATATTATTACGATATTATAATATTAAATCACAAAACTTCCCGTTCTTTCATTGAAATTTCAGTAGGAAGAATAGTAGGATATAAAGACAATGATTTTTTGTACATAAACGTTTATCGTGATACATTTTGGATGACATTGTATCCTTTTCCAGTGAACAAGCATGAACAACAAGTTTGAAAGGTCCAATTTCTTTCCTTGTTACAGTCTTTTTTGTGTGTGTTGTGAATCATACTGTAGCACACCATTCATAGGCATGCGAAATTAAATATTTCCTTCTTTAATCGAAGTTTCGGTGACAGCAATAACTAATACTCATAAAAACTTCCTTTATGAGATAAGTTCCTGATATATTTTGAAATATTATTACGCACGTCCGATAGGTTGGCAGAACTTGTAGACAGATGCGATGGCAAACTTCAAGCCATTCTCGTTAAGAAGCTAATTATCAACATCAACTGCAAGTCAAGATATGCAGTTTATGCGATCTACAAACTGTTCCTGCTGCCATATTTTCATATAAGCTGGCGAGACATGGGACACGCTCTACCAAAGGTAGCTGTTAAATCTTTCGGGAATCCGAACCAGATACCAGGACCAGTGGCTGAACACTTCAATTCATTAACTTTCGAATAATGGTACTGAAGAAACTACACTGATGGTAGGAGTACAGGAGAACGATGAAAAATATATAGAAGGTCAAGCTGCGTACGTCATCAACACAAAATAATGGACGACCACATGGCTCCAGTATCAGACGAATGCGACGTCATGAAGTCATTTCCGTTTCTTTTGTAATTTAAACATAAATAAATTGCTGCTGAAGGAGGCCGCAGGGCCGAAAGTGATGAAATGCTTTTAAATGTTATTGTTATAAATGCGTTATATATGTATATAAGTAACAGCTATAGAACACATATTTTGATTGTTTAGTAAATCTGTAACTTCTATTGCAATTAAATAAATCCGTAAACTCTGCTGCAGTTAAGTATAAGCGTAAGTCCTATTCACACCAAGATGTCACACGATCGTATACATGATATACAAACGCTTGTCAATCTAATCATTGGGCCTACCCACGTTTCAAGGACAAATCACAAAACTTAACTATGTAAGTAAGTCGACCTCCGTTATTTTTTAGTTTAACTATTTTTATTTGAACGATTTTTATCTTAATTATTTGACATTACCTGCTTGTGTCATGTTTACATGTTTCCTTTGTTTTCATGTAGTTGTAGGCAAACTAATTAATAATTGAGTTTATACCTACCGGCGATATACTTTTTTATTGTAAAGTGATGTACATGTAGCTACTCGTGAGAGAATTGGGACCTAGATTAAATGTTGCTCCGATACATTCTTAAAGGTCATGTAAAGTTCACATTTTAAATGAATACTGAATCAATTTTAAAGTTGTGCAAATGTTGTGATATGTGGCACAGGCACTAGTAGAAAGTCTTTTTTAAAATTTATTTTTGGGGAATAAATTCTGAGGAAGGTAATTTTTTTATATGTTCAATATAGACGTAATTTTGAGTTTCAGGAGTCAATATTCTACACTTGGGGGAATCAATTTTGTGGAAAGGTGGTGCAACAATTTAAGGCTGTATATGCATTGTAATCTTGTAATATATAGATCAGTCCCTTTCATCTTAGCAAAACAATTATAATTATGAACACCAATTAAATGCAAACGTTGACTGCGCTTTTCTTATTCACTTTTATTACAGTTTGCACTGTTACCCATGAATATCAGTTCTCACCTAATGTTAAAGTGACTCTATCTGAGTGAAAAAATAACCCTTATTCCGGTTATAACATCAAAACTTAAACTTAAATTCCAAACTTTTTAATTGTCCTGTTACATATGATATAGCTGATCATTTAAAATTAATTAAATCTAAATTGTAATTAGGAAGGACTTCTCCACCAACCCGCACGCACACATACATGCGCGCACAGACAGTTGCGCGCACTCTTTAAGACATGTGCACATAAACAACTTTTTCATTATTTGCTAATCGAACCAGCAGGAGGCACTTCCGGTGTTACATTTAAAAACATGTTATTGAAACCAAAAGTTAAAAAAAATCTGTTTGTTTGCTGGGTTTATAGTCCAACAGTATTTTGGTAAATTTGAAAGGGTGTCCACTTAAAACGGATATAGTGCCGCCTTCACTGTTTTTAGCATGCCGTGAACACCTGGCATGATACCACACTCTGTCACATTATCCTGACACCGGGCCAACGAGTCGTGGAACTACTTACATATTTGCTTGAGCAGTAGCAATGGGTACGGGGTAGCGGGGGAGGGAGGCTATACCTCTACCATTTTAAACGACTTTGCTATGTCGCCGAGATCAAACCCTAGGTCACCCGTACCTGGAGCCGAGGCTCTACCGATTACACTACTATGTGGTTCTTAATGTTTAACTTAGCATTTACAAAAATGATATTAAATTTTTATGCTATTTATGATTATACATGTTATCTATGATGTTTCTGATATTTGCACACGGCGATTTTAACACAGTCTTGCACATGCGCATGAAGCCAATGCAACATGTAAATCTGTCTCGCGTTCGCACCAATCAATGTAACCTATAAATCTACTTCAGGATCATACTACTCAATGTAATATTTAAATCACGCAACCTTTATAAGAAGGGAAAAACGAACAATTGAAGTCAACTAAAGTTGAAAGTAAAATTGCTCAAAAACGGGTAAAGTATTTTTATTTTCTCAGAAAAACAACAACAAACAATCACATACTATCATATAAATACTTATTGAATATCTATAAACCATTTACACTAACACTTGTTTTGTATTTCCAGACCATGCGGTCCCTTCTGTTTGCGTTCCTCGTCGTCATTGCTATTACTACGCACGTTCCGGGAACTTCCGGTGGCATCGGTGCCTGTTGGGAAACGTGGTCCAGATGCACCAGAGCCACACAATGGTTTAGCGGAATCCTCTGGCAGACGTGCGACCAGAGATGCAAATGTCTCGGCAAGGCCCGTGGTGAGTGTGTCCTCACACCGTCCACGTGCACCTTTGTTGACAAGGCATACCAGTGTCAGTGCAGCGGTACGAACCGAAACCCAGTTGGTGTGGCTTCTAGGTGAGGCGGAAAACTAACATGCGGACCACCCACCATCATCGGTAGTGGACAGGACTTCAGATAGACGGATATATACATATAAGAGGGATTCATGCATGAGACTTATATATGCTTAAAAGAGGATTATGATATAGTTTTCTACGTTTTATTTTCAATAGATTTTCCTCATTACACAACGCCTTTGTATTGTTTATTTGATGGATAAGGTTCATGGTAAATGTAGCCGGATGGTAGGGAGAGAACGTTTAAGCGGTCCGGTAAGTTCAGTCGGTCCGCCCTTTTACCGAATAGTCCCGATCGAGTCCAGGACTGGTGTTACATTTGTTTCCCTTGTACAATACTATCTGCACTCATCGTAAGACCATGTATAAACTATCAACCAAAGGCAAGGTCCACTTGATTCATTAACATCATGTAATAAATCTAACGAATGCTATTTTCACTGAACTCTTGTTTGTGTGTCTGAGAGGTTTGGCACGTCCTTGAAGAAACCAAGTATACTAAGATCTGGGACAGTGAAGAATGCTAAACCCTATTAATTTTCAGAAACGACTACAGCTACAAACACCACGACCAGAAGCAATATTACAATCACTTCCAGTACCGCAAACACCCCGATCACAAACAATATTACCATTAAAGCCAGTACTAGTGTGTGAGGGTGGGGGTCGGGGGTGGGGGTATAAAAACCTTTTATTTCTGGCCACGGAACCTACCCACACCCCTGCGGGGGTTCTGACCCACCTTGCTAATCCAGTAACACGATAGGGCCTGCCCCTCTCACCCCCCATGCGGGTCTCTTAGCCAATGATTGGGCGGGAGGTGGGGGTTGGGGGGAAGGTGGATCTCCATGAGCCTCGTGGGAATCAGTCCTCGGCTTTCTGATTCTCTCGGAAAGAATATAGTTTTGCAGTTTCATCTTTAAACCGCTCAAATCGATGTATCAGATATCACAACATGTGTGGCGGCAGGGATACTGATCTAGTACAGATCGACGATTTTAGGGGGACACATTGCTGCCGATATACAGGAAAGGGGTCCAAGCGTTTAATACACACACAACTTATGATGTTTTTGATTACATGTAAACCAATTGCGGAATGTAGATAAGCCTAAGAGATCGCCATTAAATGTCTCGCGAGATCTCGCGTGATTATGGATTGCACAATCACACAAGCGTAAAATTAAGTTTACTTAAAAGTGGTATACAGTTGTCCCAAGGGGACACTGACGGTTAAAAGAGTTCACTATGACAAGACACATTACTGTCTCACGTTGCCTTAGGTACAGTCACATTTCAAAAAGGACACTTGACATACACCCGCATAGGGTTGAACGTGACACACACACATATATATAGAGAGAGCTAAGACCCTGACCACCTTAGACAGTCCTAAGCTGAGGTGACCAGAAGCAGCTGGTAGGCCGAAGGCTAAAGTGTGAAAGAGTATGTGAGGAAAACGTAAGTCCCCAAAACTTTAAAGGCCTGCCAGATGACGTTCGTGATGCAGTTTTTTTTCATGGCCTGCAAGTAAACGTCCGCGGGGCAGTTTTATTTTTTGTTCAAGGCCAGCAAGTTAACGTCCTTGGGGCAATTTTATTATTTCTTCTTTGGGTCGTGGGTTCGAACCCTGGACGGGTTGATTTTTTTCTTTTTTTTATGTCTGCCAATTCGTCCAAGACGTCCGCGAGTCAGACCCGAATGTTCCCGAGCTCGTTATGGACTTACCTCCTTCTATAAGGTCCCTTATATCGTCAAGCGCGGCGCATCAATAAATAACTGCCAGGTCTATATATATCCTTCACAAACCGCGGCGAATAACTAAATAATAACAATCCAAGTAATTCCTCAATTACACACAAATATCCTCCACCGTTACCACTGCAATTCCACACAGTTAATCCACGTTTCTAACACCAAGGCGAAAATTTGAGCAGAAACCAAATGAAGGTATGTATAAATAAATGTACGCTTGTGTAAACACATGTTA